>MCGE01000036.1:0-411754 GCA_002105175.1 Absidia repens | reverse complement strand
GTGGTCTTGTTACGGGAGTTACCCCCTCCGAAAGGCGGACTATCTCTCCGAGATAGGGCATCGGCGGCTCCATTTTGTTTTCCAGGGCGGTATTGAATGACGAAGTTGAAATCAGCCAAGATTTCAGACCATCTGACTTGTCGGCGACTGAGATTTCGAGTGGTAGAGAAGTATTCCAAGTTTTGTGATCGGTGAGTACAATGGTTTGGTGGGTAGAGAATTCGATATAATGACGCCAGTGAATGAAGCAAGCTATTATGGCTAAAAGCTCTTTGTCGTAGATTTGATAGTTGACTTCAGCTGGTAGAAGTTTTCTTGAGTAATAGGCGATGGGATGAAGTTGACCATTTTGATCGTATTGACTGCAGACGGCTCCTAAAGCGAAGTCTGATGCGTCGGTCTCGATAATACATGCTTGATGAGGATCGTAATGGCGAAGAATGGGATCAGTGGACATCAATTGTTTGAGTAATTGGAAAGCTTGTTCGGCGTCAGAATTCCATTTGAATGGTGTTTCTTTTTGAGAAGGGCGGTAAGAGGGAGACAAGCCTTGGAGTAGTTTTTGACGAAACGGCGATAGAAATTGGTAAGACCGAGAAAGACCTGAATGTCGTGCACAGAAGTGGGAGTTTGCCATTCCTTGATTGCCATGACTTTTTCAGGGTCCATAGAGATGCCATTGGGAGAGATAACGAAACCGAGAAATTGGACTTTCTGGACGTTAAATTCACATTTTTCGAGTTTGAGGGAGAGTTTGGCTTGTTTGAGTTTTTCCAACACCAATTTGACATGTTTGGTGTGTTCGACTTGACTTTTCGAGAATATAAGAATGTCATCGAGGTAAACAACAACAAAATCGTCGAGGAATTCGCGGAGGGTGTCATTTACGAATGCTTGAAAGGTGGCCGGTGCATTTGTTAGACCAAATGGCATGACGTTATATTCGAAATGACCATAACGAGTGCGGAAGGCGGTTTTCCATTCTTCACCAGAGGCGATTCGGACCAGGTTATATGCGCCGCGCATATCCAATTTGGTGAAGTTTTTCCCATTGTTGAGACGATCAAGAGTTTCCGATATGAGGGGTAGAGGACAACGATTGGGTATGGTGAGTTTGTTCAATCCTCGGTAATCAACACAAAGTCGAAGGGATCCGTCTTTTTTCTTGACAAAAAGAACAGGGGCACCAGCAGGTGATTCTGATCGTTGGATGAATCCTTTGGCGAGATTTTCTTGGATGTACTTATAGAGGGTTTCCAATTCCAGCTTTGAGAGATTGTATAGAGGGCCAAAAGGGACAACACTATCGGGCTTGATAGGAATGGTGTGGTCGTAGATGCGATGTGGAGGTAGTTTGTCGGCATCTGCTTTTGAAAAGACAGAAGAGTAATCCATGTATTCGGGCGGTATGGTGTGGCTGGCGACCTTGCATGAATCGGAATTTGGATTTACTTCGATCGAGGACAAGTTTTTCAGAGGTAAATTTTCTGTATGAACTAAAAATAGCTCCACTTTTTCTGCATGAATTGCATCGTAGAACTCTTGACCATTGATGAGTGCGATTGAAGGTTTGATGATCACAGGTGATGTTTGAGGCGACTGGTGGCTTTGTTGAATAGATGGGATATTGATGATACCACGGGACCATTGAATGAGTGGATCATGTTTTTGAAGCCATGGAAGGCCAAGGATGATGGGATGTGAGCCGAGAGATAGGTGTTGAAGGTCGATTCGTTCTTGATGATCAGTTGATTCGATCGATAGATTGACGACGGATGAATGAGAGGATTGGCAAGGGCTTCCGTCAGCTAATGTGACTTCAACACTGCTTGGATGACTTGGGAGGTTGTGTTTTTGGGCAAACACGGTGTCGATGAAGGATGAACTAGCTCCAGAATCGAGCATAGCTTGGGTGGAGATAGTGATATTGTTGAAAGAGATGGATATAGGGATGATGAATTGGCTTTGTTGAAGAGAAGAGGTGTGATTCCACGAGATGTTGGATAGTTGAGTTGATGATGAAGATGGTCGAGTTCTAATGGTAGGGCTCAGAGGAGGAACTCCACTGTTTACTGAGCCTGATCTTTTTTTGTCGAGTTGTTGGGTTCTTCACTGAACAGAATGGTGGATAGATTTGATTTGGATGATGGAGTGGATTTGCCCTTTTTCTTGGGGCAATCGAAGTTGGAATGACCTGAGTTTCCGCAATATAAACAGAGATTGTTATCTCTACGATACTGTTTCTGACTTTCGGTCAATGGGCCTCGATGGATGGTTGCTGAGCTGAGGTCCATAGGTTGGGGTCCTGTTGTAGAAGACGAGGAATCATTGGTGGAAATGATACGGCTGAACTTTTGATTGTAGGGTCGGTTGTTGTCATTCTTGGGATGGTTGCCGTTTTTCTTTTGTCGAGTTCGATTGAAGAGTCGATTATCGATGTCGATGGTGGTGGTAATGAGAAGTTCCAAAGTTTTAATAGGATCTCTTCGAGCGAGTTCATCTTGAACTAAGTCCTTGATGTTCAAGATGTATTGGGAGATGAGGGCGGCTTCATTCCAGGATAACAGCATGGAGAGTCGTCTGAATTCGGTAGCATAAACAGACATTGGACCAACTTGTTTGAGGGATCGGATAGCGGCTTCCGCATTGACGATAGGATTTGAATCTCCAAATGCACTTTGGATGGTGGACTTGAAGATTTCAAAGTCCATAAGGATGGCTGGGCGTTTTGGTACTGGTTCTTCTAGTTTAGCCAAATAGGGTTCCATGTAAGCAAAGGCGTTGCCAGATAGATGGGAGATAGCAAACAAGACTTTGTCTTGACTGCACTTGAAGCGTTTTTCATTGGCGGCAAAGCATAAGGAGAGTTGGGAGAAGAATGAGGTACAGGCACTTGGTTTGCCCGTAAAAGGGGTGGGATCGCGCAGCTTCACCGACGATATACTATCTTGGTCGATAATGTTTGTGGTGGAAGGTGCCGAACCAGGAGAGGTTGAGACTTGGCTAATCAAGGCGTAGTTGCTAGCCATATGTTGATAGATTTCACTGCTAAGCTTATTGACCGAAGCTAAAGCATTGTCGTTTATTCGAGCGATATCATCATGGACTTGATTGACGATACTTTGGCGCATGTGATCGCTGTTGGTTTCATTCACACCGGTACGATGTTCGAGGTTTTGGATGGATTCTTTGATTTCACCGATCTCTTTGGACAGAGATTCTTGGAGAGCATTGAATCGTTGGAGTAGATCATTGAGAGCATGGGCTTCTTCATCGGATAGAGGCATTTTGAATTTGATTTGAGATTGAGATTTGAGATTGAGAAGGAAGGCAACGGAATACCAAGGTCGTTTGATCAGTTATAGTGTCAAGGGGTTGAGGTTGAGGGTTGATAGATTGATTGGATAGGAAAAGGATATACCGTAGCCAGATAGAATAGAATAGAAATTGAAGTTATATAATAAAATTGGGCTTTTATTAATATAAGGGATTTTGGATAGAAGGATTAAGATAAGGGAAGACTTTAGGAAAGATTTAAGATAACTAAGATAACTAATGAGGGAAAATGGGAAGTGATGAAAAAGGGGGATATTTATATTATTTCTAAGGCTACCGCAGTAAGTACTGAGTAGGTGGCGAAGTAGATGGCGAAGTAAATGGCGAAGTAGATGGCGAAGTAGATGGCGAAGTAGATGGCGAAGTAGGTGGCGAAGTAGATGGCGAAGTAGGATCTAATTTTGGATTTGGTTCATGACAGGTTGAACTAATCTTTGCACCTCGTATAGATGACAGTCATAAGCGTCCGTTCCCAAAAGTGATGTAGGCACGGAATCATCACACAACACAAAGGTCATGTTATTACTGCACAGAAGGTATGACTTTGATGACCAAGTTTCTGAGCCGATTGTAAGGAAAGTCACTCCTTGGAATCATGAGCTCTAACGAGTTCACCTCCATCATCCCACATCCATACTTCACTTAAGACCCCATTCGTAAAAATTACCAATTCTATGGAAAGAAAAGATAAAATCTTACGCTGATAAGTCGAAAGATACTGGCATTTTCTTAAAGAAAAAAAAAAAGGAAAAGAAAGAGGGAAAGAAATTGAAAAAATGGAAGGGTTTATATAGACAATTTTCCCTAAAAATTTTTGCGGACTTAAGAATTCCATTTTATTGGCTGTGACTCGATGGTGCAACTTTTTCGAGCATATCCATTGGCTGAACAATCATGACTCTGAATTTTTTGGGGGCCAATTTTTGTTGGTTGGACAGTCATTTTTCCAACCAAGATCTCTTTATACCATCACACGCAAGTTTCTCTTTGCCCTGTTGTTTGATCATGGATCTCATTACCTCCAATCGTTTTCTGAATCAATGTCATCCCTTTCACTGAATGTCATAGTGAAGGTAAATCATATTCATTTATTATAACCTTCGTGGTATATGGCACTGTTACTAAAAAAATACATCTTTATTTCCAAGGACTTCTACCTCATTTAGAGTGCACTACAATCCCTCCATCACAGTGGACTTAGTACAAATACAATACTCAGTACAGTAAAGGCAAGTCATCTCCCTTCCTTGTTTTAAGAGTTATTGTATCGCTAATCAGCTTCATTTAGTTTTGTTTGTTTCTTTATATTAGTTGCATCCACCTTCAACCTCATCTCATCACACAAATAACCGAACTTGGACATACAGCACAGTGTATCGCTTTTACATCTCTCCATCCCTCAACTTCAATGGCGAACTTATGAACAAGCCATTTGTACACATCACGTTTAGAAAACGGTGCGACATTTTTCTCCAGTCAACAAATCCAAGCTCACTCAGCAAGCCATTACATCACCGATCAAGGAACCCATAGCTGTATATCACCGAAGTAGTACCATCGTTACACCTTTACCACCACCTTTCAAGTAGGGCCGCAACTGACTGCCGGAGCTCAATAGCTTTCTCAAAAAATCTGGATAAAGCATTCCTCCCTATGATTTTTTTATTTTTATCAACATCTTTACACCACCCGGTAACGGTATCCACTGCATGTGATTGGATCTAAGCAGCAGATTCTCCTTCTCAATCAAGAAAAAACGCTAATGACAAAGTCCATTCTTGTTGCAGCATACATTACAACCATTCGACTCCCCGTACACCTGGTATCTTTGTGATGCAAATTGTAGTTTATTTTTTTTTATTATAAGCAAACTTTCGATATTCTTCATCTCAAATTTTGTATTTTTGAATAAAAAATCTTGTTATCAAGTAATGTGACAATTTTGTAACCCTGTATTTGTATTCAATTGTCTTGTGTTAGTGTGTGGGGTATGTCAAAAATAGGGGGTGATGAATGTGTGAGTAATTCGGGGTCTGAATCTCGAATTGTGGAATGATTGCGTAATGCATTACTTTAGAATACAGAGTGGGAGTGGGAATACAGTATGCCTGTCGATAAAGGTATGTATGAATGGATGGATGAATGATAGATGAATGGATGAGCGATAGATGGATATATAGGTAGATGAATGGATAGGAGGATGGATGAATGATAGATGGATGGGCGAACGATAGATGAATATATAGGTAGATGAATGGATAGGAGGATAGATGGATGGATAGATGGATGGATGGATGATTGGATAAATAGATGGATGTGTCGGTATATTATACAACATTAACTCTTTCTCTTTCCATTTCTTTAGTGGCGCCATATCTTCCAACTTAGCATACACTCGAGATCGTTAGCAAATCCATACTGTATATTCTTATTTTATTTTCATGTCATACATCCCCAGAAAAAAGAACTTTTAACTCAAATGAAATGTCCTTTAAAGGCTTCACTATACTGTACTTCGTTATCCTGTATATTTTATTATAAATCAATCTATCAAATATAGCAAGTGTCAGACTCAATCCCGATCTGTCAGTATGTCGTATCATGAATAAAAATGTTCTGCCTGAATAATAAGCAGAGCGGCATTTGAATAAATTCAGGTACCAATTAATCATTTATCCATTTCAAAACCAAACCAATGATCTCTACATAAGATATAAATATACACTTTCAGTATCATGATAATTTTTTTATTTGTAATCATTATGATATGATTTATAATCCTTACAAGAAAACCAATGAAAAAGTTTTCTCACTAGTTCCAATTGTATTAACACCAATCATGATCAAATAACCAATGTCATAGATTACCCGGTCTTAAACGTCATTTTATTTTTATTTTGTATAAATAGTCTCTAGTATTTTATTTTTATTTTTTATAATCAACATCAATATAAAATAAAGATAACAAAGAATCTCACTTATTTTCTTACGTCTTTATTTTTCTATCATTACAAACACTATACTGTATTCAGCACAGTACACCAATAATAATTCACAAATTATCTATTCCCTCATCTCTACCTCATCCAATAATATCTTGGTAGTACAGATTTATTATTCCAATAACCACTTACCCGATTTTATTATAAAAGCCTTCCATCATTTTACTGAAATAAAAATATAACTTTGTCTCACTTACTTTTGACTCTTCTACTGACTCCTCAGATGATCATGATGGAACAAAAACGATCAAAATGCTTGCCTATGCTGATGATATCTGCTTCCTCACCAATCAAAATGACTTTCACACCATCCAACAGTATAGTCAAGTGTCAAATGCAAAAATCAATGCGGGGAAAACCGAAATATTCTCTCTATCCGGTAGACCGTGTGATAAAATCCGAGACTAAAAAAAGTAACTTTATTATATAAAAATAATAATGGGGAAGACGCCGGAAAAGTCCTTGCTCCTTTAAAAAAAATAAAAGTAAAAACTGAGAATGAAAAATCATGGTTCTGTAACTGGTGCTCTTTGCAATCCATCTGTCGTATTTGTCATTTGTCATCATCCATATATATCAGATACGCGATTACCCATCGCGTCCCAACAATTGTACCTTGTCACTACCCAGCATATCCTCACACTGGCTATGTTTCACTTGGTCTATAATTAATATCAAAGATCAATCATCCATCTATTCCATAATACACTACTTTATTCCCTCATCTCGAACTCTACCAATAATCCATTATCATCTACAATCATCTATCATCATAGAAATTTATTATTCCAACATCCGCTTCCCACACTTTTACTATAAAAACCCACTGTCATTTTATTTAATAAAAACCATATCTGTTATATCACTTACTTGATTGACTCTACAACCATACTCAAATTATTACACCATCCTCCTTTCTCACTAGGCTCTTCCAAGCATTTGATGGCTTTCCACCAATCCAAGGCAAAACTCATCTCGTGATCAACACATGGTTACGGTTATCTTCGAATTCTATCATCAAGACTGCTCCCCTTGACCATTGGACTCAAAAATCTCATGCCACGGACCCTTTTCATGGTATTTCTGTTATGATCAAAAGCTAGGATGCATGTTTGTTTTGATTTAGTCATTTATTATTCTTTTAAAATTCTTATATTCCCTTGGACCACCTGTTGTGATAGCGATTCTCTTTTTTATTACTCTCGACTCCCTTTTTAGAATTTAAACTTCTATTTATTTTTGACATTTATATTCTTATCTTTACCTTATATTATTCCTTTATTCATACTCGAAACCGTTGTCAAAATAACGGTAAGTACTCTTTGTCTTCTTCCCTCTCTTCATTTTATACGTATCTTATTCTTATTATGCATTAAAAGGTTTTTGGTTACAACATTTGGTGCTCACTACAGGGGGGACTTTACACAACCACAGTCCTTCTCTCTACTTCAAGTTTGTACAGTCCACAACCTTTTGTTACGAACTTGTGCCTCTGGTGTCAAATTACCAATCAACTATAAAAAATTTTATATTACTTGTACAACCTATCTGTCAATATGTCTCCTCTTCACGAATCCTATTGGCAAACCTCTCCCCTTCTTCCGATTCCGCCTCTTCAAACACCGAAATTAACCATCAAGGTGTCAATCAAACCACCCAAGCTCATGGACAAAAAGTTTGCCGAATGGCTCATAATCTTCAACAAGGTATCTGATCTGAATGGCTGGAAAGAAGAAGAGAAGCTGACCCATGCCCTCATGTCGCTAACAGGTGCTACCAAGTCATGGGCTATCAGGGCATCTCACTCTTCGTGGGACGACTTTGTGTTGGACTTTAAGAAACGATACTTCAAGAAGGAAAACATATTCGACTACACTACCAAATTGATGGCTATTAAACAAAAAGTGGATGAAAGCAACAAGAAATTCATTCATCGTGTTGAAAAACTCTGGTCTTCGTATGTGAAATTAACTCAAGTCAACAAGGAATCCACCGCATCATTTGAACTCGCTCTGATCAAGGTTTTGGTAAAAAGTATTAGGTCCAAGTCTCCTCCGTCGATCTCTCCGTGTGCAAGGCTACTCCTCAGTTGATGAATTTATGCAAGGGTACAAGGACATGGATGATATTGACTCTTCCGACGAATCTGATGTTGATACTGTATCCTATGATTCTGATTCTTCCGACTCCTCCAAGTCTTCGAACAAGGCTATATCAAGAAAAATCGATCGTCATCATCTGGTTCTTCAAAGGAAAATCCTGACGTTGTTTCCCTCACTGAATCTATCAAGCAAACGACGGTTGCACTCATGGCTCAACAATAAAAAAAAAAAAAAACAATGCTCAAGTTTTTTCATCACTTTATGAAACACCTTGGGAAAAAAATCCGACAGAATCCGGCAAATACAAGTTTATCCCGGGCCGGTTTATCACCCTGCGCCCTGCCAAAAGTGCAGGGTGGACCCGTTGCTTTCGGTAATTCGCAAGATTTTGGCCGGTTACGAACCGGCCCAATGATCCTGCGCCATCCGACGTTTACCGGCCTAAACAATATGAAATACGATCCTGCGCTTTTCCGACCGACCCTACTCAAAAATGCAGTGAAATGATTCTATACCATCCTCTATTTCCATGACCTTTAGACAATTCATGTGTATATGTGTGTTTTTATTGCAATGTCAAATAAATGATTAAAGGGTACTAATCTAAATTGATAACAGCGACACTAAAAATAAACTGAAAAACTAAGCACATCGCGTTTTGTGTTCCAAAAAGACCTAGACAAATCATACAGTACAGACTAAATAAATCCTTCCCTTTGTTTATTGTCATCATTGGAAGAATCCCATATAGTAGCAGTTATTTCGGCAGTGATTGGAGTAGTTGTCAAATCGGCAATCAAATGGAATCATATTGCAAGCGTCACACTGAATGAATCATCTAAAGAAAAAGAAGTTAGTATCATATCACCATCTCTCTCTTTTTTTTTTTCATTGGCTTGCCTTGATGTTGTTTGACTCCAAGTTTACGTCGTATAGAATGAATCATCTAAAGAAAAAGAAGTTAGTATCATATCACCATCTCTCTCTTTTTTTTTCATTGGCTTGCCTTGATGTTGTTTGACTCCAAGTTTACGTCGTATAGAATGAATCATCTAAAGAAAAAGAAGTTAGTATCATATCACCATCTCTCTTTTTTTTTCATTGGCTTGCCTTGATATTGTTTGACTCCAAGTTTACGTCGTCGTATAGAATGAATCATCTAAAGAAAAAGAAGTTAGTATCATATCACCATCTCTCTTTTTTTTTTCATTGGCTTGCCTGGTGTTGTTTGACTCCAAGTTTACGTCGTCGTATAGAATGAATCATCTAAAGAAAAGAAGTTAGTATCATATCACCATCGTTTTTTTTTTTTTTCATTTGCTTGCCTGATGTTGTTTGACTCCCAAGTTTGCGTCGTATAGAATGAATCATCTAAAGAAAAGAAGTTAGTATCATAACATCATCTCTCTTTTTTTTTTTCATTGGCTTGCCTTGATGTTGTTCGACTCCAAGTTTACGTCGTCGTATAGAATGAATCATCTAAAGAAAAAGAAGTTAGTATCATATCACCATCTCTCTTTTTTTTTTTCATTGGCTTGCCTTGATGTTGTTTGACTCCAAGTTTACGTCGTCGTATAGAATGAATCATCTAAAGAAAAGAAGTTAGTATCATATCACCATCGTTTTTTTTTTTTTTTTTTTTTCATTTGCTTGCCTTGATGTTGTTTGACTCCAAGTTTACGTCGTCGTATAGAATGAATCATCTAAAGAAAAGAAGTTAGTATCATAACATCATCTCTCTTTTTTGTTCATTGGCTTGCCTGGTGTTGTTTGACTCCAAGTTTACGTCGTCGTATAGAATGAATCATCTAAAGAAAAGAAGTTAGTATCATATCACCATCGTTCTTTTTTTTTTTTTTAAAATTGACTTGCCTTGAGATTCTATACACGTAATAGCTCTATGAAGAAAGAAAAAATTACAAAAAACAAAGGGACGGCGATTTTTGGTTTGGGGTACCATTAAATCTCCGCACAATATTATATGACAATCGAAATTTTTATTTTTCTTTGCTGGACGAGAAGCGTTGAGATCGTCACCATCGCCATTGAGACCAATGTGCATGTGGCTGACACGCTCGTCTTCTTCAAATTCATCGTCAATTTCTTCTTCATCGATGGTTACCTGAGATGTGGCTTCTAAAAAAAAAAAAAAAAAAAAAAAAAAGGTCAGTTTATTGTACGTATAATCTTTTTTTTTTTTTTTTAGTAGTCAGTCAATCAATAAAATCTTTTTATATGCCATCTATTATCTTATCTTGCCATTAGAAGTAAACTTGGGCTGTTTGAAAAAGTATAAGCAGATAATTTTTTTTATCCTGCGTTATATAGCTATTGGCAGGGTTGTATCTTGTATTTGCAAAAAACAAACCGTCATACAGGGTGATGATCTCGCATATACAAGGTCAATCCGTCATGCAGGGTGATGATCTCGCATATACAAGGTCAATCCGTTAGGCCGGGTGATGCAAGGAGCACCCGGCGTTTGATCCGACGTTTACCGGGATTTGCAGGGAGAATTTTGTATTTACCGGATGATTTTCCCAAGGTGAAAGTTGGTGATAAAGTCTTACTGTAATGATGGATCACAAGAGCGAAGGAAAAGGAAATTTAGCACCCCCCCCCCAATTTTCCTCCCCAAGGCCAACGTTTTAATATTCTATAAAAACAAGGGTATATAATAGGACAAAATATATATATAAAAACCGCCAAGGTATATTTAAACTCAGCATATTTTTAGAATAATTTTTTGTGTTTCAATATTGTTTAATATTTTTTAAAGGTTTTCTTTGATGAAAATAGTTTTATTGTTATTATTTTAGTTATTTTTAATGACAAAAAAAACGTTGGCCCAAGGTATATCATATTGTCGAACGTTATAAGGATTAGTACAGGCTTATGGACGAACAAGGCGTTATCTTTGTCGTATTTGTGTCGTATTTGTCATCTGTCACTAATCATTTCCCACACTATCACACTTGTCATTCCTATACAGGTATAAGACACAGCCTCGAGTATCCACTACTTAGGCATATACACTTATATCTACAGATAACCAACTTCCCATAGCCTCAAATTACCATTCTTCGACCATATCCACAGCCACAACTAGCACAGCCTTCTTTTTCCCATTTTATTATAAAAACCCTTCCTCATTTTATTCAATAAAAACTTATTTTTTATAACGTCTTTTTATTTCTATCAAATATTACACGGCTGAAAATGCCATGTCCTTATCTTCCTCTTCTGTTTCATCGATGTATCGCATTGAGGCGGGGAGTTTGATGGAATTGACGGTAAGCTTTTTGGCGTTCGTTGTCAAGCTGCTTGCTGGTGCTGAAACCATACACTGCCAAGGCTTGACACTTTTGTCGCATCTTGAGGAGTTGCTGCATTGCCGTTGTTGGATCGTCTTCCTCGAGAATGATGCCAATATCCTCGAAGAGTTCGGTTGCTGCTCTTGCAGTAAGTCGTACTTTTTCGGCATCCTTGTAGATTTGTTGGACGAGTTGATTGATTGGCATCCACGTGGCTACGCTTGAGCTCTGCCACCAATTGTTTGTTTGTGGCGCCACCCTTTGTCCAGGTGTCACCGTCATATTTGGCAATACTTTTTGCGAACTTGCCGTTGATGGATTTTCTGTCTTTGGAGTTGACAGTTTCGAGTTCTTGGTGGATTTCTTCAGGCAGTTGGTATGACCGTCCTTCCGTTTGGAGATTTTGGGCCATAGCGACCAGGTTTTGCAACTCCGCGGGGGAGAGTTGGTTAAGGACTTCGGCATGGTTCATAAGATGGTTTAATTTAGTAGATGAAATATTTATTAACCACGAATGCGTAGCTTTGAAAGGTATGAGGATTAGGGATGGTGTTAGAAAAATCACTTATATTACAAAAACATTATTAAAACTACGAATAAAAGCGTGGCTCTGATAGGCCTATACCACATCTGGAGTCGAAGCGGAAGCATCGACAATTGTGTTAGGTACGCCACACAATTTCATTCTAGTTTTTTTTTTTTTTTTTTTTTTTTTTTCTTCTTCACCATTGTGGCATCCTTGGACTTATGATAGACTTTCCTTAGTATCAGGACTAGTTAAGACAGGTTTTTAGCTCAGAGATGACAACATGCATGGGGAAACTCTTTCATTTTGGATCTAGGAGCTAAAACACCATTTGTTAGCTTTTTGGAGTCTTCATTAGCTTAGTTGAGTATTAGTTTATCCATCTTTTTTTTTTTTTTTTGTTATCTACATCTGAATAAAGTATATATCTATATATATATATATATATATTTTATTTGCTTCAATAAGAACTGTCCCATTCATCCTTTCTCATGCTTTGTACATTACTAGCGATGTGCTTTTTACCATCGTCAAAGTCTCTATATTGTAGATTAGACTTGAACATTGTTACGATTCGATAAAAGGTGATTATATCTTCTTTCTCATGCCCTGTATAGTCTATCGAATTCTTCCCCCTCCCCCTTTTTTTTTTTTTTTTTTACAGGTTGTCCTGTGTAGATTAGTGATGACCATTCACCAGATCTCAATTCAATGTCTCCCATATGCTTTCTTTCAACAGATCCTTCCGTCGAGTCCCTTCCTACAATGAACCCCCTCCCCGTTAGTTTTAGTATCTATCAATATATTTCAATAAAATATGGCTGTTTTATTATTATTATCATTAATTATCCGAGCAGTGAACAATACAGCTATTGTAGCTGTATTCTGAGTTTGCCCTACCAAACATTTGTCTTCCTGCTATACCACTCGATGACTATTTTCCGACCCTCTTTCTACTTATTTTAAAGACTCAAGAATGGGTTGGCAAGTTTTAGAGTTACGTACTATCAAAGGTTGCCATGTTTCTGTTCTGCCGATCATGTAAAAACAATCTAGGTCACGTTATGTGCGAAGTTTGTTCGCCGCCAGTGTTATAGACAGTTTTGCATTATTTCTGCTAGCCAATATATATATATATATATATATATATATATCGCTATTTGGTTGACACCACTCCCAGATAGTGACCGGTGGGTCGCTTCAAGTCACTTTATCTGAAAGGTGGACCCTATCGCCGTTCGACCATCTATAGGAATCAACCTAGGATGTGCCATCAGCATAGCATCCACGAGACTGGGTATATGATATATATCCCACTCATTATTATATATGGATATATTATACAAGTATGTAATATCATAAAGAAAACAAACAGGAACTCCAATTTGAAGCTAGTTGATTTCCAAGAGGACCACCTTAATGTGTTTGGAATAGAAAAAAAAAAAAAAAAAAAGGAAGTAAGATGAGAATGTTGATAACCTTTATTTGATATGAATCATCCGTCGTTTTATAAGGCTGTAATTATGGTATAAAAAATCTATTACTATGGTTTCATATAATGGATGGGTTTCTTTTTTTTTTTTTTTCATTGCATGACACCCTTTTGCATGATCCGAGGCCTTGTATTGTAGCGCGGGAATTGAATCTCTTTTTTTCATTGTCTCGCATTGTACCTGACTCAACAAGCCAATCAATCATCACCCTTTACCCCTAACGCCCTATAGACCCAATGTTTTAAACGCGTGAAATTCAATAATAAAAAAAAAAAAAAGGCCAGCCCATCAATGTTTACTTTACGCTTTTGCGGAATTGCATCCCATCCATTTTTTTTTTAGAAGGGTACATGTCTACTATAATGTTATTGATCCATCATGATTGAACTATCAAGTTATCCCTAATCCTATTATCATCTGACTCCTTTTCTCTTACACTAGATTGTTAAAAAAAAAAAAAAAGGACACCTTTCCTCCATCTATCGACTGAAAGACAAAATAAAAAAAGGACAAATAAAAATACAGGTTTCTTTATTTCAAAATACAACAAACAAACAAAAAGAGATCTAAACATCTAACAAAATCACAAAAAGCCAACATCTAATTCTAATCTAATTGCACCAACCGTCCTTGCACAGTGGGAGAAATACTTGCCCAGCGTTTCACCCAGCCATCGCGTTGATGTTGTTTATACGCTTCGATGCCATCCTGCAACCTATCCACCTCTTCTTTTTCTTCTTCTTCTTCCGATCGAATACAATCCGGATGTCCCAATTGCGCTCCATCCAAAGCATCCGTCATCCATTTCTGTTCCCCATCGTCCTGTTTTGGCTGTGGCTGCTGTTGATGTAATTTCGATGCTTCCTTTCGCCAATGTTTTGCAATGGACGCCACCAAGCCATCCACATGTTGTTTTTTAGCTTGCTCGTCGTCTTGATCTTGGTCTTGTTTTGGATGGTAGTGTTCGCGGAACGCATTGATATACTTGAGCCCCAAAAAGAATTTCCGGAAAATCGTCGAAATAAACACACCATTTTCTTCATCCACCACATACCCAGCGTGTTCCTTCAACACATCGTAGCCATCGTAGCCCAACGCCATGTATTGTCTTGTCACCACCACATATTCCTTCTCGAGTTCCAAAGGCACCATATGATCAGGTTCATACCGCAGTGCCGAAGTTGTTGTTGTTGTTGGTGTTGTACAAAGCACACGTTGGATCCGTTGACCAGGAGGACGTTGCGATGACCATTCCACACGCACACCCGCCACTTGTGGGAACCGGCCTTCTTGTTTCGGGTATTCAGACACACTGTTTTCAAGCGCTTGCCAGATTTGATGCCCGGTGAGACGAATCACCACCACAGGATCTTGAAATGGGAAGGCTTGCATGACATCGCCCATGGTGATAGGCCCCACCTCCACAAGGCGATCGTTCCGAATCGTGCCGCCACAACAAAGCGCAATGGTGGGTGGCGATGGTTTGGCGGTCAGGGTCGAGTAAGCGGCTAACATCAGATCGGCGGTTAAATTGCCCATGTTGGTTTCTTGTGTACGTACCGTGGTGCTGCGTCCATCCAGAGGAACCGTCGTATACCCAATGGCCCGTTGTGTTTTGGACGACACCAGATGCGCCACCTCGGCAACGATCGATTCCATCGCTGGGTCCGGTACCAAGGAGGAAGTCACCCATTTGTGTTCAGCTAATGACAGTGAAAAAAAAAAAAAAAAAAGGAATTAGTTTCCATTGACACCCACATATATATATACAAAAAAAAAAAAAAAAAAAAAAAAAAAAAAAAAAGGAGGGGGTGACGGTGGGGGATTGGCATTTTACCTGTCATGTGTTGAATGTATTTTGTCCCTTGGGGCGTGGTATCAATGGTCAAATGCAACAAGCCGAATTCACGGAAATCCGTGCCACTTTTCACAATCCGTACTGGTTTTTGTTGAGAGGAGATGTCTTGTTCCGGGTCAAAGCCCACGTCCTTAAGATAATCTTGTCTTGATTCATCGGGGTTGACAATGTCGATGGATTTGGATACATAATAAAAATGGTCGTGACTAAATAACAAAAAGCCCAAAGATGGATGGTTTTTTTTTTAGTTTTTAGTTTTTCGTAGAGGGGGGTATAACGTTGTTCTTCTTGTTCTAAACGCTTACCCGCCAAGAATCAAGTCCACGGCGTCTAAACAAGTGGTAGCTAACGTCACGTCATTGGGGACCCGCATATGTGTCAGCGCCAGCACCAAATCCACCTTGTAGGGCCCTTGTGGGTCCCGGAGCATCGTACTAAGCTCTTGCGCGACTTGACAGAAATCATGGTAAAGTAAATCCGAAGGAAATCTATCCACCATTATAGAAAAATGATTAAAAAACGAACATCCCTACCCGTTGTATGTGTAGAAAAAAAAACACACTTACGATGGTATGGTTTGAATCCATTCCCTACAAAAAAAAAGAAAAAAAAAAGGGCATTAGATTTCTATTTTTAGAGAGAAAGAGCAAGGTTTATTACTTTTCAACCAGGCCAAGAACACCAATCACCAACCCAGAAGCTTCATCATTCACAATATGCCAACGTTTCAAAGGGGAAGGGAGGGAACCATCTTGATACATGACATTGGACAAAAGCCAAGGAAACTGAGTTTGACCCATAAGTTTCTGTAGTTGTGGAACACCAAAGTCAAAGTCATGGTTGCCGACACATGCCACATCAATGCCAACTTGGTTCAATACCTGGGTCCTACATACAAAAATACATAGATATACAATGAGTGAGTATTCTTGTTGGGAAACCCTTTTCTTTTTTTTTTCTTTTTTTTTTACATGTGGGAACCACGGGTCACGGAGCCTTCAAGGGAGGGATTAAAAGCATCACCTGAGAAAACGACCAGTGGTGGATGAGGTAACTGGTCGCGCGTTTGTTGAATCGCCGTGGCAAAACGAGAAGCACCACCGACCGGATCTTCTTTTGCTGGTGCTACATTGTAAACATCATTAAAATGAAGGATGTCTAAAGTGATGGGATTAATGGTCATGGTGATAAAAAAAAAAAAAAAAAAAGAAAGAAAGCAAAAGCAATAAAAAAAGTAGCCAAAAAAAAAAAATATAAAATAAAAAGGACGTCAAGGTTTCATTTCGTGACGGGGAATGAAATCCTGCATGTGAGAGCAGAAAGGTGATACCAAGGAGTGGTCTTTGGCGGTTAGCCATTTTTAGGTTTTATCAAGCCAAATCCTTTCCCTCCCCCTTATCTTTCTTTTTTTTATGCATCGTTAGGGCACACAACCTAAAGATCCCAAAAGAAAAAAGGGGGAGCTCTTTTTTTTTTTTTTTTTTTTTTGGATTATATATTTCCCTTCTCCTCGTCCTCTTCACTTTATTCTTCTTTTTCTTTTGTTTTTTGTTTCTTTTTTTTCAAGAATGACCATGTTCAACACCACGCAACTTGCCGGCCTTACTCATGTGTGCTGTTTGGCTCTACTGCAATGGCTTAGCGTAGCGGTGGTTGTGTTGAATACGATTGCCTTACACATGGCACATAACGAACCTCAATTAAAAGGCACCTTGGTATCATCACAGCCAGGATTACAAGATAGTTTATTAGTATTACTGGGGATTGTCTCGTTTTTAGCCGCCTCGTTACCACTCGCGCTTCATTTCTTTGCTTCTTGTCGACACTACCACCATGCACCTAATAATAATCATACCATGACTGTCGTGCCAACAAAAATGGTTCTTGTCAGTGAAATGTCCATAGGCGTGATCATGATCACTCTTTGGACAGCTGTTGTATCGATTGTCATCACTCATTTTCATGGTAAGCAATTGTTGTTATGTGTATAACAAAGGGGAGGGGAAAAAAAAATAAACGTCGATCTTTTTTTTTTATGTTTATTTTTATTTTTTTCTATTGTTTAGTGTCGTCCCATTGTCGATTAGATGCAATCAAGAATGCAGCGGCGTGTCAAATGCTGGATAAGACGATCATCGTAGGTACAGTAGAAAGTCTATCAATCTATTTTTTTTTTTTTTTTTGATATGTATGTCGTACTCAAACCCATTTTGTTTATTTTTATGTGGTGATGATAGGATGTGTGAGCATTGCAGGATGGGGAATTTTGCTGATCATTGCATCTATTGGCATAGCAACACATCCATCACCATCAGCAACACCTGACTTTCAATTAGAAGCCAATCCTTATTTGACCACCACCACCAGCACCACCAACATGACAAGCAGTAGTAGTGGATATCCATTGGAAGCCGCGCCCACCTATTCATCCTTGCCACCACAATCACAATTCAAAAATCACGGTAAAGAATCCGTCATGGTGGTGGCGTATCCTGAGGATGTGAAATACCCCATCTATACTATTGATGCCTTGCCCACCATTCAAGTGGGCACGTCCAAATTCGATCTACCTTATTTCTAAGTGTACATTTTTTATTATTATTATTATTATTCACCTTCCCCTCCCTCCTTTTTTTTTTTTTTATTGATTGTGTTATGTTATTCTACTTTTACTTATTAATCCACATATCCTGGCTTACGCTTTTTAATATGGACTTTTTTGATTCTTTTTGGTCTCTTTATTTACTAACAATAAAAAAATTTAATAAAATAGACAAAGAAAACACAATGAATACGGAGTCCTAGGTCTGTTAGAATAGTCCCCTGCTCTATGTCTTTCTCCTTTTGATGATTGTTATTTTTTTATTTTTTATTTTTTTTTTTACCCCGCGTTTTGACAGTAAAAGGAATTTCACCTGTGGGAGGAGGTGGGTCTGCTCCTTTTTTTCTGGAATGGGGAAGTTTTTCTCTCTCTTCAGGAGCCGCCAATGGTACTCCCTAGCATGTATCTTTTTTTTTTTTTTTGCGGCAGATGCATAGTCTACAGGCTGCGGGATCTCAACCAAAAAAAAAAAAAAAATCGTACATAGATCATGGATCCACATATAAAATACAATGACTAAAAAAGAAAAACAATGAAAAGAGTATCAATTATCGCTAAGTATTACCACCCTAGCACTACTACCACCACCGATCAATCCATTTATCTATCAAAACAAGGTGCAATACTGTAGAAATATATTGACAAACACATGGGGATCATAAAACACGATTTTAAAGAAAAAAGAGATGGTTTTTATTTCAAGTATAATAAATCAATTACTATCACTGATACTAATCTCTGTCTCTAACCTAATCCAAATTTGCTTCAGTCGATTCTTTATCATAAGATGTATCCCCCGCCGTTGTCGCTTGCCCAGCAGTGCCTTTTGTTCCAGCCGTTTTTTTTTTTTTGCTGAGATTGGTGTGTTTTACCAGTATGTGATCTTGTTCATTCATCGGACAAAACATACCGCCAACCCACTCCAACCCCCCTCCTCTCCGCGACCTCCCCATATTAAAGTCGCGCGTCAGTCGCCCCTCTCCGCCTCATCAAGCTTCGTATCAGTGTTGTCAGGTCCCAAAAAACAATAACAACGAAGTCCCTAACCCACGCCTTCCCAGTCAAACCGATGGTGTCAAATGATTTTTGTTGTATGTTGCTGTCCAATGTTGTGTTTGTCAAACCGTATATTAATTGTTAGAGATGGGGCGTTGTCTTGCGCCAAAAAAAAAAAAAAAAAAAAAAAAAAAGGATGAGAATCAAGTCTAATGGTAGAATGGACAGGCGGACGTAATGGTAAGCTTTTTTTTTGGGTTACCATCTACCATAGGCATGAGTTGATCCCTCACCGTCACTTGTGTGTATTCATATTCATAAGATTGGGAGGCACAAAGGGGGAGGGGTTTCGTTTTGCATCATTGTCGTGAAAGCATCGCAACGCCATAAGCGAGTGGCATTCGTTGGCTGAGTCGTGTGGTCGTTATTGAGTCGTCTTCCCCAGTTTGATCCATTGTCGTGTAATCATAAAGTGTAAGCGATGTCATACCCAGGTTGGGCTTAAGCTTCATAGCTTCCCCGTCCACATTGATTAGGATGGAAGTCCCTCTATTGGAAGATGTATGTTAAAAAGAAAGCAAAAGAGTGATGTTCGTTCATCCTATATTTTACCGATTTCTATTTCTTTACCGACAGGTATCGCCGCTACTCGACTGTCCATCAAGTCCTGCATTGTGTTTGAAAGAAATAATAAAATGGATGTGCGGTAGCCGTAGTAGTCGTAGTAGTGTTGCTCATAGAGAATATGCAGTAATCAATGTTTTACCATTGTTGGGGATCATTGTACGTGCACAGAAAAAAAAAAAAAAAAAAGGAGAAAATAAAAATAGTCGGCAGACATAACTCCCAAAAAAAAGCGGGGATTTAAACATTCTCACATTGCCGTCAGGAGAGGTCATCAAAGTGATGATTTTTCATGGAATGAGATTCCATTAACTTGTCATTTTTTCATTCCAATATGAGCTCCTTTTAGGACTCTACTAACTTTGATCTTTTAATATCCCACATTCCCTCCCACTAAAAAAAAAAAAAAAAAAAAAAAAAAAAAAAAAAAAAAGATATGTATATGGTGACCAATCGAGTGGACACATTCGTTGCGCAGAGCGACCCTTCTGCTGGTTGATAATGAATTGTGAAACTGAAATTTCATACAAAAGTGGCCAAAAAAACCATCAACCCTTTCAGTAGGTCTCTCGGCGGGAAGTCTGGGGAAGTGGATCTAGATTCATTGAGATAATGAATTGGACACAAATAGAACCTTTTCTGAAAAAAAAAAAAAAGATGGACGACCTCCTCGGGGACGCGGGGGGAGCAGAAATAAAGGGTAGAATCCAAATGCTTAATTGGACAACTTCTACAAAACAGCCACATTACCAACACACTTTTCGTTTTTTTTATTATTATGCGATAGCTTAGAGATAAATTTATTAAAATATGACATCTTATTCAAGAGCATTTTAGTGGATACTAAAAAGAAAGACATTGGGGGGGGGGCTTCAATATCATAAAAGGGGATGGTATGGAAGGATCTATCAAAGGAATCTTGAAGAGGGAGTGATTAAAGTGAAATCTAGACTATGAACAGCACAAATCTAAACGTGTAAAATAAAGCGCTAGTACACTTTACAAGGTATGACAGCAACTAAAGACACCTGTTTTATTAAATCAGAACAACCGTCAATCCTAATACAAATGGGCGATGGCTATATCGGGTCTGTTGCACAAGCTTGAGAGAGAAAGAGACTCATGGGACGTTCTTTTTTTTTTATTTATTTATGGAAGGATGTATAGATTATTCAGATATAGACACCAAGTATGGATAAACTAATACTAAACTAGGCTAATGAAGCCTTCCAAATGGTCATGTTCATGTAATGGTGGCCTTCAGATCCCTGATCCAAAATGAAAAGGGTTTCCCCATGCATCTTGTCATTCCTGAGCTGAATCCCCTTCTAAAATAGTTCTAACAGAAATCCAGGGCCACCAGGTCCACAATGAGGTTCCAATAGTGAAAAAAAAAGAATTATGGTGAAATGGACAAATAAAACCTTCACGTGGGCGGGTTTTGAAATCTTCGATGGCCTTTGATCGATTTTTTCACTTAGTTGTATCAGAAATGACACAACGCATTCTATGACTATCTGTGCATTACACCTGATTCATATTATACTATACTCATTCCGCTCTATCTTCTACACCAATACTCTGAAAAAAAAACCACCACCTCATAAACATCACACAGTGTGATATTGTATTCCACAATAAAAGAAAAAGAAGCACGAATGTGTCGTATTTGTCATCTGTCACTAATCATTTCCCACACTATCACACTTGTCATTCCTATACAGGTATAAGACACAGCCTCGAGTATCCACTACTTAGGCATATACACTTATATCTATAGATAACCAACTTCCCATAGTCTCAAATTACCATTCTTCGACCATATCCACAGCCTTCTTTTTCCCATTTTATTATAAAAACCCTTCCTCATTTTATTTAATAAAAACCATATCTGTTATATCACTTATTTTTTATAACGTCTTCTATTTTATCAAATATTACAATGTGACCTGCCAAAACTGCCACTCGCCCCCCCTTTTTTGTTACAGTATTTAAAGCCAGCATGTGCGAACTCATCACTCTAAATAAGAGAATTGGGACTAATCAACATCAACTCTTTATCTAGCGTGTTCATCTATGAGACAGCTAGTTTCCCATCTATCCAAACTAAACAGAGTCCTTCAAAAAGTAGACGAGACTTTCATAAAGGAAAGATATACAAGAATTTTTTTTATTTATTGGATAATAATATTGTCATGCCTATATATATATATAAGAGGGGGAACACTTCTGTACGATATTTTTTTTTTTATGTACTGAAATTAAAACTAAAACTAAAAAAAAAAAAAAAAAAAAAAAGAACAAACTAAAAAAAAAAGTATTCACTACGCTAATCAAACGTCCCCCATAGTTTTACACGTGTGTGTGTGTGTGTGTGTGTGTGTGTGTGTTGATGCTTTCTTCTTCTTCTTCTTAAAGCCGAACTGCCTTTTTCTCACCGAAGGTGACTTTGTGTTGATCATGATGAAAATAATTGGGAAGGGCATTCACGCGTTTCAACAGTTGGTCGCAGTCGATGAATTCAGCATAGACCAGGCGATCGCTACGAATCACGAGACAACGCGCGCCAGAATCCGTGATGCGGTGATTGTTCATCACCGAAAAGTACGTGAGCCGAGGAAGGTGACTGCCGATGGTATACATCGATGGATTGCCAAATTGGGAGAAGCCCGTCAAACAAAGCGTGCGAAGCCGAGGATGGGATTTGACGAACGTCTTCAGGGTTTGATCGCCAATATGATGACAATTGCCAACCATCAGGTGCGTCAACTGAGGCCAAGGAACAGGAGGTGGTTTATCCATAGCAGTGGTGGTGGTGGTGTTAATGATAGTGCTGGTTTCTGCTGCCGCTTCTGTTGTTGATGGGGGTGGTGTGATCATCAGGTGCCTGACAAACCCATGATCACGAAAATCAATGGCCAACCGTTTCAAAAGATGGAATTGCGTGAGGATCAACGCGAGATCGGCCTTTTCGGGCACGTTGACGCTGGTGCTGGTGATCCGGAGCCGTTTGACTGGGCAATCCATAAACGCTTGGAAGGTATCCGAAGAGACATTGGGGCAATCGCGCAAGGTGAGTTTTTCAAGTTTAAGGCAACGACAAGCGATCGATTGTATGATGGGTTGCGAGATATCACACCCAGTAAGAGTCAATGAGGTCAATTTTCGACATCGGATGGAAAAGCGCCGAGAGCTCATATTGGTAGTCGTCGTCGTAGTAGTCATAGGCGTGTTGGCAAGGGGGCCCCATGTCATATTGGTCATTTTCAATTTTTTCAAGAAATAAATGTGTCGAAGCAACAAACAAAAGTCGTCATTGCTGCAAGTCACCTGTGATATGTCCAGTTCATGAATGTACAGTCCTAAAGATTGGCGTGAATGAGGTAACAAGAGAAGTAGGTGTTCCAATGCAGGCCTGCTTTGTATTTTGAGTGATTTCCATAAGAATGGGTTGGCAGCTGCATAGCACTGTTTGTTGATCAGCGCAAAATTAAAAAGAGCACGACGTCCATGAATATGCTGGACAAGTAACAAGGCCAAGCCAGATGGCATCAGGTGCGGTTGAGGGCGAACGAGGATAGACCCATTGTCGGTGAGTTTCACAGTGCTGGCTTCCATATCGAGAAGTTGGCGGACATAATCTCTCAATGATATGTTGTCATCTATACCAAAACAAATCAATGTCAGTGTTTTTTTTGATTTTTTTTTTTTTTTTTGATATATACTGAAACTAGCAATATATTTTTGTACCTGTGTTGTTTTCTTGCCTTTCATCGTTATCACCATTCATACTGACTACTTCTGGCTTGATGAAAGAGGCTGGTTTCTTTCCATGAGCCTAATAAATGGACATATGAGTTTCAAAAGACGCGTTTTCTCTTGAGCTCCCTTTCTCTCTTGTCTCAACTTACACGTTCACCATTTTGAGGGGTGTCCAATTTTTGACTATTGCGATTGCTTCTGGAAGGGCCGGGTTCACCAACGCCATTGTTTGTGCGTCGTTTCTTGCTACTACTGGTCATTGGGTCCGTTAAATAAAAAGAGTGGAAGGATAAAAAAAGACACAACAAAAAGTTTTTTGTGGCGTATGCTTTTTTTAAAAAAAAGGACTCGAGGCGGGTTTTCAAAAAAAGAAAAAAAAAAAAGAAAAAAGGTGATAGGGAGGAAAGAAGTATGTCATTTGATCAAACAATGTGAGGATATCATTTTCTCTTTCGATCATCATCGGTATTTCAAATGGAATTCATGCAAAATACAACTTCCGTCTGGAATTTAGTGACGCCGCCAAAAAAACCCCACTCAGACTGTACTACCTTGTCATCATAATGACATGCCAAACTTTAAAAAAAAAAACCAAGTCAGGTCACACTTTCTTCACGAAAGTGAAGAAGAACTCCAATAGAACCTATTGGATTCTCATTAAACATGTACCTGACAGAATTACACCAGGGGATGGAGAAGAAACGCAAGGGGGAGGGGATTTTCAAAAAAGAGTGCCACTGAAAAATAGAGGCAGGTGACAACTATATGCAGAATGTCCTGGGCAAACTAAACCCAGGGACTTCTTTATTTGATATATTATAGTGACCCGATGTTGATGGCAATGAGTATTTCCACCCACTGTCGTATTCTTGGTTCCTGACTAGCAAAATGTATATCAAAGTATCTATACCATCTAGGCCTAATACCATCATCATTTGTATATCCGCTTTATCACTTCATTCTATTTTTTACCCTTGAATTCCCCACTTATTCTCGCACTTGTCATTCAACACATCAGATTGCACACAGCCTCAATCATCCGTAGTCTCAAATACACCGTTATCAAGCTCCCATCCACAGCCACAAATATCTTCATTTTCTTATAAAGAGACTTGATATTTTATCAATTAAATAAAAACCATATCAATTGTATCACTTATTTTACTTTTGTCTTATTCATACAACTATTTCACCCACCCAAGAAAAGTCCAACAAATCTTCCACACTCCAGCTAAGCACCTAGATAGGTTCTCCCCTGTTTTGCACGTCACACAATATGATAAAAGAGGGCCCTACAGTGGAAGAATTTGCTTTTTTTATTATTATTAAGGCTGGGAAGCCTATCTCTACATACACGTAAAAAAAAAAAAAATTATGACGCCCTAATCCAACTATTCTGTAAGATAAACTGATTCTACATCATATTATCATCGTCATCCTACAGTTACAAATGTTGTCCCCTCGTCTCCTTCCTATATTAATACCAGCACGTACCATTTATCTATTCATCTTTATCATCATCGTGGTTTCATGATTGATAGAACATTACTGTACACTTTGATGGGGTTTTTTTTTCATTGAGCCGATGTTGTCAAAAAGCAATCATTCAACAAAGACCAGCTTCTCATCGATCAACTATACTGATTTTCTCATTTGTCTCTTCATATGATATTCCTTTCATATTTTCTCCAACATCTACCCGCATATAAGAGACATATTAAACAAATATATATATATATATATATATAATAAATTCCATCGCTTGCAGTTTAACATCGTCAATCAACAAAACGCAAGTACTAGGTATTAATATTTGCAAATATTTTTTTTTATTGAAGATAATAACATGTATACATATACATATATATATATTGAAGAATACTAAGCTAACATAGGTAAAACATAACTATCATGGATCCAGGATAAAAAAAATAAAATAAAATGTGGATGTATTTCGCTAAGGGGAAGAGAAGATTGCTTTTTTTTTTTGATTTTTTTTTCCTTTGTGTTAAAAGAGCCACCAACTAAAAAAAGGAAGGTACGAAACCACAGTTTTTTTTTTTTAGCTTACAGCATCAGTCCAAATGGGCGAGGGCGTCAATGGCAGGTTGATCCAAGATGATTTCATAATCTCTGTTGGAGGCGGCACCTGGGAATTCCTTTGGGGAGACATGGGGGCACGATTGAAGCGTCACCAAGGTCAAATGAGGTCGACATTTACCATGGACTAAAAACCGCCGCATCCCAAGTCCAGAGATTTGTCGATTGTACGCTAAATTCAACCGCGCTAGCTGGGGAAGCGCTTCCGCCATCACCTCCAAACTGGCATCCGTAAACTCGGCATCGTGAAGATCGATCTCTTGCAAACACGGGTGGGCTTGGATAAAAGGAATGAAGGTGGCATCCGTCAAATGTTGACAGCTTCGAAGTAGCAGTTTGGCCAAGTGAGGCCAAGAGCGGACAGCCCTGTTTGACTTGGCGATGCTGTCGCTGATACTGATACTGATGCTGGTGCTGGTGCTGGTGCTGGTGCTGGTGCTATTGTTGGGTGTTGTTGTTGTTGGTAATGCTTGTGCTGGTAATAATGATGATGAAGCTGAAGGAGATGAGGATGGTGGGGGTGGGAAAAGCGAATTCACTAAATCGACCGAGGTATTCCATAGGACCAAATGCGTCAAACGATCAAAGATCGGTAAATCGGCGACAATACGATGGTTGAGTGGATCATTGCGATTGACAAACGATATCAAGAGGCTTTCCAAGGGACAATCTTTGAGCAGGATCAACGTATCGGGCGGCAAGTCACCACAAAGGTATAAAGCAAGATGTTTCAATTGACGACAATGATGGCCTAGTTGGAAGATGGTATGATGTGATAACGTACGTCGCGTGATGGATAAAGAAGTGAGACGAGGACACAATCGGGGCAAGTATTGCAGACTGGCATTGGTGATGGTACGTTTGCGACATCGTTTGTAGATAATTTTCAGCTCCTCCAAGTAAGGGACGTGGGGCAGTAGTTGTAAGAATTCAGTGTCTGTCCAAAACCAATCGTCCAAGTCAAGCGTTCGGATGTAGCGTCCAATGGAGAGTGATTCTTGCAGTTGCGGTTGATCGGCCATGGTAAGACAGGCGATAAAATGGCGTAGGATCCCTTTGTTGTTGAGTTTCGGTGATTTCCATAATAATGGGCTTGATATCGCGAAGAACTGTTTGTTGACAAGTGAGCAGGTGTAAAGATCGTGAATTTGAGTCACATACTGGAGCACCTGGACTATGATTTCTGTGGGAAGCTGTGGTCGATGGGATGTGGTATTATAGAAATGCCTTGTTACTGCTGCTGCTGCTGTTGTTGCTGATACTCCGCCGGGTATGTTGCGCTTGATACGTCTGGAACGAAGAACAACTATTAAACAAATCAACACTAGTTAGTTCGATCATTGTATGTGGTTTTGGTTTTCTTGGCGGCTTTTACTTGTATTGTCTGTTTCCCAGTTGCTCTTATCCTCATGTGTGTTAATATTTTTATTGATATCCTTGACTCTTCTGTTTTTCTTGTTGGAGACGCTAGATTTGGGGGTCATGGTATATAGATATGTATAATTGTAAAATAAAAGAGTAATGATTAATACAGACTGAGGAGCACGAAGAAAAAAAAATAATTCAATTCAAAGACCGCCTCTTCACTGTAAAATTGAGCGTCAAATTTCCACATTATCAGAAGTAAATTATACGTAATAATAGTATATATAATAGATGATATGATGAGTCGTTGATGGTGATTATTGGTGATGTATATATTGGGGACGGGAATATTGGTAATAAGCACTTATTACAATCTTGGGATAATGAGTAAAAAAAAAAAAAAAAGATATTGGTTAGTGAGCTGAAAAGACAGTGTAAAAAGCCATTGGTTGAAATGAGGGTACTTTCCCAAACGTTAAACCCCGCTAAGATTGAACCACTTCTTTTTTTTCTTCTTTTTTTTTTTTTCCTGATACATCACAATGGCGACTGAATCCGGCAAGAAAGAGATTACTGGAGAACAGCAAACTTCTCCTTCCAACAACGGCATCGAAGAACACGTCGATCTTCGTATACGCAAGCGTGTAGGTAAGAAGAAGTAAACTGTATATAAATACATTATTACGGGAAATTTATATTAATACCACTTTTCTTTCTCTGTCACCCTTTTTTATATTTAGGATAAAAAAAGGAAGATTGTTATCTATGTTGAAGACGAATCTGAAGATAACGACGAAGCACCATTGACCTTCTTTACAGGTAAAAAAAAAAAAAAAAAAAAAAAAAGAGTCAACCCATTTCTCCTTCTCGATATTACCGATGATTTATTTTGAAACTAAACGAAAATATACGCATTTTTCTATAGGCGGCGTGCCACAAATCAAACGGTACGCTCACGAAATACTCGACCATGGACGAAGCACCGTTGAGGTCAAACCCGGTGGGGCCATTCTCATCACCCCTCATCCTCGCGATCTTCCAGCTGAAATTGTCTCGATGATTCTCAAACACATCACCAACCAACCCGATCTTTATTCCTTGACCCTTGTCAACAAACACTTCCATTCGCTTGTCAATCCTTTATTATGGAAAGATCCCAAGATTCTTCACCGCAAAGCGCTCCGGCTGTTCTTATCCTGTTTGGCTGATGCACACCATCCAACCCCGGGGCGTCTTGTCGAACATCTGGAGATCAGAGGCGACTATTGGACGGACACCAAGCTATCGTTGTTGTTACCTCATATCCGCCATTTGAAAGAAGTGCTTGTGGAGCCGAATACACGTATTACACACACCAGTTTCAACCATGTCCCACGCCATTGTCCTCAACTCACCAAGATCTTTCTCGGCGACGAAAAAGCCATTACCGACCAAACCATTGCACGTATCCCTCAGCACTGTCATCAACTAAAAACCCTTCGACTGGTCGCATGCCCACGGTTATCGGACGACACCTTCCTTGCCCTTGGCGACCAATGTGCTTTGACCAGTTTTTTGTTTGACTTTAGCGACGCCTCCTTTTGGACCGAACCCATGATCCATGCGGTTCGTCGTTGGTCCTTGGTCCAATTGGTCCTGAACACCATCCCTGCCTTTTTCGCCAAACTCTTATTGATGCCTCTGAACAACAACAGTCAACAACTACCACAATCAACGTCGTTTGCTTGGCCTAAATTACAACGGTTACAGCTTGGCGATTGTACCGAAATCGATGACACCACCTTGGTACCTTTCTTGCAAACGCATCCTAGGTTGATGATCCTCGATCTCAGGGGTGGCAGTCTGTTGACCGATGAATCGATTGATACCATGGCAGCCTCGTTACGGTTTTTGACTACGTTGCTTTTGGATCACAACCACTTTATCACCTCTGCCGCCATCCGTCGCCTGGTGTGCCGCTGTCCTCGTCTCGCCACCCTCAGTCTGCACGAATGTTCCCGGATCGCCGTAGGTGATTTCCCGGAAAACGAAATACATACCGAAACAAGTCTGATCATTAGGGCCAAGGGATTAGAAACCATTCGACGCGCGGCTCGACAATAAGGATGTTTAGTTTTATTTTAGTTTTAGTTTTATTTTATTTTTTCAAGGAAGAGTTGGGTTATATTCGTAGGAGAGAGGGGGTGGGGTATTTGTGGAAGGTTAGTTTAGAACATCATTCGTTCGTTATACATATTATATAGTTTATTTATTTTCACAATTAGTTTATTCGTACATTAATAAAAATTTGCTGCTTTTTACTTCTTTTTTTTTTTTTTGTTATTGTGTGTGGATTTGGTTTTTCATTGTTTGGATTTTTGTTTTGAATTGAAAAAAAAAGAGAGTATATCATATGTTTTTGTATGTGGAGCAAATGTGAGATTTGTAATGGGATTCGGATATTCATATTGAACATGTAATGTGATGGATTTACAATATAGTCTATAGGATAGAAAAAAAAAAGTGTTTGAATCATGGATTGCATAAAAGAAGTCGATGAGCTTGATTTTCTGACTTTTTCTTTACTCTGATATTAATCTTGCCTGCTCAGTTGCACTTACAAACATTGAAAACTTTCCATAAAGGTATCTTTTGTAAGGATGAAAAGATAAGAAACCTTTGCAATCAACCCATTACAAGTTTCTTGAAACAGTTACCAATTCTTCCTCCACTACAGTATACAAAGATCATTCCATGCACCCCTTTCTTTTTTTTTTTTTTTTTTTTTTTTTTTTTTTTTTTTTTTTTTACTTTTGTATAGGATTTGTTACTCTATCTTCAATAAAATATCTCTTTTTATATTCATCATTTTATATTCCTATCATATATACTTTTATTGCATCATCATCCCCTTTCCTCGAGGGAAAAAAAAAAGAAAAAAATAGAATAGCTTCACAGTACACAAAAAGAAAACGACAAATGAAAAAAAAAAAAATTCTTTATTGACAAAGAGTATGACGATGAACATATCGTAATAATAAAACATGGAATTTTGAAGAATGCATAAGAGATAAAGAATATGAACAGCAATATAATTTTAACTAGTATACTAGTGGCAAAGGGGACGGGGATGGGGGCAGGGAAAGGAAGGGCAAGAAGCTAAACTAGGGCACTATATATAAAAAAAAACAGATCGTTATTTTTGCATCCTTCATGATAATACTGTAGTGCACTGTACAAAAATAATACCTTATCTTCTTCTTGTTGTTTTGCAAGTGCTATGGCCAAAATAAGATATAGAAAGGGGTGAATGAATATGGGTCAGTCTCTTTAAAAAAAAAAAATTACCTTATTCCATTGGCAAGTCGATTTCGACATAAGCGCATGCTACTCTGTTTCCATATTGATGGCTATATTGCTGTTGTATTTCCATTGAATTGATGCAGGTATCATATCTTCCTCTCACTCCAAAAGACCTCAATGCTGCCACCAATTGAGAGAGAGGTTTTGGTTTTTTTGGCCAAATGTATCCACCTCCCAATACGATACTGTATAAACGGCCACCATGGATTGACACAAGACTTGTCCCATCTGTTCTCATTTCAGCAGAGTACCTGCCAAGTATAGCCGTCCCCACTAAAAAAACAGAGGAAATCAGTATGGATTTTATTTCCTTTAATAAAAAGAAAGATTCAACCAAACAAATGGATTCACTTACTGTTTCCACCCCACCCGCCCCAGACTTTCCATTTTCTTGATAAATTCTGCTATCCAGTGTTCGACCATGTAACTGGAGCACCATTTAGCAATTACAGTACCTTTGTACAATTCCAATCTCATTGTTCTTTCAAAGGCCAGACTCACACCGGCTGCCAACTTTTCCTGCCATCCAGTATCGGAGACTGTCTTGTCTAAAAAAAACCAAAAAAAAAAAAAAACACAGAAGAGTATGAGTCAAAGGAAAGAAGGTACCATATTGTATTTTATTACACATCTTAGTTACCTTGGTTTGTGATAGACAGGTCCACCACTTATTCCAACCAGCAAAAGCAATCGTGAGAACTGAATGACTGGCTCATTTGATGTCCTTCAGTTGACAACATGACTCGTCTAAAGAGAAGAAATAAAAGTAACAGTCAATATAACACATTTCATTTCATGCTCTTTTTTTTCCATTGTTGTCTTTACTTTGGTCTAGTCTATCTTCCTTAATTGTCGTCACAAGGATGCTTGATCAGTGGCATGGAACTGCTGTGTAAAAAGAAAAGAACAAAAAAAAAAAAAAAAAAATAGATCATTGATAAAATGGAGGAGACAGTAAAAATTTGATTGGCCAAGATTTCAAATCCATCGATCATGCAACTTTCTATATATATAAAAAACCCACTGGATGCGATGTATTGTAATACATGCCATCCCACGCCCCCCTTTGTATTCAACACAATCACCTACCCTGTCCTAACACTACATCAACTACAAATCTTGTATTTTGTTCACAGCCTTTTTTTATTTTTATTTTTTTATTGAAGCATACTATATATATATATAAAACTAAGAAACTAAACTAACACAAATCACAAATAGAATACACCTCATTGACCACCACGCCCTCACGCCGCCCCTTTTTGATCCTAAATCGTTCAACATTTTTTTCATCGTACATCAGACGTCTGTCGAATTCTTTCCAATGTATCCGACTTCATTTCAATCAAATCCGGGATTTCTTCCTGCACCCCGGGAAAATCGGCGGCCGTGACGCGATGACAATGATAAAGCGTGAGTGCGGTGAGTTGAGGACAGCACACAACGAGCCGCCGAAGCGCACTGGCCGTCACGTTGTAATTGTGGGATAGGCGTAACGATGTCAAACAAGGTAAAGCCGCCGCCATGGTCTCGACCGATACCGACTCATCATCAAAGGTAAAGAGGTGGATGCCGCAGTTTTGGATACGGAGTTCAGATACATGAGGATGTGCTTGTAAAAAAGGCAGCAAGCGGGTGTTGTCCATATCGGAGCAGTTACCCACAGAGAGCGACTGTAAATGGGGCCAAGGCAAAGGAGGCTGGTCCTGTTGTTGTTGTTGTTCCAGCAACGGGTGGCTATTGTGGTTATTATTGGTGGGAAGGGATAATAATTCTTGTACCAAGGCACTAGGGATATCAGCGACATCGAGTGATTTGATCCTTGGCCATTGACGAATGGCATGGATGATCCCTTCCGTCCAACATCGGTTGTCCAAAAACACCAGACTAAATTTTTCCAACAAAGGACAGCATTCCCCAGGGCGACAAAGGTGTGGTCTGGCAGTCGTGGGCATAAGATGAGTTGCAGATTTTGGAGGTGATGGCAATGCTGTGTCAGTTGCACCATGGTGTGTTCGTTAATGGCATTGGTTTCAAAGATTGTGACATGTGTGAGTTCACGGCAATGGCGCGGCAGGTGGATGAAACTGGCTTCGGTGATATTGGTATGGGCATGGATGGTCAGTTCTTTCAAATGGCGGACATGGGGTAACAAGAGAGAAAGATCCGTGTCACTCCAATCTTCCCCAATCACGATCAGTTTGGCGACATGACGTCCTGGGCTTGTCTCATGGCGTGTGTCTGCTAACCCGGATGCGAAGCGATGGACTGCCTTTTCGAAAAGGAGGGTGGGCGCTTCCCATAATAAAGGATTGATGATGGCATGGAATTGCTTGTTGACAAGGGATAAGGAATAAAGATCGGGTTGGTAGCGTCCGACGTGGTGGAGGATCAGTGAGACTATTTCACCGGGAAGATCGCGAGGATGAGGTGTGATGAGAATGGCGCCGCCGGGTTTGAGTTCCACCGTGCTTCGTTCATGGTCGAGGATTTCGTGAGCGTATCGATTGATTTGTGGCGCGCCGCCTGTAGGAACATGAATATATTTTCGTTTAGTTTCAAAATAAATTATCTGTTATGTCGAGAAAGAGAAATGGGGTCTTTTTTTTTTTTTTTTTTTTTTTTTTACCTGTAACGAAGGTCAATGATGTTTCGTCGTTATCTTCAGATTCATCTTCAACGTAGATAACAAGCTTTTGTTTTTTATTCTAAATACAAAAAAGGTGGAAGTGGTGTTAATAAGTTTCCGTATTTAATGTATTTAATGAACACTTTACATCTTCTTACCTACACGTTTGCGTATGCGAAGGTGGACCTGTTCTTCCATGCCGTTGTTGGAAAGAGAAGTTTGCAGTTCTTCCGTAATGTCTTTCTTGTCGGCTTCAGTCGCCATTGTTGTGTCTCGTTTTTTGTTTTTGCTTTCCAAAAAAAAAAAAAAAAAAAAAAAAAAAAAAAGAGGGCTGTAGCCAATGATTACACAGGTATTAGTGCGACGGGGATTTAAATCTTTCGACAGCATATCAACATTTTTTCCGACCAATCTGCATGATCCACCAGCACCACATTTCTGAACAAGTGTCTCAACTTATGGACCCTATTCTAGCACACAACTTCTTCTTTATTAGCTATTGAATTCAATCTTCTACTTTATAAATCACATTGTGCACATCCAGCCTACTTTTTATCCAACAAAGCCAATCCAATCCAAAAAAAAAAAAAAAAAATCACAGCGGCCTTCATATTCAAAAAGGAAAAAGGAAAATGCGCATATTTCTTTATTGATGAAGACTTACGTAACCAATATATAATATATAAAAGGCGAATAGTACGAAAACCGAAAATAAAACTAAAATCACAAATTCAAATATATGTCCTAAGCACTATGCACATCATCATCAACAAAAACCATCTCTCCCCCTCATTCCTGTGAATATCTTCGGGGTTTACATTTTTAGCGTAGTATTTTATATAGCATATTTATATACTTTTTGTATGTAGTATATACCTTTATACATTCCAGTACATTGCTAATAAAGCTTCATCATTATACCTTATCGATACATATGTGGAACATTTTTTGAAACGAATTGGACGTAGGCACTCGAGACAACGGCATTTCGACCGCAGACGAACGGGTTAGTGGAACGAATGAACCAAACAGTGGTAAATACACTGGCGAAGATAGCAAGGAAAGAAGATGACGACCGCTGGGACTGCCAGTTGGATGAAGCAGTTTTAGCCATACGGACTGAAATAAATTAACTTTATTATTTAAAATAATAATGAGGAAGAAGCCGGAAAAACCCAGTGGGTAAAAAAAAAGTAAAACGGAGAATAAAAAAAATCATAGTCCAGTAATTAGATTCCACAAAGTCTAATTGTGTGGCGTACCTAACACAATTGTCGATGCTTCCGCTTCGACTCCAGATGTGGTATAGGCCTATCAGAGCCACGCTTTTATTCGTAGTTTTAATAATGTTTTTGTAATACAAGTAATTTTTTCTAACACCATCCCTAATCCTCATACCTTTCAAAGCTACGCATTCGTGGTTAATAAATATCTCATCTACTCAGTTCATTTATCTTATGAATCATGTCGAATTCTTTAACCAACTCTCCCCCGCAGAGTTGCAAAACCTGGTCAACATGGCCCAAAATCTCCAAACTGAAGGACAGTCATACCAACTGCCAGAAGAAATCAAGCAAGAACTAAACAATATCAACACCAAAGATAGAAAGACTGTCAACAGCAAGTTTGCACGAAGCATTGCCAAATACGAAGGTGACACCTGGACAAAGGGTGGCGCCACAAACAAACAATTGGTAGCAGAGCTCAAGCGTAGCAACGTGGATGCCAATCAGCTCGTCCAACAAATGTACAAGGATGCCGAAAAAGTACGACTTACGGCAAGAGCAGCAACCGAACTCTTCGAGGATATTGGCACCATTCCCGAGGAAGAAGACCCAACTGAAATAAACACAAAGGTAGATACAGTAGGTGATACAATTGGTTCCTCTTTTTATTTAATATTCAAACACGTCATATTTATATCTTTTTCTACAGCTAAGTGAGTCATAATAAAATGATTACAAATTGGGATAATTAGGAATGATGTTGGGGAAGTAATTTAGCGGGTGATGAAGTATGAATAAAATAAGGTATAGGGTAGTATCTGTCAAAATGTCAAAGTGAAGAAATGCGGAGCGGGGTATAAATAAATAAAGATGTGGAAGATGGGAAATAGGTTTGGGTATCACAAATACAACACAAGGTTTTTTTATCCACTGGGTTTTTTCGACTTCTTCCTCATTATTATTTTTTATAATATAGTTACTTTATTAAGCCTCGCATTCATCACAAAGGCTTTCCAATGTTTTTCCAGATCGGGCCCATTTTGGTTGACTACGATCATTTCAAAAGGGGTTAGGAACCGGTCAATGTTTTCATGCACTATGTTTCCTGTTTGGATGTCACCGTCTCCAGGTAGCTGCAACAATGGTACATTCTTAGGGACCACCTGTCGTATCATGAATAAAAATGTTCTGCCTGAGTAATAAGCAGAGCGGCATTTAAATAAATTCAGGTACCAATTAATCATTTATCCATTTCAAAACCAAACCAATGACCTCTACATAAGATATGAACATACAGACACTTATCATGATTATTTTATTTGTAATCATTATGATATGATTTACTGTATAATCCTTATAAGAAAACCAATGAAAGAGTTTTCTTACTAGTTCCAATTGTATTAACACCAATCATGATCAAATAACCAACATCATAGATTACCCGGTCTTAAACGTTGTTTTATATTTATTTTGTATAAACGCTCCGGCGCTCCGCTGGAGCTTTTGGAAATCTTTCGATTTACTGGGTGTCACAGTTTTTTTTTTAAAGCGTGGGTTTCGATGGGATAGGATTAAGCCTCCGCCATTTCGCACTTTGGTGGGCGGCCCCTTGGGGCCCAACCGTCGTGCTCAGCGCGTCGTCAATAGGTTTTTTGTGTGCTGATATAATAGCTTACTTGAAATGTGTCGGAGAAATTAGAGTTTGATTATGTAGTGGTTGCAACTGCCTTTCCACTGGAAGGTAAAACGAATTATGCACTATGGAAATTATGGCGATGGCCCTTCCCTAATTTTTCGACAGAAAAAAAAAGACTGGATGATTCAGGCTCCGCATTTTGCTTTCTATTTTTTTTTTTTTTTGGCCCTCCCTTTTTTTTCCCTCTCTTTTTCTTTCTTTTTTATTTTTTCCTTCATGATAGTCTGAATAATATGATGGCAAGGCTCATTGGGGAACTGGTGATCTAGGATTAGTGTTAGATCTTGAATTAGGGGCATTTTAAAAAACGCAAAACAAACATCATGGGGAAACCCTTTCATTTTGGATGAAGGATTTGGGAACGACAGTAGATTAGCACTCATTAGTTTAGTAATAGTTTGTCATCGTTTATATCTACGTCTGAATAAATATGTTCTTTTTATTATAATTAGTATCTCTGTTGTACGTCTACATGATGAGCTTCATCGAATGTGTATTACATAGGCATAGAAAAAAAAAGTGTGTCTATATACTGTATATATATATATGAAAAGGAACGGATTGGGTATTATGGAGGCTTCTTCTACCAAGTCTATAAGTTTATGCGTAGAAAGGAAAACAGGGATGTGTTTGTGTGAAAAAACAGCTATTACAGTGTATTTTATTGTGGTGGGGATATTGAAGAACAAAGTTGAGAATAGTATTAATTATGTAGCTACTGAGTGGCAAGGAGTTTCTGAAGTGTGGGTTTTGATGGAAGACTCTGTGATTTGGCACTATGGGTGGGCAGCGATTGAGAAAAAAAAAAGGATGGACAGCCCCTTGGGGACCAACGGTCGTTTGCTCAGGACTCTGTCTGAAAAAGAGAGTGGGAGGGACAAAGAAGCGGAAGTTAAAGTTAGTTAGCTGAGTTTCCTTACTGTCCATTTTCTTTTTAATATATAATAACTAGTCTCTAGTATTTAATTTTTATTTTTATTATCAACATCAACATTAAATAAAGATAACAAAGAATCTCACTTATTTTCTTACGTCTTTATTTTTTATCATACAAACACTACATTCAACACCACCACCTTTTCATCCTGGTCTTGTTTTTGCATTTTCTCGCGTTGGTTGGTCATCGCTTCCAATTGCTCCCGCAAATCATTCCAACGTTGCTGGTTGTTTTCATCATTCACGTTTTAATAAAGCAAAGATAAATTTTATTGAACCACAACATTGTTCACTTCCACCAGTGTGTTTGCATAGGCTTTTCTTGTTAACGCAATGCTTTCGTCCAACAAAGTCAGCAATCCTTCTTGTCGTCGGTTGAAACATCATCCACTTTCATTTCTTCAGCGACCAAGTTGCCTTGATCACACTCCATTTCATCATAAGGAGTGACAGTTTCTACTTCTTGAGTAGAGTAAACCATAATAAAAATATTCGTTTAAAAAAATGTAATGGGGTAGAGTTTGTAAAAAGAAAATAAACGAGATTTCGATATGGTTTTATTTTGTTCTGACCATCCCGTTATTTATAAGAAAAGCGGCGTTCGTATTAGTAAGATGAAACTAGTGCTTATTGTCATGATGACTGAAAGGATTTTAATAATAAGGGACAAAAGAAAATAAGTGATACAATTGATACTGTATGGTTTTTATTTAATTGATACTGTAAATGTCAAGTCTTTTTATAGGAAAATGAAGATATTTGTGGCTGTGAGTGAGAGCTTGATAATGGTATATTTGAGGCTGTGTGCTATCTGATGGTTGAATGACAAATGTGAAAATAAGTGGGGACTTCAGGGGTAAAAAATAGAATGAAGTGATAAAACGGATATACAAATGATGTTGGTATAGATACTTTACAGGATAGTAGGGGGCCAAAAAAAAAGCAACAAATTAAAATTCCGTCTTTTTTTAAAATGGTAATTTCTAAACATAGCAAAATCTCGCAAAGACCATATTGATTTTCAAAAAGTGATGTTGATAAGCTTTTTATTTAATACTGTATAAGGATATTTTTATTAAAAAATAAAATAGATATATGCTAATCACCATCGTGTGCTTTCACCACCTTGATCCTTTCAGACATAGAATCAATAAGATGATTAAAATCATCAGCTGTAAAGGAATTCCAGCAATCAGTGATTACCTTTTCAAACCTATCTGACGGCATTCCAGCATAGGTTGCATTCTGGACTTTAACCTTTAGCTTATACCAAAGATTCTCGATGGGATTGAGATCGGGCGACTGCGCCGGCCATACGATCCTAGTGATCCCATTGTCCTGTCTCCAGAACTTTGGCGCATTGCTTCTATGGGTTGGCGCCCCATCTTCCATCAGTACCCAGTCTTCTGCAATATCATCATTGTTGTCCAAAAAACGAGACAGGGGACCTTCGTAGACTTGATCTACATAACCTTGTGCGGTGATCCGACGTTTCCACGCCTGCTTCCTGAATATGGCCAATTCAGTTTTCTTGCCATACATGATTCCACCCCAAACCATCACCGAGATCCTGTTACTCTTGAAAGTTGGTGCCTGACAACTCAAATAATGCCTTTCGAAGGATCTTCTCCGACAAAGATTTTTTTTTTGTATTTCAAATGGACCGTATATATTGGAGTGACGCTTTGCTTACGTATAAGAAAACTATATCTAATAAAACGCACTATGAGCAATTTTGTGGAGGTACAACTATCTGAATACTAATTTTCCAACCAGCCGACAAGGGTCATGCATATTTTCATAAAACTTGGATCAAACGAAAGAGAATTTTTGTAGACCAGGTAACCGAACCAACGCCTGCAATTTCCGGCAACTTCGCTTTATGCCACTTGGACAAAGGGGAGCCCCTTCTCCTGAAACGTGGCCACGTTGTTTTTCAAGCAGAACGGTACATTCAACGTGTGACCGGTCACTTCCCTCAGTGACGCTCTCCTTTTTAGTATTTAAGTTATTTTAATTGACAGCTAAATAAAACATATCTTTATCTTGAACTGTATATTGATCACGGAAGTTGAATTTGTTATTATCGTATTGCTGTATAATACGATCTTGGAACCCTCTGCCGAACACCCTCACAGCAAGTTATAAGCACCACACGTATCATTTTGGTGGAGAACCCTGGGCATCAACTGCATTATTTATTATTGTACTACGCAAGCCCCCCTGCCCCTATTTTTTGAAAAAAAAAACCTTTTGAAATCCCGCAATGTTCAACCCTCAGCAATATGTGGACAAGCCTGACCGTTTCTACGGTTACTCTTCCGAAAACCCTCTTTTATGGCTAAGAAATGTAGAAAATTGGATGGACGCTGTAAACATGGACGATAATTATACTCTCAAGATCGTACCTACCTTCCTCAAAGGAAATGCAGCTACCTGGTGGGACATGGAGAAAGCCGCAATCAAGGATTGGTCCGATTTCAAGAAAAATTTTCAAGAATTTTCGTCTCCGCCGATGTAGAAGAATCTTGGTGGACCGAGCTGGAAAACATTAAGCAAGGCGAAGGCTCAGTAAACGAATTGCAGCTGACATTGGAAGAGCTGTTTACCCGGTTAGACGTTACCGACGACAAGACGAAGAAACGCCACCTTCTTAAGTCACTGAAACCTGAACTTGCCTACGAAGTGGAGAAGGAAGGACTTAAAGGATATGGTGAAACGATGAAGTTTGTCAAGAAGGCAGAAATGCTCTTCTATAAGTATAAAAACATTAAAAACATGGACAATGAAATTGAAAAAAATAATAATACTTTATTAACAAAAAAAGAAAATAATGACTACACAAAAAAAAACTACTAAAAATAATCTACTTTTGGCTAGACACCAAAATTTTAAAAAAGAGGATAGCGAGTTTTCTATGAAGGATAGTATGGACAGCCTTGTGGAAAACTTCAAGAGTCTACAGGTGTTCCTAGTGAATCAGCAACAGCAGCAGCAACACCCAGGCCAGCAACCTCGTCCTGATCAACAACACCAATATTACCAACGACAACCGATGGCACGTTTCGTTTGTTACAATTGCGGTGACGAAGGCCACATGAGTCGTCATTGTCCCAATAGAGAAGTAAGTGAAGAGTCGGGAAAAGACGAGGGGCAATAGGAATTGGGAACCCTATTGTCCGCGAAAAAAATAAAAACGAAGAAAAACCCCAATTTATTAGTACTAACAACATAGGACTTACCGGAGCTGAAGCAAGACCCGTGTATACGGTACAAGGCGTGAAGGTGTGGAATGTGAATACTGAAGGAAGGTCCAAACCGCAAGTGTATTGAGAATTCGGATGATGAAGTGAGTTCTGAGGGCGAATATGATACGAGTTCCGAGGGCAGCGATGATAGTTCTGAGGGTGACGATGTTGATTCGTATTTGTATCCGTCCGGCTATTCTTCTGACGATGAATCATCTGAAGTGGAATCTGAAGTCGAGGATAGTTTGTCTGGCTACGAGTCGGAGGATGATACACACTATGAATACGCATATGACATCAATCGGTTGAAGGAAGCGTCACCATTCATGGTCACTGCGAAAATCGGCAAGTTGGAGACGGAGGCAGTTGTCGATACTGGTGCAGCTACATCGGTGATCAGTAAAGGATTGGCAAGAAAGTTGGGTCTGAAGGTGAATGGAGATCGGATGACAATTGAGCAATTGGATGGCAACCCTTCAAAGCCGAACGGTGTATGCGAGCAGGTGCGATTGCGTGTAGGTGGCAAGCTGAGACCGGAACACTTCATCGTACACGACAACAAGGCTGATTTGATGCTGCTGGGTATGACATGGTTTGAAGCGTATGGTGCTGTACCTCTCCCTCAAGAAAGAAGACTGGTGATCCCTACAAGAAGCGGTAAAGATGTTGTAGTTCAAGGATTCAAGCACAAGACCGTAACCATTGTGGACACCCCGAATGCGAGCAAACCGTACCAAGTAACTCGGCAAGAAGATGAATGTGTGAAGGAAGCCTGTACGAAGTACAACCTGCGGAAGAAAAAGAAGAAAAGTTACTTTAGCCGACAAGAAGACGAATGTTTGGGTCACGCAATCAGCACTAATGGAAGCTTACCGAAAGGATTGGAAAACCCAGCGGATGCGTTATCAAGGTTGGTGGAATGTAGTGATAGTTGTTCGTTGGATGTGTGTGTCGACGACGAAGAAGATATTTTTTTCAAGAAAAAAAAAAAAAAAAGGAAAGAAAAAAAAATAAATAAATAAATAAATAAACAAATAAAAAAAAAATACCTCCTGATCGATTTGATCATAGTTTAGAAATTAAAATTGACCACTTAGAATAGAAATTGAACCCTTTAGATTAGAATTATATGAACATTACAATAACAACGAAGATAATAACAACAACTACAACAACGACATCAATACACGGAAACAGTCAGATCGAAAGAAGACCGGAAACAAAGTGTACAACGACTACAATGGATATAATTAGAACGATGGCCAGGCGGTATGTGTCTATCTCTGGAAGGCTGCTCCAAAGAACGGAGTTGGCCAAGCTCAGCAAGAAGCCCTGCATACCGGAAATGCCGACGAAGTCATATGTGAAACGAATGATGAAGATTGGATTTGTTATAGATTTTCTTATTATTTTTACTGGAAGTTTAGTTTAAGGTGGGGGGATGAAACGTGGCCACGTTGTATATGAAGCAGAACGGTACCTTCAACGTGTGACCGCTCTCCTTTTTAGTATTTAAGTTATTTTAATTGACAGCTAAATAAAACATATCTTTATCTTGAACTGTATATTGATCACGGAAGTTGAATTTGTTATTTTATTTGTTATTATCGTATTGCTGTATAATACGATCTTGGAACCCTCTGCCGAACATCCTCACAGCAAGTTATAAGCACCACACGTATCACTCCGACAAAGATGACGTCGAGAGCATTTACCTCCTTCGAAGCTCGATTTATCCATCCAATAAACCTTCCTCAAGTCTTCTTTCGTCCAATTTTTGTGTCGCAGGCCGAACTTCTTCCTTTCCTTAATATGTCTAGGCTTAAGATAAGGCTTTTTCTTTGCAACTCTGGAGTGGAAGCCGTTAGCGTGCAACGTACATCGCAGAGTCCGAATTGACACTTTGACCGCCATTTGACGTTGGAAGTCATTAAGCCTTCCACGGCGTTGTTGGTAGACGAGCCTCTTCAGTTGACGGACGTTACGTGCCGAAAGTATTTTTCTTTTACGCCCTGAACCTTTTTTCCTTTCAAACGAGCCAGTTCTCTCATAAGCCTTGATTGTGCGGCAGATCGTCGAACGATTGACCTGCAATTCATTGGCGATTTCCTGCAGCGTCATTCCGGTTTTTCGAGACGCGATCGCTTGTGCTTTTTGTTCAGGTTTTTAAGGCCATAGTTGTAAAAAGTAAACAGGTAATTATTGTGGCGGCGGCTGTGTGGGAATCACTTTTTAGTGGCTAAGTTTTAATTTGTTGCCTTTTTTTTTGGACCCCTACTGTACTGTAAATATTGCTTTTCAGGAACCAGGAATATGACAATGACCCATTAGATGCTTTATAATCAATGCTTAGGATTTATCATACCATGCCTAATTATTCCAATAGTCGTTCCTTAATCTGAGATTCATTAGCATGTTAATACTCAGATGGGGAGGTGTATTATTTCTGACACACAACAACTACTTCTACGGATTGAAATAGTGGATGGGATTCTTTTTCAAAGGCATGAAAAAGTGAAACCACACCATGGCACCCATGCCTGATCCGAGCCCTTGTACTTTAGCACTGGATTTAAATTTCTTTATTTTATTTCACTTGCATTGTGCCTGATTCATATCAATGTCACACTTTATTGCTACATTTATATGTATAATACAACAGGGTGTGATATGCCAATTCGGTTATTGAGATCTTTTTGGTCGATAAGCGAATTCATTAAGGGTTGAAATTCTGGGGACTTTTGGAGACTTTCATAATTGTATCTTCAGTTTCTTTATCATCAACATACTGTTGTCGTATTTGTCATCTGTCACTAATCATTTCCCACACTATCACACTTGTCATTCCTATACAGGTATAAGACACAGCCTCGAGCATCCACTACTTAGGCATATACACTTATATCTACAGATAACCAACTTCCCATAGCCTCAAATTACCATTCTTCGACCATATCCACAGCCACAACTAGCACAGCCTTCTTTTTCCCATTTTATTATAAAAGCCCTTCCTCATTTTATTCAATAAAAACCATATCTGTTATATCACTTATTTCTTATAACGTCTTCTTATTATTTTATCAAATATTACAACTGTATATACAGGAATAAAGAATAACATACGTAGTTGTTTGTTGGATTTACAATCCTGGAATCTATTGCCATCTCTTTCATCTTCATTTTATTTACTGTATACTCAACTTCTATTTCATATTTAATATACAGTATTCCTCCTTAAACACTACTCACACTACATTTCATTCCAGCTAAAGTACATCCCCATTATCACCCCCATTAATAGTCACTAGATGATGATTCACATACTGTAACTACAGAAATAATATACTGTAAATATATCAAGTATAATCAATAAATAAAAAGACCAAAGAATCGAATCAAGTTGTACAATATGTTTTGTTTTATTTGAATCATCTAATATAAATCATATCATAAAAAACTAATCTACTTGGCAACTAAAAAACCCCTTTATGATATCTAGATAGGAACCAGCATGTGCATCAGAATTGATCGTTTTTACGGTCATCAAAAGAATCAAACCCGGTGAATTCTTTTTTGTACCAAAAGGAGAAGATTTGTTCATCATTTGCAAAAAGGTTTGACTACCAAGAAACAATTTGAGGAGTGCGTCAGAACGGTTGTATCAGAACTGTTGAAACAGAACCAATTCCTATGTATATGTATTTCGACCACCAAAGGATTCGCCCAGCTGAACCTTTTCGTCACAATCATAGGGAAGATAACAAGTTCATCATGTGCAAAAAAACGTTGATGGACTCCCAACAAAAAAGTGAGAAGCCCAGACTTCAAACAAATACCGATAGGAATCAACTTGTAAGATTTACAATCATCCGAGAAAAAGGGAGGAAAGCCGGTAAAATATCATCATGAGTCCCAATCCTACAGAGGGGTTGCTACTGGCTTGGACATCCAAGCCAGCAACAGGCTCATTGAATGCAAACGAAATTAAAAAAAGTGAGTGAAACATGATTCTTATATAAAAAGTAAAGTATGACGTTGAAAACTTACCAATACTGTTCAAAAAGTAGCCGCCCATTGCTACTTTGAGACAGGACAAAGTAGATTGACAACGATCTCCAAGTGATTGTGGTTAGAGAAAAGAGAGGGAAAAAAGATTTTTTTTTGTTAGGTCGGATTTATAAACAAGACAAAAAAATTTTAGTTGAACGTCACATTCCCACCAATCCTGTTATCGAATTCAGCCAGCAGTCATTTTAGTTTTCGCAGTACGCAAAAAATGGAAATTCAAGTTCCGGCCATTATTTATCTGTATATCATTTATACTGTACACCACTCCCGTTTCTCCTCCGTATTACATACTGTACATTATTAGAATTACAGTAACCAAAATGTCTAATTTTGATTCCTCACTCCATTGGAATCACCCATTGACTCCAACTTCAGACTGCGTCACTGACACCACAACCAACTCCTCCAAATAAAACGTTCCCATCGCTTGAATCGGAGTTTGTTGATTTTTTTTTATGACGAATGCTCGTTGTTATATGTAGGCTTGTAAAAAATAAAAATAAAAATAAAATGCTGTTACTCTTCATTTGGTATAAATTATTCATCCTTTTATAGGGATGTGGTTATGATATAAAAAAATATAATTTTCAGGCATAAAAAAGTGAAATCAGATCATGACGCCTAGGGCTCTTAATTTGGTCCCGTCCCGATTATGGTATTGAGAAAAAGTCCTCAATACCTGGTACCGATCAATACCAATACCTACTAGTGGTATTGTCTCGCTAAGGTTTTGGTATTGCTAATCCCGCTAAGAGGTATTGATCAATACCAATACCTATTAGGGGTATTGTCCCGCTAAGGTTTTGGTATTGCTAATCCCGCTAAGAAGTATTGATCAATACCAATACCTATTAGTGGTACCGTCCCGCTAAGGTTTTGGTATTGCTAATCCCGCTAACAGGTATTGATCAATACCAATTTTTATTGGTGGTACCGTCCCGCTAAGGTATTGGTATTGCTAATCCCGCTAACAGGTATTGATCAATACCAATTTTACTAGTGGTATTGTTTCGAATATCCCGATAAAGTTTTAGGTTTTGATAGATTTGGCAGGCGGCATTTGAAGTTATAAACAATATAAAAATAAAAAAAGTTGTTTTTTTTTTTTTTTTTTTTTTTTTGCTTTCTTTTTATTACTTTTAACTTATTTTTGTTATGTATCCCGCTGCATTTAACTCTTTTACCCCTATGCTATCGCAAGAAGACCTAGATCATGGTGGTCTAGAGTTTAACATGGAGCCCATTACTTCACCATCAGGATCTCATTCAGGATCTCATTCAGGATCTCAATCAGTAACTCAATTGACAACTGAATCTCCATTTCCATTCTCACTTCAACCAGTAACTCAATCCTCAACTCAATCCTCAACTCAATCCTCAACTCAATCCTCAACTCCATCGTCAGCTCCATCGTCAGCTCAATTGCCGCCTCAATTGCTAACTCAATCTCCAAGAAAACGACAACGAAGTAGTCCGGTATGGACGTATTTTGCCTTATACGAAGATGGAAATACTGCCAGTTGCATGTTGTGTATGGAAAATAACAGGTAATAGACATATTAAATAGAATGTTACGAGTTTTTGTTAACCATTGATTTTCAGATTATTTACTGTCAAATGCACAAACAAATCCACCTCTGGTCAATGGAAGCATCTCAAGGCAAAGCATTACGAAATTTACAGAACGATCAAGGATGTAGATGACAAAGCACAACCCACTATTGATGAAATCTTCCAAAGGTAAGTACAAATGAAGAAGAAGAAAAGGCATATATCAGTTAACTAAAATTTGATTGTGATATAGGCAATTTGCTTTCGATAGTGATAAATTCAACGTACTTTTGGCAGAATGGTTGGTAAGCGACGACCAGCCGTTTACTGTTGTTCAATCACCTTTTTTCAAATCCCTATTATCGTACCTGAATCCGTCGGTAGCTGTCCCAACAGCTGTCACGATACGATCACAAATCATCAACAATTACAACAACAATCGGTCAAACTTGATATCGCAGCTTCAGGCAAGTTTTTTTTTTTTTCCTTTTTTTTTGAATAACATAGTTATCTTACCTTCTACCTTTTTTCTACCTTTTTTTTTTTTTTTTTTTTTTTTAGTTGGTGGACTCCAAAATCTCAATTACTTTGGACATGTGGACGTCTCCCAATAACCTTTCCTTTATGGGTGTAACTGGACACTATGTAGACAAAAAATTTAAGCTGAACAACACTCTTTTGGATTTCATACATATTGAAAATAAACATTCAGGCGAACACCTTTCAACTTATCTGGATAACTCATTGACTGAACTCGGTATCAAAAAGAAGGTAAACGCTTGCTGTAACAATGACTACGCATACCAGTCTCACCAACGATTTTTTATAGATTCTAGCGGTGGTAACAGATAATGCGTCCAACAATACCACAATGATGAAAGCACTCGAGAACAAGTGGATGTTGGAAGGCATTGACTTCAATCATAAAAAACACCATGTGCGATGCCTGGCCCATATAATGAACCTAGCCATTCAATCAGCTCTCTCCACGTTGTGTTGCGCACCGACAGCGGACGGTATAGAAAATGAAAACATCCCAACATGTCTGAAAAATGTAAGTGAAGTTTACATAATTATTTTAATATACTCAGCGCTAAATCTTTTGTTTTATTATAGCTTCGAAAATGCATTAAATCAATAAGACTGTCAAATCAAAAAATGAGCCACTTCCTCAGATTGCGCGATGAGTGTAATGGTGTCAAAAAAATCAAACCAATATTGGATGTCGTAACTCGCTGGAATTCCACATACCATATGATAAATACAGCAATCGAATTACGGACGCCTCTTACAATGATCACTTCAACCGACGTTGACCTCCAACCGTACTTGTTATCTGAAGAAGAATGGACATACTTGGGCGAAATGCGAACTTTATTAGAGGTAGCGTTATATATCACTGTTCATAATTGATAGGGCACTAATCGGGTTTATTTAGGATTTCGAAGAAGCAACAAAATTCATATCTGGGCAAGATTATCCAACCATCAACATCGTTATTCCTGCATACAATTTTCTTATGGACGCATTGGACCAGTTTATTGACAACCAAAGCAATGACCACTCACCTCTCAAAAGGGCCGCTGAAGTATGTTTTTCCAAGTTACAACAATACTATGTCAAGACAGACGATTCGCCTATTTCTATGGTAGCTTTTTGTAAGTAATAATAAAAAAAAAAGAGTGGTCAAAAAACAGATTTTTAATTTTTTTTTTTTGACAGCACTTGATCCTGGGCTCAACATTGATTATACCGATCGAAATAACTGGGAATTAGAATTTATTCAATTATGTCGACAGCAATTAGATGACCATTACCAAAAATATTCTCAACAGTATGGACAACCGCAGAACGACGATCACGAAACGCCTGTGGTTAATGGAGAAGCAATACCACGAGTGTTACAGCACGCTTACGGTCGTCGAATTGCAGCACGAAGAGTTGAAGAACGAGTCAATGAAGTTGATCTTTATCACCGTCGCTCAATGGAACTGAACGCAGTCTCCCGTGATGTCTTGGGGTGGTGGAAGGCTAACCAAGATCTTTTCCCAGTTTTATCAAAGATGGCCCGGGACTACCTTGCGGTGCCAGGTAAAAAAAAAAAAAAAAAAAAAAAAAAAAAAAAAAAAAAAAAAAAAAAAAAAAAAAACATATCTAACACAAACATATCTTTTTTTTAGGAACAAGTGTGCCGGTAGAGCGAGTATTCTCAAGCGCAAAGCATACAATCCCCCCTCTTCGCCGCTCATTGAAGCCTGATACGATCAGATTTTGTATGATGGAAAAATATCGATTGAAAAGAACCTTGGAGACGTCATGCGATGATGAACATTCGTATATATGATTTTTTATTCCTCATACGCCTAGTTTAGTTGAAGCAATCCACGCTTATATTAGATTATAGATAATTATTATTATTATTATTATTGGAAATAAATTAGACATTATCATTTATACAACAACGTCTTTATTTAATGATGAAAAATAAAAAGTTTTCATGGTTTTGTAATTAGTTTCCACCAAAATGAAATGGGTATTTTCTTTTTTTTTGATTTTTTGCATGATTTTTTGTGATATATTAGTCTCAGTAACAGGTATTGATCAATACCAATACTTAATATTGGTATTGTCCCGTTAAGGTATTGGTATTGCTAATCCCGCTAAAAAATTTTGATCAATACCAATACCTAATAGTGGTATTGTCCCGCTAAGGTTTTGGTATTGCTAATCCCGCTAACAGGTATTGATCAATACCAATACTCGATATTGGTATTGTCCCGTTAAGGTATTGGTATTGCTAATCCCGCTAAGAGGTATTGATCAATACCAATACCTAATAGTGGTATTGTCCCGCTAAGGTTTTGGTATTGCTAATCCCGCTAAGAGGTATTGATCAATACCAATACTTATAAGTGGTACCGTCCCGCTAAGGTATTGGTATTGCTAATCCCGCTAACATGGTATTGATCAATACCAATACTCCTCATTTAGGTATTGTTAAGAGCCCTAATGACGCCAATACATAATCTGAGCCCTGGATTTAAATTTATTTTTTATCTCACTTACATTGTGCCTGATCCACGTCAATGTCACATTTTATTTTATTTTATTGCTACTGTACATTTATATGCAAAATACAACAATGCTATTATAGTGACGATCAGCAAAAGTGAAGCGCTAAAATATTTAAAGACAATCTTACATTTGGAAATACCTGAAAATGACAGCATGTATGAGCAAACGGTGATGACGTCCACTTCAATGAAGTACAGTCTAGAGAAACTGTTCGGTCTCCTGACGAATACCCCACGTCAAATAGAAGGCTGGGTCAACGAGTCAAAACTGTGGGGTGCACGGCGTAATATACGGCAACAAGGACAGCAAATCGAGGGACGACTGTTATGGACACTGAAGGATGAATACTTGGGTATGTAAAAAAAAATGACACGGACCCTAATGATATTCGAAACTTTATACAGTAAGGGGGAAAAAATCACGATCATAAAAAGAGACAAAAGAACAAGAAATAAAATATTGTATATTTATCAAGTCAAATTTTATATGCTTTCACGTGGTCGTATTTGTCATTTGTCATCATCCACACATATCATTTACGCGGTTATTGTCGTATTTGTCATCTGTCACTAATCATTTCCCACACTATCACACTTGTCATTCCTATACAGGTATAAGACACAGCCTCGAGTATCCACTACTTAGGCATATATACTTATATCTACAGATAACCAACTTCTCATAGCCTCATATTACCATTCTTCGACCATATCCACAGCCACAACTAGCACAGCCTTCTTTTTCCCATTTTATTATAAAAACCCTTCCTCATTTCATTCAATAAAAACCATATCTGTTATATCACTTATTTCTTTATAACGTCTTCTATTTTATCAAATATTACATTTTTTTAAGTGAATATTATTTTATTTTCATCTTTTTACAAAAATCTATTTTAAACTCAACATGCCTGCTACTACCCGTTCCACTGCTCAACCTTCAAGCTCCGCTGATGCCATCAATGTTGATCCTACCGCCACTGTAATTGATGCCACTCCTTCATCTGCTGTAGCCATGGAAGTTGATGCCACCTCTGCCACTACTGTTTCTCCTGATGTCATTCCTACCCCTACTGCTGTAACACCTGGTCTTTCTGCCTCCAAGCATGCCCCTAAGCCCACGTTGAAGGAATTACATGACACCTATGTGAAAGAAGCTCAAGAAAAAACAATGGCCTATGTCTTACATGCCGCCGCCAACTCTGATGATCCCTCTTTGGTCGATGAAAGAAAGGTTTTGGATGAATTGGAATCCAAGATTGCCCTAATCAACCGTACTCTAGCCCATGCTCCCTCTGCTGCTCCTCCTGCTGTCTCCTCTGCACCCCACTTCAGGTTTATAAATGAAATCCCGGTATTCCAAGTGGAAGGGCAAACTATGATAAATGGTGAGCTCCCCTCTTTTACATCGGTCGATAAGTTTATCAGAGCTTTCGAAAAAGTGATGAATCTTGGTGAAGTCGATCTTGATTTACATTGGTCCCGCTACCTTGATTATGCTATGCGTGGTGAAGACGTCGACGTTTGGTACGCTAACAATATGAAGAACGTCTCGATGCCCTGGTCTGCTGCCAAGAAAAAATTGGTGGAAAAATTCTCTTTCAAGAATGATGCCTCTGCTGCCATCCTCGCCCTTGCTGCGCTACGTATGAAGCACTCCGAATCATTGTCCAAGTTTGGTCTTCGTTTGCAAACACTTTCCCAACAAGCGAATTGGAATGATGGTCCTGTCTTAGCTGTTATCTGCTTCAAGGCACTCAATGAAAGACTTAGGGAACAAGTCATGGCCGCTCACTACAATAAAGCTCAAGCCCATGGTCTTCCTCAATCCGCCGAAGAAGTCATCAAGATTGCAACACAGCTACACGTTCAAAAACGTTCGTTCAACCATGTTGACTCTGATTCTGATTCCGACTCCTCTCATCGCCCTCGTCGCCGCCAACGCCACCAACGTGACAAATCCGTGCGTACTGGACTCTTCTGCTCTCACCATGGTGATAACGCCTCTCATGCCACCAAGGATTGTAGGGAACTCCAACGCCTCAACCGCAACAAGAAGGGAAAAGGCCGTGCCATCGATCATGCCCCTAGATCTGCCTCTGCCATCTCTTCATCTGCTCCAACCGCATCTTCCTCTGCCTCTGTCGCTTCTTCCTCTGCCTTTGCTGCCTCTTCCTCCGCTCCACTTTGCAGGTATTGCAAGAAGGTCCCTTACACCATTGGCCACAAGTGTCAAGAAGGTCGTGAATACTTTGCGGCACGCAATGCTCGTCTCAATGCCCTAGATATCAGCCACCCTGCCGACACGGAGATGGACAACTACACTGCCTCTTTGAATGCACTGGCTATCGAAGCTCAGCTCGATAACATCGAAGGTAAAAATAAAAATAAAAATAAAAATAAAAAAGTCTATTGCCACAACATGATCACAAACTTGCCCTCAACTAAAAAATACGTTTTTCCACTTCTTCTACAGAATAAGCAAGCGTTTGCCCTTTGTGATTCCGGAGCCAATGTTTCAGTTATAGATAAAAAGTTTATTGATATAAATAAAATAAAAATTGATTCAAACTATACTACTACTATATATCTACCAGGCAATAAGACTACAAAAAGCTACGGTAAAACTATTCCAATGTTGATCACTTTCAATAATGTCACTATATCGCATTCCTTCCAAGTCACTGATTTGTCGAAAGACTTTGATTGTTTGATTGCTGATGATTTGATGTCTACTTTTAATATCGAAGTCGTCAACCTTCCCGTCAGTTGGCCAAATAGTCATTTGAGATCACCAAAAGAAAATCATAACATTGACAATCCACCAACACCGAATGATTCACCCGCTGGTACTGCCACGGAGCGAAAAGACTTCCTAAACAAAATATTACCGTTAGCTGATGAAAATCAAAAAATACCAATCACATCTTTCTGTACCTTACCTACATCAATGGTCAGACTAGATACACCTGACATGCCAACCGATCGCACTAATCATCGTCAGTACCCAATCCCCGTCACGTTACAGCCACTCGTCGACGAAGCTGTAAAACAATGGCTTGCTGATGGCACGATCGTTGATGCTCCAATTGATACTACATGGAACAGTCCGCTAACACTAGCACCTAAAAAAGATGAAAAAGGTTTTGTTACTGGTCGGCGACCTTGCCTCGATCCACGTCACATCAATAAACACTTGAAGGACGATGTATATCCCTTACCTTTGATAAAAGACATCTTTGAATCCATGCATGGAGCCGCTGTCTTCACCACACTGGACTTGAAAAGCGCATTCCACCGTTTCCAAATACATCCAGAAGACCAACATAAAACTACGTTCACAAATAAAGGACGTCAGTACATGTTCCAAGGAGCACCATTTGGACTGAAAACTCTTTCAGCTAAATTCCAACGAGTTATGAATGAAGTTTTCCAAGGCTTACCTTTTGTACACACCTTCATTGACGACGTTGTAGTGTTCTCAGACAACATGGAATCACACACCAAGCATGTTGCCATCGCTATCACAAAGCTGACCGAAGTAAATCTGATCTTGAATCCCAAAAAATGCCATTGGGCCCAAACAGCTGTATTCCTACTTGGTTTCTGCGTTTCCAAAGACGGCTATGATCTTGATCCACGAAAGGTTTGCAATGTTCTTGAATGGAACAGACCTACCTCCGGCAAAGCAATGCAACAATTCCTCGGTATCGTAAACTATTTCCGTAACCATCTTGCTGGCGTTGCCACGCTCACCAGTCCACTTGATGCATTACGCAACTATAATCAAATCACAGATAAAGATTGGACATCAGTACATCAAAAGCATTTCGAACTGATCAAGACACAACTAAAAAGGGATACCTTACTTCATTTTCCAGACTTGAATCAACCCTTTTATGTAGCCACAGATGCCTCCAACTACGGCATCGGTGCCGCCTTGTACCAAATCATCCATGGGAAAGAACGTTTCATAGGATACATGGCCAGATCATTGTCCACCTCTGAGCGTAACTATAGCACCAACAAAAGGGAACTGCTTGCAATTGTCTTTGCCCTAAAAAAGTTTCATAAGTATCTTTGGGGTAATCCATTCACATTGTACACTGACCATCGAGCCCTCACTTACATTCATACACAAAAGATCGCATCACCCATGATGATTAACTGGTTGGATACCATCCTGGACTATTCGTTCACCGTCATACACAAACCAGGAGCCTTGAATATTTTTCCTGATTTCTTGTCACGTCTTGCCACACCGCACAAAGAAATCCCAGGGGGTAATCAGACACCACACATTCAAGCCAATAAACACAAAGCACAACTGGATCCATCCATAAAAAATAAAACCACAGAAGACGACATCCATCTTCGCGCAATCCAATCCATGGAAATGAATTACGTTACACCTCCGACAACAGAACATATATCCATTCTACAAAGACTACATGAATACGGACATTTCGGAGCAGAAGCAATCGTAAAAGCTGCACATCAGGAAGGATTACACTGGACCAACATGTACAAACAAGCACTTGACATTGTCCAAAAATGCCCACCTTGCCAAAAATACAATATAGGAAAAAGAGGCTACAATCCCTTGAGACCAGTACATGCATATCTACCAACCGACCATTGGGCTATCGATCTAGCTGGACCATTCAAAGTTTCTACACAAGGAAATACATGGTTATTAGTAATGGTTGACGTTTGCACACGATTCACAATTCTACGCGCATTACCTGACAAAAAGGCAGACACACTTATTCATACGTTGATCAAAGTATTTGGCGATTTCGGCTATCCAAGAATCATACAATCGGACAACGGCACCGAGTTCAAAAACAAGCTCGACACAGCATTACACAAGACTATGGGAATCGATCGTAGGTTTTCCACGCCATATCATCCAAGAGGAAATGGTCTTGCTGAACGATACGTCCAAGTAGCCAAAACAATAATAAACAAAGAAAGCCAAGGAACTAGACAAGACTGGGACTGGTACGTACCTAATGCACAATTGGTAATGAATAACAAGATTTCAAAACGTCTTCAAACACCCCCATTCTCTTTGATGTTCGCACGACATATGAATAAACCCACGCTTACCGGTGATCCACAAACCAACACTGCCACTCTAAAACCCATGAGCTATGAAGAATTGGTAAAACGACTCGAATATATGGCAGATGTTGTATTTCCGGCAATCAAAGAGCGTACACAACTAGTAATAGATTCACAAAAGGAAGCATTCGATAAAATACACCGTATTGTTGACTTTCCCGTTGGTAGCTTCGTAGTCGCAAAAATCCCTACAAGAAAAAATAAATCAGCTCCATTATACGACGGTCCATTTGAAGTCATGCAAAAAACAACAAACGGTACTTACGTTCTAAAAGACATGACAGGTGCACTAGCTTCTCGTAACTACGTTCCATCAGAGTTGAAATCCGTTTCGCACGATGAACATTATGATGACGAGTATGAAATCGAAGCCATCCTAGACCACAAAGGAACACCTGGACAACGTCAATACAAAGTTCGTTGGAAAGGATATACATCCGAAGATGATCAATGGATAAAGGCACAAGACATGAATGCACAAGATGAAATTGACATATATTGGAAAAGACGACAAGACACCGATCAAAAAGAAAAAAATAACAAAGAAAGAAACAAAAATATAAATCGACCGACCCCAGCACTGAAAAGAAAGCGGACGGACATTGAAAAAGATAAAAATACCAGTAGAGGACATAAAAGAGCCCGCTAGGTAAAAAATCAAAAACAATGCCGACGACTTGAAAATCAGGAGACTGAGAAGATCGGCATAAAGAAAAAAAAAAAAAAAAATCTCTTCACACACGACTTCACAAATACATCCTTTTCAAAAAACGTTTATTCAAACTGGAAGGGGATGATGTCGTATTTGTCATCTGTCACTAATCATTTCCCACACTATCACACTTGTCATTCCTATACAGGTATAAGACACAGCCTCGAGTATCCACTACTTAGGCATATATACTTATATCTACAGATAACCAACTTCTCATAGCCTCATATTACCATTCTTCGACCATATCCACAGCCACAACTAGCACAGCCTTCTTTTTCCCATTTTATTATAAAAACCCTTCCTCATTTCATTCAATAAAAACCATATCTGTTATATCACTTATTTCTTTATAACGTCTTCTATTTTATCAAATATTACAGTTATCCATCATGACCCAATAATTGTACCTTGTCACTCTCCAGCATAACCTCACACTGGCTATGTTTCACTTGGTCTACAATCAATATCAAAGATTAATCATCCATCTATTCTACAATACACTATTTTATTCCCTCATCTCGAACTCTACCAATAATCCACTATCACATAGAAATTTATTATTCCAACATCCGCTTCCCATACTTTTACTATAAATACCCACTGTCATTTTATTTAATAAAAACCATATCTGTTATATCACTTACTTGGTTGACTCTACCTTTACAAATTATTACACACGTACTGTAGGAAACATCTGTCACTAATCATTTCCCACACTATCATACTTGTCATTCCTATACAGGTATAAAACACAGCCTCGAGTATCCACTACTTAGGCATATATACTTATATCTACAGATAACCAACTTTCCATAGCCTCAAATTACCATTCTTCGACCATATCCACAGCCACAACTAGCACAGCCTTCTTTTCCCCATTTTATTATAAAAACCCTTCCTCATTTTATTCAATAAAAACCATATCTGTTATATCACTTATTTTTATAACGTCTTCTTATTATTTCTATCAAATATTACAACATCCCCAAATATCGGAAATAGTTGTGGATCAAGGGATTACATTTGACATCTACCTCAGGCATGAATTGCTTGAGAACGAAGAAACCATTTCCAAATTTAACAGCTAAACTGCTACGCTGCGGCGATCATAGTACATGCAATCCCAACCCGCCCCTTCAAACACTACTTCGTTGACGCATTTTTCCACGGTCATTACCTTACACTGTCGCAACATGAAAAATGATGGCATAAAAATAAAACCTGTTCCTGAAGAAATTGAAATTCCGATTAGGAACACTGCATGATAAAAATAAATAATCACGCAACATTGTGATGGAAGAAAAGAACACTTCATGAAATCATTAGGTCTCATAAAATAAAATAAAAGAAAATAAAATACCCTTGCAATAATATCAATCGTATCATTATACACCTAATATCAGACCATCATACGATTATAATAAAGATGATGATCATGATAAAAAAATAATAATAATAACAATAAACCCATGTAATATCTATTTCCAATGAAACATAAGATATAGTATATAAAGAGTGACATTTTTATTAATAAAAACCATATACAAGAATCTCACTTAATTCTACCTGTCCCACTTTTTATTTTTTTCTTTATATACGCTATTCCACAAACGCAATTATTTTCTAGAAATTATAAGTAAGTACAGTATCATAGAACAAGATTACATTATTTATGGTCGGATCATGGCTATGGAACCTACAACGATCCTCAAAACAAGTACAGAAGATCGAAGCGGAAATTGCTCGATTAACCAAAGTAAATATTGAACGAATGATTGTACGCACCAGCACCAGATGGACAGAAGAAGGGGAAAATAGCACAAAGTATTTCTTCCGTACGCTCAAAGCAAGGACTCAACAAGTTACCATTAATCGACTACGAGACCCGACTAACAACACCTACCACACTAGCCCAGCAGGTATCCTTAAACAGGCACGACAATTTTACCAACACTTGTACTCTCCAGATCAGCAAGACCCCCATGTGGTACAGACTCTGCTATCAACTACTCCAAACTGAAATGAACACAAAGGTAAATAAGTGATACAATTGGTTACTCTTTTTATTTAATATTCAAACATGTCATATTTATATCTTTTTCTATAGCTAAGTGAGTCATAATGAAATGGTTACGAATTGGGATAATCTGAAATGAAGTTAGGGAAGTAATTTAGCGGGTGATGAAGTATGAATAAAATAGGGTAGTACCTGTCAAAATGTCAAAGAGAAGAAATGCGGAGCGGGGTATAAATAAATAAAGATGTGGAAGATGGGAAATAGGTTTGGGTATCACAAATACAACACAAACAACATAGTTAACCAAACCCAACGTGAGGAGCTACTTGAAAAAATACAGATATTTACCATAGACCAAGCGATCCGCACGTCCCCAACACACCGTAGCCCTGGTTTAGATGGACTCAGCTTTGGATTGGCGACAAAATTTACAAAGTAAATGATAGGCATAAAAGGATGGTCGACTTGTAATTTCTCAGTTTGGATGGGAAAATGACAAACAGCATATATGCTTCCTTTTTTTCAGCAGATTGACTCATCTGAGCAGTACCAATTATCAGGACTCTCAAAACGTCTATTGAAAGATCTGTATAAAAAACCATTATAACCACCACCGTCTATACTGGAATCACCAATTGAAACATAAACTTTGCCATCAGTTCCACCGCCTCCTCCTTCAGTATCGAATTTAGCACCATCACCACCTACACCTTTACTAGAAACCCACCTTTATCAAAAGGCAACACCACCACTAACAACCACTAAGACAAAACGGTCATCAAGCACTGTTACCAAAAAGTCCGTCATGAGGAGAATATACGCCAAACAAATTTCATTCCAAAACGAAAATGATAATCATGGTTTTTATTTTTATTTTACTCTATTGAATAAACAATGCCAATTTTTTATATCGCTAATGTAACAAAGCTTGTTTAAATTGGTAGCTATCGGCGATACAATAAAGGTGGTACGGGACGGTCTCTGAAAAAGGGAATTGCTCCATTTCAGAGGATTTTCAGAGGCTTCAGAGGATTTTCAGAGGATTTTCAGAGGAATTTCAGAGGATTTTCAGAGGATTTTTCAGAGACCGTCCCGTACCACCTTTATTGTATCACCGGTAATTAGCAATTTAAACAAGCTTTGTGACATTAGCAATAAAAAAGAAATTGACACTTACTTCTTTACCTCTTTTTACCATATTGTTTGGTGCGCTATTGTTTCTATTTGTTATGACTAGTCATCTTCCAATTGGAGAAATCTATCTTTATCAAGGAGTATGGTCCAGGATGTAAAGCATTGACCCTCTCCTTGAAGATTTATTCTACCAAATAAACGTATTGCAATGCAACACTACTTCTGACTGTATCCGATAATATGAACAGCAACGACAACAATGATCAACGCAATTATTTCTAGAAATTATAAGTAAGGACAGTATCATAGAACAAGATTACATGATTTATGGTCGGATCATGGCTATGGAACCTGCTAGTTGGCATTTTTAAACGATCATGTAAATTGGCGACAAAATTTACAAAGTAGATGATAGGCATAAAAGGATGGTCGACTTGTAATTTTTCAGTTTGGATGGAAAAATGACAAACAGCATATATGCTTCCTTTTTTTCAGCAGATTGACTCACCTGAGCAGTACCAATTATCAGGACTTTCAAAACGTCTATTGAAAGATCTGTCAAAAAAACCATTATAATCACCACCGTCTACATTGGAATCACCAATTGAAACATAAACTTTGCCATCGGTTCCACCGCCTCCTCCTTCAGTATCGAATTTAGCACCATCACCACCGACACCTTTACTACTAACTCATCTTTATCAAAAAGCAACGCCACCACTAACAACCATTAAGACAAAAACGATCATCAAGCACTATTACCAAAAAGTCCGTCATGAGGAAAATATATGCCAAACAAATTTTATTCCAAAACGAAAATGATAATCATGATTTTTATTTTTATTTTTTTAAAGCATTACTCTATTGAATAAACAATGCCAATTTTTTATATCGCTAATGTCACAAAGCTTGTTTAATCTGGTAGTTATCGGCGATACAATAAAGGTGGTACGGGACGGTCTCTGAAAAATCCTCTGAAATTCCTCTGAAAACCCTCTGAAAATCCTCTGAAAATCCTCTGAAATGGAGCAATTCCCATATTTTAACGCTTCACTTTTGCTGATTGTCACTATAATAGCATCGTTGTATTATATAGTACATACTGTATAAATGTAGCAATAAACTGTGACACTGATGTGAATCAGGCACAATGCAAGTGAGATAAAAAATAAATTTAAATCCAGTTGTTGTACTTTGCATATGAATGTAGTAATAAAATAAAATAAAGTGTGACATTGATGTAAATCAGGCACAATGCAAGTGAGATAAAAATAAATTCAAATACAGCGCTACAATGCAAGGGCTCAGATCATATACTGTATGGGTGTCATGATCTGATTTCACTTTTTCATGTAAAGAAACCCATTTATTATATCAAACCGTAGTAATAGTTATACTGTTTCATATCATGATCACATTCTTATAAAAGGATGTTTGATTTATATCAAATAAAGCTTATCAACTTTCTCATCTCATTTTTATTTTACACAAAACCATATTTACAACAAACAGTAATGTCCGATCTTAAAACGTATGTATCATTGATATTGCAAAACCGAATTATAAACCTTATTTTTTTTTTCAAGAAAAAACTGTATGAACTTTGTATATTAATACTGTATGGACTCCTTTCTATACGCAAATTGTCAGAAAATGGCATTAACAGGAGGTTTACAAACATACAGTAGCATATTTAGGTGGTACGAATAAAATGCACTATTTTTTTCTTACTATTCTATAGACTTGATTCGGCTTATTTCACTTTACCGTTACGTATAGTAGCAGTCATAGGACCTTGTGGTGTCAGAAATAATACACCTACCCACCTGAGTATTCATATGCTAATGAAAGTCAGATTAAGGAACGACTATTGGAATAATTAGTCATGATATTATAAATCCTAAACATTGATTAGAAAGCATCGGATGGGTTATCATGACAATAAGCACTAGTTTCACCTTACTAATAGGAACACCGCTTTTCTTATAAATAACGGGATGGTCAGCACAAAATAAAACCATATCGAAATCTCGTTAATTTTATTTTATTACAAACTTTATCCCCACTACATTTTTTTAAACGAACTTTTTACTATTATGGTTTACTCTATTCAAGAAAAAAAAGCAGCTCAAGAAGTAGAAGCTGTGACTCCATATGAAGAAATGGAATGCGATCAAAGCAACTTGGTAACTGATGAAGTGAAAGCGGATGATCTTTCCAACGACGGCAAGGATGATGTCTCGGAAGAAGGCTTGCTGACTCTGCTGGACGAAAGCATTGCGGTAACAAGGAAAGCCTATGCGAATACATTGGCTGAAGCGAACAGCATGGTGAACGACGAAGGTAATCAGCAACGTTGGAATGAACTGCGTGTGAAAGCTATGAATTTGCGTGAGCAATTGGAAGCGATGACAAAGCAACGCAATCAGATGAAAAAGCATTGCCAGGATGAAAAAGTGGTGATCCCCAAGAATATTCCTTTGTTACAGCTCCCTGGCGATGTGGACATACAAGCAGGTAATATCGTGCACGAAAACATCGACCGTTTCTTGACCACTTTTGAAATGATCGTGGTTAATCAAAACGGATTGGATTTGGAAAAGCAATGGGAAGCTTGTTTTATTGGCGCGGTGATGCACTCCAACGACAAGACGACATGGTATCAACAAAACATCATGGGCAAGAAACTCTCCTGGTCCGAGGCCAAGCAAATGGTCGTGAAGAAATACAAGGGCGAAAGGATGGAACCCGTTTATTTCCAACAATTAATGAATATGACGCCCAGGCAAGAAGAAGACCCTGTGGATTTCATTGATCGATTCCGCATGCGTATGCGTGACGCTGGTGCACCGGATTCAACGGTTTATGGTAACATCTTACTACAAATTATGGACGATTACTATGGCGAATTCTCCGACAAGATCCGGCAAACAAATGCAAGTATGGGATGTGATGTGGTCTTAAGACCACCCATCCTATGTGTCGGTAAGAAAAACATCTTGGGCTTTGGGGGATCTAGGAACAGTCGGTATGCCACTCAACCCAGAATGAACGGAAGAGGGTATCCGGCAGAAGGATCAAAGGATACTGCCCGAAGAAACAAGAACAGAGGGTATGCTGGTCATCACGAAGATACTCGTCAGGAAGCAGGTGGTCGAATCCGAACTACTCACCAAAGGCAAGATCGAAGCCACGCATTTAAGAAGAAAGAACTACTCAGGTGAATCGGAAGAAAAGCAACGTTGCCGCAGGGAAGGATTATGCTTCCACTGCTAGAACAGCTGGACACCAGGGCATAAATGCCAGGAATATGTGGATCATCGTAACCATCACAATAGGGAATTCAAGATGCGCATGGCTGGATGCAGAAGAAAAGGCACCAGTCCAGGAAGAAGAACAGGTGGAAGAAAGCCTCTCAGATGAAGAATGCTCGACCAGTGAAGGAAGACTTGCATACCGTGCTCGAATCAAGGAAGAGGTCCAGCAAGAGCTCCGTGAAGAATTAGTCCAGGATCTGTGTGTTTGTAATAATTTGAGTATGTAATAGAGTCAATCAAGTAAGTGATATAACAGATATGGTTTTTATTAAATAAAATGACAGTGGGTTTTTATAGTAAAAGTATGGGAAGCGGATGTTCTGAATAATAAATTTCTATGATGATAGATGATTGTAGATGATAATGGATTATTGGTAGAGTTCGAGATGAGGGAATAAAATAGTGTATTATGGAATAGATGGATGATTAATCTTTGATATTGATTGTAGACCAAGTGAAACATAGCCAGTGTGAGGTACAATTGTTGGGTCGTGATGGACAAACCCGTATCTGATATGTGTGGATGATGACAAATGACAAATATGACAGTTGGTTTGTCGGGTAAAAACTATTGTATAATAGTTCTGAAGATGCATGGAAAATTTGAAGTTGAACGGTTCAGTAGTTCGTTTTCTATAAAGCGTAGAAGAAAATATCGGACGTTTACGATGATTTTGCAGGTTGTAAAGCCTGCCAGCTATCTGAGGATCTCCAGATGGTTGATGTGACCCCCATATTTTTGACGGGGTTTGAATTAGCCCCCGCCACCAGCCTGGATTGTTTATGGAAAAAAAAAAGAAAACAACAAATAAACGGGAATGAGCCAACTTCTCTTCACTGTTTTGGGCTTGTTGTGGTCCTGGTGACCTTGGCTTTCTGTTAGGACTAGTCTAGAAGGGTTTTAGAAAAGAGATTACAAGATGCATGGGGAAACCCTTTCATTTTGATTCTAGGATCTTGGGGAATGTCCTGATTAGCTTAGTTTGTCTGTTTTTTTCAATGAAACATATGTTTGCTTCAATAAATCTTGTTTTTTCTTGAGAAACATCATGTCTTTGATTGAAAAAATGTGATTTGCTTCAATGATGTGCTTTTAAACTTCATTAGAAGTTTGGAGATCCCTTTTCGAGATCCCTTTTTTAATGTGTACATCGTTCCATCCTCAACACCATTCTTCTATACTAGCGCCTCTCTCAACTACTAATAGCCGCTCCTATTCACATCTTTTTTCCTTTTAATATAGAATTGACTATCATGATTCAATAAAAGTTTTTTATTTTGCAATGGACAATGGGTTACAAAGCTATTCTACTGGGGTAGACTAATCTACATATTATTATGCTGTGGTAGTCTTTTCTACATACTATTATACTGTGGTAGTCTATTATACAAGCCATTCTATTACGGTAAATTATTCTACAGGCTATTCTACTGTTTTAAGCTATAATGAAGCGTAGATGCAGGTTATTATAGCTGTAGGCTTTCCAGATTTTTTTTTGTTGACGTGCCTCCAGATTTTTTCGTGACGGGATTGACAATCAAACCCCGCTCCGGCTGAATTATTTTTTCAAGCGGTATCCCCCATTTTCTCCCTCTCTTTCTCTTTCTTTCACTTTTTTTTTTTAAAGGAAAAATCATTTTTTCTTCACTGTTTTTGGCTCATTGTGGACCTGGTGACCTTGGCTTTCTGTTAGGACTAGTTTAGAAGGGTTTTAGAAAAGAGATTACAAGATGCATGGGGAAACCCTTTCATTTTGATTCTAGGATCTTGGGGAATGTTGTTGTATACCAACACATTCACCTATCATTCCATCTACCATATACCTTTTCATATATACATATTCATATTTATCTATACACTTATTCCTATACCTTAGTTCATGCATATGCGATCATTCCATAATACGTAATTCAGACCCCGAACCACACACTACACAAATTCCTATCATATTCATCACCCCTATTTTTACATAACCACATACCATCACATCAGTATAAATAAGACAATACATTTGAATAGAAATAAAGAATTATCCAAAAGTTTCACAATACTTGATAACAAGTCCTATTTTATTCTATAATATAACAAATGTCTTGATTAGCTTAGTCTGTCTGTTATTTTCAATAAAACATATGTTTGCTTCAATAAAACTTGTCTTTACTTCATTGATGTGCGTCTAAACGTCATAACTTTGCAGATCCCTCTTAGAGATCCCTTTTAGTGATCCGTGTCGTATTTGTCATCTGTCACTAATCATTTCCCACACTATCACACTTGTCATTCCTATACAGGTATAAGACACAGCCTCAAGTATCCACTACTTAGGCATATGCACTTATATCTACAGATAACCAACTTCCCATAGCCCCAAGTTACCATTCTTCGACCATATCCACAGCCACAACTAGCACAGCCTACTTTTCCCCATTTTATTATAAAAACCTTTCCTCATTCTATTCAATAAAAACCATATCTGCTATATCACTTATTTTTTATAACGTCTTCTTATTTTCTATCAAATATTACAATCGCTCATTACACGCAGGATACGTGCATGTGCCCTTAATAATGCCATCCTGTGCACGCAGGCCGAGGCTCTGTGATCATAATTTTAGATGGATGTATTTTTTGTATCTACATTGACCTAGCCTTTCTATGCTGATAATAGTTGATCAATATACGGAATCCTTTGAAAATAAAATGCTCAAAAAAAAATTAGTCTTTTCATCCCCATTCCCCCCTCACACCCAACTTTTCCTCCTGCCTGTCTCTTGTCCTCTTCCCTCTTTCCTTGCTCCATCCTCTTTTACCTCCCAACACCACTATACTCCTATCACCCTCTATCTCTACAATCTTCAGAATCGCCCCTTCCATTATTTATATACAGTAATTATTAATTTATTGGCCACCGCTCTTTTGACGTGAGTCCAAGTCTTTATTCAATAAACGACGCATTGTCGTATTTGTCATTTGTCATCATCCACATATATCAGATACGCGATTACCCATCGCGTCCCAACAATTGTACCTTGTCACTCATCAGCACACCTTTACACTGGCTATGTTTCACTTGGTCTACAATCAATATCAAAGATCAATCATCCATCTATTCCATAATACACTATTTTATTCCCTCATCTCGAACTCTACCAATAATCCATTATCATCTACAATCATCTATCATCATAGAAATTTATTATTCCAACATCCGCTTCCCCTAACTTTTACTATAAAAACCCACTGTCATTTTATTTAATAAAAACGATATCTGTTATATCACTTACTTGATTGACTTTACAACTTTATAAATTATTACAATAATGAATAATATATAAAAATACAGAAAATTGGGATGGTAAGAGAAAATAGAATGCGTTCAGGAAACATTTCTGTAAAATCAAGGAACGAGATTAGCTTAGCACAAGATACTTTTGCCACATATCCCGCAGGGCATGTCATCACGATCATCGTCAGAGTGGATCCCATAATAAGAAACCCTGTCGTAGAGAGCTTGTTGGTCAGTGCCGGGTTTTCAATGGCCATGGCATAGAGCATACCCTTTAGAGTGACCTTAGCAGTTTTAAAAATCCGTCCTTGACTGCTTTGGTGGAATTTAACATCCTTTGTTCGCGGACACGCTTCCATGCACCCCAGTTCCCATTGGCCGCATCGGTAAAGTAAATCCACCCTTGATCCCACATTTCGTCCTGTCCCGGATCGCAATACCATCCATTGTTCGCTTCATGTTCTTCGGTGCTTGCTGTGCTTGTTGTGGTTGCTTGTGATTTCCCCAGCATACGTGTTGATGGGTGGTGCGTCAAATGCAGATGATAAACCATGCCAAGGACGGACGATTCAAATCAGTTTCCGAAATGGTATCGAAATTAATGCCACCACCAGTAGGATGTTCGTCAAAAAAAAAAAAAGGCAGCCAGCCGTATAAAATATTTCTGTGTGTGCCCATGCACAAGAAGGAACTTCAACAACTTCCAAGATGTTTTCAGCACCGCGTCGGCGAGCTTCCTTAGCTGCTTTGACAGTTACATAGCCAATGCCCATTTTTTCATTTGCTGTTCTACTTTTTCGCCTGTTGTCAAGGTTCACATCTTTTTCACGTCAAACGAGCTGTAGGTTGCTTTGATTTTGGCCTTGTCGGACCGAGAAAGCAATTTTGGCTGAGGTAGAAGTATTGGGGGTATGGGTAAAGGAGACCACAGCATCGTTCAACATTTCAATAAACGTTTTCCGGGATCAGGTGTAGTATATGTTCTCACCTCAAAAATAAGTTCTGGATTATAAATATAATAGTAAATACAAGGAGAAACATATATCCGTTGTCCTTCTCAGTTCCCCTATCTTTTGTACTCCCTGAAAATCTTGGTAGCTAAGCCCATTTGTGTTACCCGACCTCTCGGCGGCCATACTTTCCAAATATTATAAATAACTCTAGTTTTATTTCAATATCTGTTATCCTGTTATTTATCTTAACAATAAACTATCTCTGCTCTCTATCTCTGATCTTCTTAATTGAATACTCAATCTATGTAAGATTATCTTTGTTATATATACTACATATATCCTGTCCGGTTATTGACACGATTGAAGGTACAAATAATGATACAAATAGTTAATAAAGTTTGTAAATCTAACTTTTTATGATTATAGGAACCTGGAATGGTATAAAAATAAACATTTCATCCCGTGATCGTACAAAAGAAATCATGCCATGGAAGTTGATTGAATTTATTTGGAGACGAAAAAACAATAATAACGAATGGAACAGTTTCATAGAAGCACTAAAAAACATATCTATGCAATATAATGACGATAATGTCAGAATAGTACATATACAGAATTTTAAAAATAAAACGTTTTTATTTTATTATATTGATGAATGGTATGTAATACAAATTATGTGTGACCTGAAAATATTATTTTTTAAAAAAAAAAAAAAAAAATCGAGTGAGAACATATACTACACATTAGCCGTCATTTTATTCAATAAAAACCATATCTGTTATATCACTTATTTGATTGACTTTACAACTTTACAAATTATTACAACAACATTACATGTTGACATGCCCCAACACGCTTTTTTTTGAAATGGCTTTTTAAACGGATGTTGAAATAGATATTGAAATGGACAATGAAATAAACATTGAGCTTCTTATGTGACTGTAATCAAATTGAAAAATATACAGTATATAGCCCTAAAAAAATATGCAATATAATGACGATAATGTTAGAAGTAGTACATATACAGAATTTTAAAAATAATTAAAATTTACATATCAATAAAAAAGCTTTTATTTTATTATATCGATGAATGGTATGTATTACAAATTATGTGTAACCCGAAATATTATTTTTGAGAAAAAAAATCGGGTGAGAACATATACTCCACATTAACCAACCCTCAAAAATAATACCTCCACCCCAACCACCAAAAAAGACCTCCCCCCACGACCCTCAAAACAATGTCTCCCCCCACAACCCCCCCCGAAAAGACCTCCTCCCACGACCCCCAAAATAATGTCTCCCCCCACGACCCCCCAAAATAGTGTCTCCCCCCACAACCCCCAAAATAGTGTCTCCCCCCACAACCCCCAAATAAGATCTCCCCCATACACCCCCCAAATAAGATCTCCCCCCATACACTCCCAAAATAAGGTCTCCCCCATACACCCCCCAAATAGTGTCTCCCCCCATACACCCCCCAAATAAGATCTCCCCCCATACACCCCCAAAATAAGGTCTCCCCCCATACACCCCCCATATAAGGTCTCCCCCATACACCCCCAAATAAGATCTCCCCCCATACACCCCCCATATAAGGTCTCCCCCCACAATCCCCCAAATAGTGTCTCCCCCATACACCCCCCATATAAGATCTCCCCCCATACACCCCCCATATAAGGTCTCCCCCCACAACCCCCCAAAAAAGACCTCCCCCCACAACCCCCAAAAAAAGACCTCCCCCCACGACCCCTCAAAATAATGTCTCCCCCCACAATCCCCCAAAAATGACCTCCCCCAACCCCAAAAAAATACCGCCGAAAAAGTTTGGTTTATTTAAGCCAAAACCAAAATCAGTAGGTTTAACTAACCAAAAGGCCTGAATTAAGGATGATGTATAAAAAAGAGATCTCTACGATGGATCTGTAAGAGGGATTTCTAAGAGGGATCTGTAAGAGGGATTTCTAAGAGGGATCTGTAAGAGGGATCTCTAAGCGGGATTTCTAAGGGGGGATTTCTATGAGGGATTTCTATGAGGGATTTGCAAACTTTTAACGACGTTTAAACACACATTATTGAAGTAAAGACATGTTTATTGAAGCAGAAACATATTTTATTGAAGAAAAGAGACATACTAAGCTAATCAAGACATTGGCCAAGATCCTAGAATCAAATGGAAAGGGTTCCTGTTATATGGTTTAAATTTATTGTAGGTGATCCAAGTTTACTTCAGGGGAGTTTGAAATGTTTGTAAAATAAAGACAAGAGTAAAATAAGTGATACAATTGATATGGTTTTTTATTGAATAAAATGACAGTGGGTTTTTATAGTAAAAGCTAGAGAAGCGGATGTTGTAATAATAAATTTCTATGATGATAAATGATTGTAGATGATAATGGATTATTGGTAGAGTTCGAGATGAGGGAATAAAATAGTGTATTATGGAATAGATAGATGAGTAACCTTTGATCTTGATTATAGACCAAGTGAAACATAGCCAGTGTAAGGATATGCTGGGTAGTGACAAGGTACAATTGTTGGGACGCGATGAGTAGCCGCGTACCTGATATGTGTGGATGATGACAAATAATGATGGTATAGATATTTTGACATAAATATTACTAATCAGGAACCAGGAATACGACAGAGTTTATCCTCGGTAACCATTTCAAGAATAGATAGTCAACGGCAATTAAGCAGATCACCCAGTTTAATAACCCTACCACCACCCCAGTAATCGTCCCTGTTTTTAAAAATTCAGAGGATGTACAGTATTTCTTAGGCGAACACAACTTTCTGGATGTGACATCGAATGTAAATTCTGGTGATCTACTTAATTGCCGTTGACTATCTATTCTTGAAATGGTTACCGAGGATAAACTTCCCTGAAGTAAACTTGGATCACCTCCATTGTATAAAAGAACCTATTTTATTGAAAGTGGGTGTTTAGCACCCAACTCATGTATACACAAAAGAAACATGAAGAATATATAAAACAACACTTACCGACTATCGCCGGTTCAATAATGTATGTAAAAAATAGAGAAGTTTGAGGTAAAAAAAATAAGAGGAAGAAGAGAAGGAATGGAAGGTGTAAAAAAAAATAAACTAAAAAGGGGTAAAAAAAACTAACCCCGAAATGTCAAAAACATGAATCGAGCTAATGTCATGAACCAAATCCAAAATTAGATCCTACTTCGCCATCTACTTCGCCACCTACTTCGCCATCTACTTCGCCACCTACTTCGCCATCTACTTCGCCATTTACTTCGCCATCTACTTCGCCACCTACTCAGTACTTACTGCGGTAGCCTTAGAAATAATATAAATATCCCCCTTTTTCATCACTTCCCATTTTCCCTCATCAGTTATCTTAGTTATCTTAATCTTTCCTAAAGTCTTCCCTTATCTTAATCCTTCTATCCAAAATCCCTTATATTAATAAAAGCCCAATTTTATTATATAACTTCAATTTCTATTCTATTCTATCTGGCTACGGTATATCCTTTTCCTATCCAATCAATCTATCAACCCTCAACCTCAACCCCTTGACAGCTAATTCAAATCATAGGGGCTTGTTATTATGGCTGTAGGCTTTCCCGACTTTGCTTTTGTTTGTTGACGACCCTCCAGATTTTTTTGTGACAGGATTGAAAATCAAAGCCCGCTCGGCCTGAATTATTTTTCAAGCGGCAACCCCCATTTTCTCTCTCTCTTTCTCTTTGTTTCCTTTTTTTTAATGAAAAATTAATTTTTGGTCACGGTTTTTGGCTCCTTGTGCACCTGGCGGCCTTGGCTTTCTGTTAGGACTAGTTTAGAAGGGTTTCAGAAAAGGGATTACAAGATGCATGGGGAAACCCTTTCATTTTGATTCTAGGATTTTAGGGGTTGTAGTGATTAGCTTAGTATGTCTCTTTTCTTCAATAAATCATGTCTCTGCTTCAATAAAATTTGTCTTTGCTCCAATAAAACCTGTCTTTACTTCAATGATGTGTGTTTAAACGTCATTAAAAGTTTGCAGATCCCTCTTAGAGATCCCTCTTAGAGATCCCTCTTAGAAATCCCTCTTCGTGTTCCATCGTAGAGATCCCTTTTGCTCCCCTGTAGTGGGCACCTGTAATGATCACATTTTACTACTTAATTATTTTACCACTTAACTTTTATTTATAATGATCATAGTTTACTGTCCCATTTTTTATATATAATAGTTAACTATTTTATTTTACTTCCAACCACATTCCTTCCATCACACTCTTATACTGTATATCCCCTAACATCCTCTACTGCTCCAACCATTATCACTATTAGCATTTTACTTCCTAATCTTCTTCCCCAATCGGAACATTCCACCGATTTAATATAAAAAGATGAATCAAATCAACTCCAATAAAAAAGACATTCAATTATCATTCAATTACCAACTGTGATGTTTGGTGTAGTAGAAGATGAATCAAATAAGTGAGACAAAGTTATATTTTTATTTCAGTAAAATGATGGAAGGCTTTTATAATAAAATCGGGGAAGCGGTTATTGGAATAATAAATTTCTACTACTAATGTATTATTGGATAAGATAGAGATGAGTGATTTAATCATTGGACTGTGGTTAGATGATTGAATGATTATTGGTGTACTGTCAGATCGGGATTGAATATGACAGTTAGTGCCTGATCTGAGTCTGACATTTGCTATATCTGATACATTGATTTGTAATGTGAATATAGAGGATGACAAATACGACACCAACGTTCAAATATCACTGTTTTATTTTCATAAACAAATTAAACACTACTATCAAAGATCCACTTATCTTTCCAGTGTTCTTTTTTATATATCACACTATATAATTCCTTGTCCTCATCAGACATTATTTTTGGTTGTCTCGTCTTCCATTGTTGAACCTAATTGTCTCGCTCCTAAAATGTAATTTGACCTCCGCTGTGTCCTTCGGCATTACTGTATGCCTACTCCATAATACATTTGTCTAATTGTATATTTTAGTATTCTATATATCTAGTCACGCCTAGTCCTCTCCATTACTATATATATACACACTCCTGCTATTCTTTATTATTGTAAGCCCCATTCAAGAATAGTCATGCTAATCTACTTTGTTCTAATCACCTTTTCTACTCCTATCCCCTGACGTGCACACCTATCACATTAGGTGCAAGTACACTTTCCCCTTCTTGTAGTGTTTACCCCTGACAGCACCAAAATATGTTACGGCTGTTGTAAAATAGGTTTTTGTAAAATAAAAATAATAAAGTCAAAAGTACGATGAGAATGTTGTTAACCTTTATTTGATATAAATCAAGCATCTTTTTATAATGATGTGATTATGGTATGAAACAGTATAACTACTACTACGGTTTGATATAATAAATGGGTTTCTTTTTCAAACACATGAAAAAGTGAAATCAGATCATGACACCCTGTAATTATTTGTAAAGTTGTAAAGTCAATCAAGTAAGTGATATAACAGATATGGTTTTTATTAAATAAAATGACAGTGGGTTTTTATAGTAAAAGTATGGGAAGCGGATGTTGTAATAATAAATTTCTATGATGATAGATGATTGTAGATGATAATGGATTATTGGTAGAGTTCGAGATGAGGGAATAAAATAGTGTATTATGGAATAGATGGATGATTAATCTTTGATATTGATTGTAGACCAAGTGAAACATAGCCAGTGTGAGGTTATGCTGGAGAGTGACAAGGTACAATTGTTGGGTCGTGATGGATAACCGCGTATCTGATATGTGTGGATGATGACAAATGACAAATACGACACACCCATATATGATCTGAGCCCTTGCATTGTAGCACTGGATTTCAATCTATTTTTATTTCACTTGCATTGTGCCTGATTCACATCAATGTCACACTTTATTTTATTTTATTGCTACATTCATATGCAAAATACAACAACGGCCAATTTGGGTAAGAAGCTTGTAACAGAGTAGTGTTTTTGTAGGTTTTTATATTTTTTTGGGTTGGATAGGATGTCTTGAGTTATCCTTTAGTATAGCTTTTGCTTGTTTAGAGCTTTGAAAATGAATTTGTTCCTTAGGCGGAATTTGAAATATATTGTTCCTGATTTGAACTTTTGTAGATAAAGTCCAACTGTAGAGAAAGTTTATAAAAAATAAACTTGGAGAAGTAAAATAAAATAAAAAAGAAAAGTATTGACCTTTGTTGGTTCAATAAAAATATAGTGTATAACACACAGTAAAAAAAAAAAGACTTGTAGTCAAAAATAAAAAAGGTTTCTATGATCCAATAGAAACAGTAGATAATTTGGTGGTGTAAAAACCTTTGTACTAAGTTTTATTTGTTAATATTGAGAAAACTTGATAAAAACTGAAGAGAAAAGAAAAGAATAATGATAAAAAGTTGGGCTATTTATACTAAAAAGAAAATAAGGAAATAAGGTTGGTCGAAGGCAAGAGGTGGTCAAAATATTGTCGAGACCAACCAGTCGCTGTGTTTCATGGTTTAACCATTCGTGATCAAGATTGTTTTCGAATTCTTGTACATAGTCAATTTTGGTCATGGTTGCCTTCGCCTGCAACATGGGACGGATAAGTTGTCGTAACATAGTTTCGTACGTGTTGGCATCAGGTCTCGGGTTAAATGTTGTGTGGGCCAATTGAATTAGGTTTGGGATCAGTTGTTGCTTTAAGACCTTGGATCGCCAACATTTCGCCTGTTTCTCCAGGAAAAGACTATCTGCATACTGATCCAGAGCTTGATTGGCCATAATATTAGAATGTGCCATGCGTTGTAATATTGTAGTATTCCATTGGTTTGTTAAATCAAAGGCCTCATCAAGTTCCATGGGTTCAACTATGGGTACATTGTCCTGAACAAGGACGATGGGGGACAGCGGGAAAGTGAGCATCTGTTGTTGTTCTTGTTGCATTGTTAATTTAAGATAATGTGGTTGTTGTTGTTTGTTTTGTTTTTTTTTGAGCACCGGAATATGGACGTATTGTTTCATTACAATAAAGTGGAGTACAATTCAGCTGATATTCGATGATCATCATTTTTCCAGAATACATCCGGCAAGGCGTATAGTTTTAATCGGTTTCCATGTATTCTTTTTAATCGGTTGGCTTCGTCATGGTAAGACTTGATTATATAAGTGCCTTTACCCAGCGTTTGATGAATAATGTAGGTACCTTCCCAGTTATCAGAGATTTTTCCTGTCCAAGAGTTTGGCTTGATACCAACAAAAAGGGTCACCAGGTCACCGAGCTTGAATGGTGGTTTCCATTGCCGAAGTTGTTTATTTTCTTGTCAATAGCTTTTTTCTGAGTGACTGGTGATCGTTTGATGAAATCTTGTGCATTTTTTCTGATTTGATTTAATGTGTACACCTCTCGACGAGCGCGTTGATCTAGTTGGTATTGATATTTATAAGATGATGGATCAAATTCGAGATGAGATTGATCGTAAGGTGTCTTTGGATGATATCCGTAGGTGAGAAAAAATGGTGAATATTGAGTTGTATTTTGTTTGATGGTTCGATATGCAAATAGAGCAGCTGGTAAATATTGGTCCCAAGTTGTATTTTTCTTGATTATTGCACCCATTTGTCGTATCATGAATAAAAATGTTCTGCCTGAATAATAAGCAGAGCGGCATTTGAATAAATTCAGGTACTAGTTAATCATTTATCCATTTCAAAAACCAAACCAATGATCTCTATATAAGATATGAGCATACATTTATCATGATTCTTTTTATTTGTAATCATTATGATATGATTTATAATCCTTATAAGAAAACCAATGAAAAAGTTTTCTTACTAGTTCCAATTGTATTAACACCAATCATGATCAAATAACCAACATCATAGATTACCCGGCCTTAAACGTTATTTTATTTTTATTTTGTATACATAGTCTCTAGTATTTTATTTTTATTATTATTATCAACATCAATCTAAAATAAAGATAACAAAGAATCTCACTTATTTTCTTACGTCTTTATTTTTCTATTATTACAAACCCTATATTCAACACCATTGTTCCATTTAATCGTTCAATAAGTCCATGTAATATTTGCTAGTATAAGAAGACGCTATAAGAGTAAGTAATATAACAGATACGGTGTTTATTAAATAAAATGACAGTGGGTTTTTATAGTAAAAGTATGGGAAGCGGATGTTGGAATAATAAATTTCTATGATGATAGATGATAATGGATTATTGGTAGAGTTCGAGATGAGGGAATAAAATAGTGTATTATGGAATAGATGGATCATTGATCTTTGATATTGATTGTAGACCAAGTGAAACATAGTCAGTGTGAGGATGTGCTGGGTAGTGACAAGGTACAATTGTTGGGACGCGATGAATAATCGCGTATCTGATATATGTGGATGATGACAAATGACAAATACGACAGTCCATTCGCTTGTGAGTTGCCAACCGAAATAGTATGGTGATGTATATTATAATGAAAACATACTTGTTTGATTAGATCGTTTATAAATGGTTTTCCATTATCCGTAATAATGATGTGAGGGCAGCCATGTCGAGTAATAATTTCTTCGTAGATGAAACTGGCAATTTCTGCGGATGTTTGGTATCTGACAGCTCGTGCTTCGATCCATTTTGTCAAATATTCGATTCCCGCTATGATATACCGAGCACCAGTTTTGGAGGTAGGGACATGTTTCACATCAATGGCCCATTTTTCAAATGGCTTGGATCCTACTGGTACGGGATGTAATAATTCTTTTAACTTCTTGGGTCCGCTTGTTTGGCATCGTGGACAGTTCTTGATATGATTTTGGACGTCTTTGGACATCGTATCCCAGTAATATCTTTGTGAGATCTTGAATAGTGTGTTTCTGAAGCCCATATGACCTCCCATTGGGTGTGCGTGGTGCATCAGTAACGCGTCTTGAGCTTGAGATTGATTTAGGACTTTTCGTTTTGTTTGTTGTTCAATGTTAAAGTAAAATAGTATTTCGTTTCGACTATGTATTTAGATGAGTGTCGAGTTAGATATCGCTTTTCGCGATCGGTAGCATCTTCTGGGTATTGTAATTTCTTTAGGTAATATTTGATTTGATTGATCTTTCGTTCGTCCATGTTGATAATTTCTTCTGTTGTGTTAGTTGAGCTTTTTACGACGTCGCACTGGTTGGTCGCCTTTCAAATTGATTAGATTTTTTTTTTTTTTTTTTTTTTTTTTTTGGTGGGTCAGTATCCCAAACGTGAAAGGAAATCAGCAGCTTCCTGTTTTCGTCTATTTCGATATTTGATTTCAAAGTCATATTCGGCAAGGTATTGGATCCATCTTGCTACGATACCAGATATTTTGGGTGATTGTACCAACCATCGTAAAGGTGAGTGATCTGATATGACAGTGAATTTCTTGCCAAGTAAATAGGGTCTGAATATTTGTAGGCTCCATACTAGGGCAAGGCATTCCAATTTGGTAGCACCGTAGTTTTGTTCACTGTTTTTTAATCCGCGACTTGCATAAATCACTGGGTGTTCTTTACCGTCATCGTCTAGTTGCGATAGAATAGTACCAATTCCTTTTTGAGAGGCGTCGCACACAATAATAAAGGGTTTCGAAAAGTCAGCACGTCGAAGTATAGGTGCTTGTGTTAGTTTTTGTTTCAAAAGGTTAAAGGCATCTGTTGCTTTTTGGTTCCAGGTAATATTTTTTGTCGTCTTGGTTTGTTCATGTAAAGGTCTTGCAATGGCAGCGAAGTTTTTTATGAATCTCTGATAGTAAGAGACCAATCCATCATTCATTCTTCAGGCTGTTTGGTTTTCGCTCAAATAGACCAGACTTTTTGGGAGGTTTCTTTTTTTTTATGGAGTGTCGTATTTGTCATTTGTCATCATCCACTCGTATCAGATACGCGGTTATCCATCACCACCCAACAATTGTACCTTGTCATTCTCCAACATAATCACACCCTGGCTATGTTTCACTTGGTCTACAATCATTATCAAAGATCAATCATCCATCTATTCCATAATACACTATTTTATTCCCTCATCTCGAACTCTACCAATAATCCACTATCATCATAGAAATTTTTTATTCCAACATCCGCTTTTCCTAACTTTTACTATAAAAACCCACTGTCATTTTATTAATAAAAACCATATCCGTTGTATCACTTACTTGATTGACTGTACTACACACACAAATCATTACACTGATATTTTTTATATAAATATGTTTATTATTTTTTATACATCACGCATAGAATAAACAATGTCCTGTTTTGACACAATGCTATCGCGCGGTATAATTACAACCATGGACGATACAATGCATGGTGGTATGGTTGTTCTGTGTAATTTACCTGAGATTCCAGAGAAAAAAAATTTCTGGGATTTTCTCTGACAGCTCTGAGAAAATCTCTGGCATCTCTGAAATCTCTGAAAAAAGTCAGAGAATTTCTCTGAAATAGAGCAATCCCCTTTTTCTAAATATTATTATTTCTATTATACTATTTGAATGTACACATTGTGCTTTTTTTTTTTTTTGCCTTTGCTCTTTGTCACTCTTCACTTCTTCTTTAGATTAAGAAGTTTATGCTGGGGACACTGTATCCAGAAATTCTTCTTCCTCTTAGTTGATTTAACGGCTTTTTTTTTTTTTTATATACTATTGAATGTACACATTGAGCTTTTTTGCTGTTGCTCTTTGTCACTCTTCACTTCTTCTTTAGAGTAAGAAGTTTATGCTGGAGACACTGTATCCAGAAATTCTTCTTCCTCTTCGTTGATTTAACGGCTATTTTTTATATATACTATTTGAATGTACACATTGAACTTTTTTGCTGTTGCTCTTTGTCACTCTTCACTTCTACTTTAGAGTAGGAAGTTTATGCTGGAGACACTGTATCCAGAAATTCTTCTTCCTCTTTGTTGATTTAACGGCTTTTTTTTTTGGATGCCAAAAGTTCCAACCTCCTCGCGGTGGCATCTGGGTAGCGCTAATGGAGCTTATATTGCTAATGTATTCTTTTTCTCTTTTTTCAAAATATATAGGTGCAACTACTTTCAGTATCCAAGTCAATTTACTTCACCTGTGTGAATCATGATGAACGTGATTGTATGGAGACAGCAATAAGGTATATAAGACTCCATCAAGGGAATTGAGCTAAGGTTGTGCAACACTCTCAAGAATATGCTTTACACAATGACCATTGGAAAAGCCTGAACCGACATACAAGTTCTTCTCTTCTGGATTTCGTAGTAATGGTATTGACCTTCTGGATGATGATGATATGCCCCACTACCACTAAATATCGCCTGATCTGTTTTATTCCATTATTAGTGTATATTTTTCTCTGCTTTTATATTTATTTATATTCAAATAAAGAAATCATTTATATATATATATATATATTTTACAGTCTGGCGAAGTAGTATGTATGGGCAATATCAATGAAATCTACAATAGTCTTTGAGTTTGTGTCTTTGTCTCCTTTTTATATGGATGATATCAGGTCACTTGTTTTTGATGTGAAATAGGTTGGTATGGCGCAGCCCCAACATCAGTTTCAACCTCAACTTCATTTCCATCCTAATCCTCGCTTAAATTATCCAAAAAGACAAAACGATTTTAGTACAGTATCATATTCCTTGTAGTCAGTTAATATTTAACCTCATTCATTATACCATAGCGTATAACATTCCAGGTCATTGCATTATTATCTCTATTTTTTTAGTTTTATTAATGTTCAATTTTTTTTTTTTTTTTTGGTCTTTACTATTCTATTCTTCGTGCTTCAAAAAAAATAATCAAAATAAAAAAAGATACGCGCAATTTATGTGTATGTGTATATATTGATATATTTGTTGGAGTGGGAATTTTTTAATGTACTACATTTGATTGGATATGAAACCATTTCCACGGAGGGGATACGACGATTGATCCTGCGACAGGTGCCGACTTCCCTGGTGTCCATCCGACTCATCGATTGTCCTCGCATAGAGAAACGTGATTTCCCCCTGGTTTGCCTGATCTCGACTTCTTTGACGATATGATAGAGTTGGATGACCAAAGTCATTGGCAAAATGAGGGCATGCGCCATGAAGATTTGAAAACAAGCAGCAGCAGCAGCAACAACAACACAGCAGAATGCCACTTTTTGCTTGGTGAGGAGTCATGGTACTCTTCCTGGTGCCTGAGAAAAATATATATGAAACCGTCCCTACCTTCAATTATTTGTCAATGAAGGGGTTGAGAAATAAACTGGCGCAGGCGTGCATGTGGGTGTGTGTATGCAAAACGAAACGATCTGGGTAGGGGATCTAGCTTTTATCGAATCATGGACAAGTTTCTCCCACCATTGTGGTTAGTGTTGTAACTAATGGGTTGTGCCATATATAAATAAAGCAAATGTGTATGTTAAAAAAGCAACAACATTGTGGTGAGCAATGTCTTGGAGCCTAACCGTCATGCAGAGATTTGCGTCTGCTGGGTACCCTCAACCCCACCGCCATCGCAGCCAGTACTATAAAATATCATAAAGTCAAATGAATGCCCTTCCTGTATGTCTTCGTGCAGGAAAATAAATCACACAGCAATCAATCCGATAAAAAAAAAAAGTCAATAGGCAATGCTAGCCAATGCTATCTTTATTATTTAAAATGAGATCAATATATATATATATAAAGATGGCGCTATTCTAAACTATACTAAACTACAGCAAGTGATAATACTAATCTGATTCGCTAATCAATGTACGTTTCCAATTCCTTAAGCACCCCGTATCTTGGTAATATCATTTTCATACAAGTACAAAGAATTTCCAAAGTCGATATAAGTTTTACAAACGTCACTCGTATTTGATCACATTGGCAAAATTGGGCGAGCACTAACAGTTCTCAGTTTTGGATCAACTGGCGAACACCACCAGAGGAGATACCGTTCACCTTGATTAAAGCTAACCCCTCCAAGATTACGGCGAGACTCGGCCACTGCATCCAGACTTGCATCGATCAAAGCTGTAGGCCTCTAAATTAATAAACTGAAGTTGCGTTGATAAAGTAAATAAAAGTCAGCGTCGTCAATATCATCACAATGGTCGACGTCGAGTGTCTCCAAGTAACGCCAGGGAATCGTAGTAATGTTGTTGGCTAATATCATGATGAGACATGAATGTTCAAATAGAGAGAGAGCCTCAAATACGTCAATTGCTGTTGCTGTTGCTGTTGCTGTACTTGCGCCGATGTCATTCCCATATTTGTCATTAAATACCTATTGTTGCCGTTCATTCGATCATATTGTCCACCACTGCCAGCACCGGTGCCTTCAATAGCAGCTACCGTCCACTACTCTTCCAAGAACTCAGTTTCCGAAAGATATCACGTTCAACAAAAGCATTAGAATAACAAGAGCACGTTCATAATTTTATTTTTGTAACGCATTACCTGAAGACCAGAAGAATTGACAGAAACCATTGGAAGTAGCCTATTTCATTCGCATCTAAAGGCAGTAGCATCAGGAAGACTGTGTATCACCCACATAACCAGCCTACTACTATTGGGGCAGATTATATCATAGCCAAGGAAAGCTATTTAGCGCCTGAGAATAGGACCGATGACAGCCAGAAAAAGGTAATGTCTTGTATCATAACCGATATCCTTCGATACACGACCAGCTGCTTCACCTTCTTTTATCGGTAGAGTCCCCTAATGTACCATCAATAGTCGTTTGCAAAAACATAAAAGTAAATCATTGCATTGGATGAGAAAAAATGTCGTATTTTATTTACATCCCGTCTTACGCCTGACGTGACTAGTGCAATTTTTATGATGCCTTTCATTTTGTTAAGGGAATGGCGCCATTTCAAGAGGGTTTTTCAGAGGATTTTTCAGATACCGTCCGTACCACCTTCATTGTATCGCTGATAACAACTACCAATTTAAACACGCTATGTGACATTAGCAAAAAAAAAAAAAAAAAAAAAAAAAGGCATTGCTTATTTGATAGAGTAATATTTTAAAGAAAAATAAAAATAAAAATCATATTTTCTTCCTGATGGACTTTTTGATAATAGTGATTGATGACCTTAAGGAATCTGAAGAAGAACCGAACGCATCTAATTACTGTATTGGACTGCCAGGCAGTTTTGCAGAAAATAAATGGATAGCGGGGAATGTATTTATATTATGGACATCTAATCAGTCTGGGAATGCGATTATCACGATAACAGTGGTAATGGTACCTTTTTTTTAACATCTATTGAAAGAAGAGAGGAATCACTGATGATACAATCAATAAACAACAAACCCTTCCGTCCATATTTAAAATAAGTAATAGTAATATTCTATTTTATGAAAGTCTATAATGAAAGGTACATAGAGGGAGAGTATGTGAGGCTATGTCAACACGATGACAGTCTCATCATGTGATATACGAGAATTGTTTTTATGCTTTTTTTCTTTATTCGTGTGCTTCTCACTTTAATTAAAAAACCTTGCTGTTTGGCACAATGACAAAGTACCGTTTATCATTCTTCTAGGTTGAGTTTGCGTTCCTGATTTTTTTTTTTTTTTTTTTGATTGGGGTCAAAGAAGGAAGTGGAAGACAGGATTTCAAAATCCGACAAACTCCAAAGTTTCTATTACAGTTCCATTTTTTATGACAATAGAGATAACATCTGAAAATTAATCTCAGAAAATATAACTAGGCTAATAAAAAAAAATTGATTCATTGAATATTATTCAATGGAAGATGTTTTATTGTAATATATACTGGTTTAAAGATCGCACATTTCTGTTCCCTCAGTCTTCGTTATATACCCCTTGCATCAAAACTTTAAACGAGACCGCAACGACCATAGCACCCATAGCCTCTACATTTGTTTGCTGTCTGCTGGGTGCATGAGGCATAACTGCCAGCGCCAGTCCAACACCAACTTGACCCACCACAGTAGCTCCAGCAATATCCACGTAAACAACCACCTTCGGCTTGCACGCTTCCCAGATGGAGCGCTAACACAAGAGCTAACACAGCAGCAGTAGCAAAAAGAAACTTCTTTTTTTTTTTTTTTTCAAAAATAACAAAGATAATAAAATAATTCTTATGATAAAAAAAAAAAAAAAAAAATGGGTGAATGATATCCTTTTATAAAAAAAATATCGACGTAACAAGGAAGACTGAGATGCATCCATTTATACAGTGCATCACTGAATGGAGTTGAAAAGGGTTGTTTTTATCAAGGAAATGTAAATGTAATCTGCAGTAAGAGACATGTCAGTCTTCACCCTTGTTTATTATTAGGGAAGAGATAGAAGGGGGAAACTACATCTTTGCAAGAAAAAGCATATCCAATTTTATCTGAACAGTGAGATGCATCTCCCATACTTAACAAGATGTATCTCACTCATAATTGTTTTTTTTTTTTTTTTTTGTTATTAAAAAAAAAAAAAAAAGGTGATGCAAGGGGAGTGAAGGAGGGGCGCGATACATGTCTCTCATAAAAAAAAATTAATCCAACGGTACTCGTGTGATTCTTCTTTTAAGAGTAAAAAAAAAAAAAAAAAAAAAAACGATCGAGCAAGCGCTCTTTCGTGATTGCGCCCTGACTTCGGTGTTTGACAAATAAGGTGCCTAGAAAGAAATCGAAACAATTTTTCTCGACTCGGCTTATGATTCTTAGCGTACGATCCGTGTTCTCTCTATTGCTGTCCACATCATGTTTTTGTTTTTGTTTTTTAAAAAGGAATCATCGACTGACGTCAGCTGCATACACTTGCTCCATTGTATATCTGGGATTGCTACGATAGAAGCAGGCGAGAGGGAGAAAGGGGAGAGGGAGAGAGAGCAGGGTGTCAAAGAGGTTTATAGTGTGATGATGACAGAAGGCGCATTTCCTCTTTACATAGTATGTGTTTGCTTCTTGATCAACACGGTACACTTTTAAATAGCAAGTCGTCCCCCCCCTTTTTTTTTTGTGTACTCCCTTTCTGATTTGTTCTCAATACCATTGCATAGATGGTATTTGAAAACAAAAAAGAACCATCGCCTTGTTTTCTTCCTCTCCTTTTCCTTTCTTTCTTCCATACTTTCACTTCACTGGTCAATCTTCTTGAGCACAAACAAACCTACGCTTTTTCTCTGTGCGTCGAACATCGTTTTATCAAAGAGTCGAATAGGTTGGTGTTATAAGACATACTCGGACTCATTAAACACAAGAGAGAGAGGCTCTTTACTTATTTGATATCATGTGTATGATGTGAATACTATGTGTTTTCTTAATTCTTTCATTCAGACGATTGTACAAAAGGATTTCCTTTTTTGTTTGTCGTCTCGCTCTCTTTCGCTAGATGGGTTCGATTTCTGGGATTTGGCAAGTCCCCTTCCCTCACCTCATTTCTCCTCGGTATGACTTTTTTTTTACTTTTGTAATAAAAGACTTGGTGAGTTTTTTATATGAAAAAAACGTGGCTGATGGAGAACACCATATAAAAGGCAAATCATAAAGTTGACAAAAAAATAAAATAAAAAAAAAAAGAGGAGGAGGATGTGATATATAAAAAATACGCCTCTGATGGAGTCTGACTTTTGATTGGCTCGGGGGGAGGGGTGAAATTAAGGGGGGACGCATTGTCAACTCCCCTTTTTTGCGTTTATTGATTATTTTTAATTTTGCCTTTTTTCTTTGCTTCTTTTCTTTTCTCTTTACCTCAAAAAAAAAAAAAAAAGAATGACAAGCACAAAATCCATCGTGTATGGTGGCTTCTTCATTATTGTTCTGATCATTACAAAAATACTCACCAGCGATGTTCATTCCCTCTCCCTCACAACTATGACCACGAAATCAGTAAGTCAGATAGATTCACAAACAACACAATACAACAAAACAACTAAAATATGTCTTATTTTCTTATACGGTAGCACTGTAGTCATCTTGAACTACAAGACGATCAATGTGCTTTTGTCAAAAGTCATTGTCATGGCTTTAGCGCGATCTATCTTGAATTCTATTATTGCTCTTCGTTATGGAAACCTATGGCCATGGGGGTATTAGTAAGTTATTCACCTCCTCCTTTTTTTTTTTTTTTTTTTTTTTTTTCCTCAATGCGGTCTAATTTTCTTTTTCTGTGTGTGTTTGTTTTTTGGTAGTTATCAGGTTTATTTCTCTTATTTGGTGCCATTAGTGTAGTGGCATCTGACTTCTTTTGTAAGTTATCTCTATTTCGGTTGCTTTTTTAATAACTGTAACTGTGTCGTTGTTGAATGTAGGTCCCAACTTGCAGACAATTGCATCCAAATTGGAATTATCCGAAAGCTTGGTAAGCAAATGATACTCCCCTACCACTTAGTATTCATTATCTATCTTATATGTATATATGTATATAGGCTGGTGTCACTGTTCTGGCTTTTGGCAATGGAAGTCCTGATTTGTTTGGTACTTTTAGGTAAAAGCAAAAGGGGAGGGAATCCAGTAATTACTGAATCACTCATTCACATACATAAACGAAAAGTGCAATGGATACAGGCTCAGGGTCCATGGCTATTGGTGAAATCATTGGTGCGGCGTTTTTTATTGTGTCAGTCATTACAGGGTGCATGGGGATCATTCGACCTTTTCAATCCAAACGCATTACATTTATGCGCGATGCATCGTTTTTGACCGGGGCCGTGGCTCTGCTGACCTGGATTGTTTATCATGGCAAAATATATTGGTATCATGGTTTGGCCTTGATTTGTTATTATATTACCTATGTGGTCACCGTATTGCTCAGTTCTTACCAATGGCAACAAGGCGTACAACTACATCAAGAAGAAGAAAAGGACAACCAGGGGATGGTCATCACTCAAAATTTATTGGATGAAACGTCAAGACTTTTAGGATCGCAAGGTAAACACATACGTCGTTCGGTAGAGGCAAAATGCCGTTTTTTTATTGAATGTTTTTTTTTTTTTTTGTAAAAAAAAAAATAGGGAAACCACCGCGATTGGAGATTCCTGATCAGGGATTTAGCGCCGACCAACAGCCTCATTTAGGCCATATTCTTCGTCCGACATCGGCCTATTCATCCAACCCTTCCATCTCACAACATCAAATGCCAAGAACCACAAGTACGAACGGATCCATATCAACCTTGCGCCCTTTTCGTCGTGCCATGACGCCACGTGTGGGGATCCGGACTTCCTTCTTTGGCGCCATCGAGGTAAACAAAGTCTTTTGCGGTTAGTCAAAGGAATGTATTTGTGAGTGTATTTCTGATTCTTCTTTTATAAACCTAGTTTACAAGTCAAGTCAGCGCCATTCGTCGAGCAAGCAGCACACAACAAATGATTGCAACGCAAGCGTCCTCCTTATTGGTCCCTGACGATCAACAACAGAAACGTAAAAGACAGGTCTCGGTGCCGCAGGGATTTTGGCAACGTACTTCCAACTTATCCATCAGCAGCAGTATCCCTAATCGTCGACCACGCGCATCCACCATCACCACCGCACCATTACAGCCACCACGACTCTTTCCACCACCACCAGCTACAGCAAATGCATCCACATCAGCAGCTCGGCCCATGTCACCAGAAAGTACCAATAGCAGTATGGGGATGGCTGAAGACTACTTTGCTTATTTGTCCACTCATCAACCTCAACCCATGCCTCATCCGCCACATCTTGTCATCCCAGCATCTTCCCCTCCTGCTCCGGCAGTGAATACTGCACCTGAAATACGGATCCCTGAAATTCGATTGGCTCCTCCCGTGATCGATGACAGCAGCACCAACACTTCCAACGCCAACAACAATCGTCTACATGTCATCACTCCCAGCCCCAGCATGACAAGCAATTGCAGCGACAACGATTGCTTTGTATCCGCACGCCAAAGTCCCGAAATAACACCTACCACAGTCGATCATCCGCCGCTACCAGCCGTCATACCACCCTTGGAAGAAGACGATGACGACGACGAACAAAAACCACCTGTGATGACCATACCTTGGTACGACACGGCGGTACAGGTCTCCCAAGTGCTCTTCCCTACGTTACAAGAATGGTCCTACAAATCATGGCTTTCGTGTGTCAGCTCGCTCGTCGCCATGCCTCTTGTGCTTGTATTTACATTGACGTTACCCGTAGCCGAAGCAGACGATGTCAAGATCGATCAAGTCGAGGTGATTCCTGATGATGATGATGACTATGTGTATCATTCTACCAGTGCCGGTGGCTCGCCTTCTGATTTCCATGTGTCTTATTATAATAATCGACCTGGCTGTTCCTATGCCTCCACCACAACATCTCCCACTACTCCTGCAGGCTATGCCCAACCAACACAACAACAACAACAACAACAACAAACATCACAGTTGCTCCTGCCAGTGCCTGCTGGAGCATCCTCGTATTTAGCCGTCCCATCATCAGCGTCCGAGACGTTCCATCGTAGTCCCAGTATGCATACCACAATGGAGCCCACTGACGACGATGCCTTGTTGCAGAACCATGGCTGGTGCCGCTGGCTCGTGGCGGTGCAAGCGGTGATTAGCACCATGTTTTTCTTTGGCATTCTTATCTGTAAGTTGGATGACCCCACTCCCACACACACACACACACACATTCTCTCTCTCTCTCTTTCTCTGATTTTTTTTTTTTTAATATGTAGTCAATGGGTTCCTGGATAGTTCGTTTTTGTGGGTCGGCATGTGTATTGGAGGTGTGCTCAGTGTGACAGTGATGACTACGACAGATGCAACGCATGCGCCCTCATGGTGTTGGATGCTCGCGTTTGTCGGGTTTGTGATCTCGCTTAATTGGATTTTCTTATTGGCCAATGCCATGGTGGGCCTATTACAGGTAAGTAAAAAAAAAAAAAAAAAAAAAAAAAAGGGCAGGAGGGAGGGAACGGATGGATTGATTCTCTTTTTTTTTTTAATTGTGGTAGGCACTGGGCAAGATTTTTGATGTCAGTGAAGCCATTATGGGCTTGACGGTATTTGCTTTTGTAAGAGCCAATAAACAACAACGACGAAAGAAAAAAAAAAGGGGGGAGGACTGGGTGATTGACTTTTTTTTTTTATAGGGGAATAGCGTAGGAGATCTTGTGTCCAATACGGCCATTGCAAAGGTAAGAAGAAAAAAAAAGAAACACCACACGTACGTAGACTAGGGATCGATTCATGCTGTTTGTCGGTTTTTTTTTTTAGATGGGATTTCCGACCATGGCAATTTCCGCTTGTTATGCTGGTCCATTACTCAGTAAGTCAACCAAAAAAATACACAGCGAAAAAAAAAAGTGCAAAACTCAACGATCTCCTTTTTTTTTTTTTTTTTATTAGACATGGTGCTTGGTGTCGGCGTGTCATCGACCTACCAAATCTGGAAATCGCACGGTCATCCATACCCACTTGTGATCCCACCCACCATTCTCGTTTCAGCCGGTGGTTTACTGACCGTGCTTCTCAGTACGTTATTTGTTGTCAACATGAATGGGTTCCATGTAAATAAACAATTGGGCTATTGGACCATCTCTGTGTATGTGTTTTGCTGTGTCACCAATCTCTTGTTGGAATTCACCGGCTTCGAACCCTAACAAATCAACCTCCCCCCTCTCCCTCCTTTTCAGTTTATATATTTTAGTTTATTGATACCAACCTCTTCCCCCTTCCCTCTCCTTTGTTTGTGAATATAAATAAATAATAAATATACCGTCTTCTATTATTTTATTTGTTGTCAATGGCTGCTGGTTTTTTTTTTTTTTTTTTGGAATGATGTAATGTATGTACGTATGTACCTCTTTCTTTTTTCCTTTTTTTTAGAGGATTAATCAGCACGACTTTCTACCCTGCAGAAAATATGATACTGATCTATCCCATTCCCATCCCCCCGTTGGTCTCTCATTTTTACTTATGGTAACTGGACAGTGTGTTATGAAATGTGTCCCCCCTCCCCTTCTTTTCTTTCGGTGAAATGAGCAAAATGAATTCCCTCCCTCTCCCTAAAATAGGAGATCGATCGCCATCGCACTTTGGATAATTTGTGGCGGCGATCCCGTACTACATCGACCTCTCTTCTGTTTGACGGAACAAAGATTTATTTTAGTGACACAAGCCCAAGTGTGTGCATGATTCAAGTTAAAGTACCGCTAGCCGGCATGAGGATAGCATGTTGTAGAAGATCAGGGAAGTGTGTATGTGTAAAAATCAAAGCAAAAAAAGGAAAGGAACATGGACTGACAATGGTGTTTTTTTTTTAAAAAAAAATATATAGTTCTCTTACTCAAATCGAAACTGAAATGGAAAAACCAAGAATGAAAACAAACCTCCCTTGGATTTAGACATTCAATACTTCTTTTTCGTATCTAGTTTAGCTGTATTAGTCTATTTACATATTCACCTACTATCATTCAAAATATCAATAAAAAAGATATTATTATTATCACATAGATGTTCATATCCATATTTTTTTTGTCATGTTATATAGTTGTATACAGAATGTGTTTTCTGAAAATGAAATGAAATTTGTTCTACTGGGTTCATATAGAAACAACATCGACAAGAATATCAAATTATATCCTAGATATCATAAAGCAATATTATTTCAAGTATCAAGATGCACTATCCCTATAATATTACACATATTTACCTATCGTACAGTTACTCCTTGCCAACTCATTCAAAAAAAAAAATAAAAAAAAAGAGTCATAAGCATATGTTACACAGTAAAACCTATCACTACTACTAGGCTACAAGGCCACGCATGTCATATAGAGTCAATCGCCCAAATTATCATTCATAGAACCATTTTTGCAATTAGCTAGGGACAGCAAACCACCATGCCCCCCACACTAGAGAAGACGGTATATTTATTATTTATTTATATTCACAAACAAAGGAGACGGAGAGAGAGGTTGGTATATACATATATATATCAGTGAAACAAGTACTCCTACTCCTAGCATGTCGTTTACTATTTTTCTTACAAAAAAATAAATAAATAATAATAATCAACTCAAGACCTCACCGTTTGCAACCTTATGTATTATGATTCTGCATTATAAACATGTCATGCAGGCTGATTCCGACTATTTTTTATACGAATAGGTTAAGGTACATTAGTCAACAAATGACATGACAGAAAGTAAATCAAATGTAATCCCGGATAACAATTTTTTTTTTTTATCATCGGATTCCATATGACCCTTACCGGATATTGAGCAATGCTTTCTTCTCTCTCACTCTCTCTTTTTCTCTAAAATTGATAAATAACATTCATCCGTAAATCATGAAACGCCAATTTGAGAATTAAATAGTTTTATGTGCAGCCGGAATTTGTTTTACGTGGAGTAATCCCGAAAGTAAATAAATAAAACCATTCTCACAATCGACATCTCAGTATATCTACCATTTACGAAATAAAATAAAATAGCAAAAATTCAATAGAGCGCAAGGTTTAAATTTGAATCAGGCACCAAAAATTTCATCAAAAAAGGAAATCACAGAGAAGCTTGCTAAAAACATTAAAAACTCGGTATTTAGTCCGCACCCTCCAAAAAAAAAGGTTATCCGTTGAACGTTAGTAAATTCAAAACTTGTCTCTTTATTTAACAGTAACGTCAAACACCCCAAATATTTTTTTTGCGCAAAAACTTTTAAATACGGTAATATTTTGCAAATCCTCAAACGCCACACACATGCGCCAGAAAACAAAAATACATTTCCCTCTTGCTCCATGGGAACAAGTTTCTTTTTCTTTCTTCACCCCATTTCTTCACCAAACATGACAAAAGAGGACCCAGTGGAACATCTTTTCCAAGGTATGTGATGGGCTCATAGAAAAGAAAAAAAAAAAAAAACTAATAACTTTACTTTATTTTCTTACAGAATTAACATGTGACGACACTCAGCAGCAACAGCGACAGAAGCAGCGGCAGCAACAAAAACCATTTAAAATTGTGCTTGTTGACATTAAAAAGGCCGCCGGTAGAAGAATCCATTGTATTGAAAAACCACTGGAAGGAAACACAAAAGAATTACGCTTTATTGCCTTATCTTACCGCTGGGGCGAATTAGAAGAAAAACTCATTGATACACGTCTTGGCTACTTAGCCTCTATCACGTCATTTGATTTGAATGATTTTTATTGGCTTTGTACAATGATGACAAAAGAACCCGACTTGGCATCCATCCAATATGTGTGGGTGGATGCAATTTGTGTGGATCAAACGAATCATGAGCGTCGTAAAGCCACCATTCATCAAATGAGCAACATTTATGAACGTGCCACCTATATTTTGGCAGTGCCAGATCTTCACAAAACACACTGCATGAACATATCAAAAGCAAGTCAAGATGTCATGGACAAACTTCGGAAACATCAGGAATACATTTATCATCTCATTCAAGGAAATTCGGAGAAGCTCATTGAACTGGACAATGCATTTTTCGATGCCGCCGGCGTGCCAAAGGAAGAAGAAGACCCGGTGGTAAGGCAGTTGGTGACAAGCATCAGCAATACTACTTTGAATCGGGCTGAAAAATACTCGAATGATTTCTACAACGTGATTGATGAGTTAGTGGTGGAACAATTATATGACCTCAGCCGCTCTCGGACGCACCATCCTTGGACGGCCACTGCTGTTCCTGCTACCTCTAGCAAAAAACAAAAAAACAAAACCAAATCCAGAACGGATCACTATGCCTCTGTGAAAAATGTGTTTCATCGATCTGGAGTCGAACGTGCAAATAAATGGCTTTATCGCTTTGTATGGAAGGCTACGAAAAACACTGCAGAAAACACTCTGACGGTACCATGGAGGCATGCTGTTGTGAAAAGAAACAAGGGGATCCTAAAAGCCATGGCATTGTTGGACGATCTCATCTCGGACTGGTCATCTCGTGTTTGGGTGATCAGTGAATATCACATTGCAAAAAAGAAAAATAACCTAAAGTATTGGTTTATTGAACTCCACCGATTGGGATACGTGCCATTTTTTAAATTCGATTTCGAAGACGCTACTAAATCGTACAGTATGAAAATACCAGACATTCACAGACGATTTCATCAAACGATGATCAAACAACTCAATGAAAAAGACTTCCTTGAAAAGATTCTGAATTCCAAAGCAAGTAAAAATGGTAAGTTTAGCCTTTTTTTTTTTATTTTTATTTTTTTTTAATTTGGAAATGGATAAGTAAATCTTCTAGTTTTTTTTTTTATTGTGTAGAGGATCGATTTTACGCCATTTTGCCACAAACAAAGTATAAAGACAACATCAGCCAAGTAGGTCATTGGAATATCAATAGTATGGTTTCGATCAAATTAAAGCTCTTTGAGATCCTGGATACCAAAGACAAGTTGGAACTTTTATTTTTGGTTGGGAAAGACTACATTACGTATTCCTCGTCTCAGATCCTACCAACATTTGCAACATCGAACATACGTTTTTATGATACCCCTCACCTAGCGGATGCGCCGCTCAATTTTGATTTGCACAACACATCCATGATCACAATGCATCATCGAAAGCATGACTCACAACAACTGTACTATTATTACCTTTGCTTGACACCCAAAAGGTATTCTGTGGTCCGTAAACCCCATCATAAACGAATTTATCGTAATGGAAATAATCGAAAAGATATACTATGTAATTATTTCCAACTCGATGAGCGCAACTTGAAGATTGACTTTGTACGGATCACTCTCTTTGATGAAAAATTACTGTCACCAAATGATAGAAAAACCTGTCACGGTTGTGAAATGTATCTGGCTGGAAGCTTTTCAGAAAACATATGGATATTTGACTTTTACGATGCCTTCTATTGGGAATCATATGCATGGAATCATTATGATAATGTGGATAACGTTAAAGTTTTTAATATCTATTGAAACAAGGCTAAATGATAGCGCTGTCAATAAACTAACAAACAAAACTAGCTTTTTTTTTTCGTAGTATGTGTATCATGATTACACATAGAGTTCTTATCACATTTATTTCATTTTTTAAAAAGTAAATAGATGTATAAATATATTGTTTTACTCGCTTATACATTTGAATCAAATATACATAATAGGTTGTCCATTTGAAACTAGTTTGACCATCCTTGCGACTATGTTGAAGTTTCTTTGGCCGTAACCTTCCTCTGATACGATATCTTGCACTGTTATTTTAACACCTTCATCAACGTATGACACAGTCAATAAGAAATCAACGTCTTCATGCCTTAACTTGTTATATATTTCCACCAATTCATCTGTTCTGCATACAGTCCTATGCAAGTTCAACTTCATCTCTTTTTGTTCCGTTAGCTTAAGTTTGAAATTATAATCATCCATATTCAACGTTAGAGTATGTGAAAGAAAGAGGACATGGTAATAAAGAAAGTGAAAGGAGAAGTAAAGAACAGGTGGGATGGTGTAAATGACTTGCCAAGTTTTGCCAATTGTTACACACTTTGTCCCGAAGCAAAAAAAGCTGAGTATGGAGACATTTTTTGTTCAAGCAAACGTAAAAAAAAAGGACAATAATTTATTAAGATGTAGATTCAAATTATAAGCAAACTAAACACTAAACCAAGCTAATGATGACTTCAACAAAAAGCCAACTAAGAATATGCCTCCAGATCCTGGATCCAAAATGAAAGGGTTTCCCCATGCATGTTGTCATCCCTGATCTGAAAACCCCTTCTAAACTAGTTCTGATACTAATCTAAAGCAATAGGCCAATGGTGAGAAAGTAACTGCACCAAGATCATTACAACTGGTCAAGCGAAAAAGAGGCAAGTTGATGGTAATGCTGACCGAAGGCGTCCATTGTTGGCTCAGTCACTGAGCGTTCCAAGTGAGTAAGGTGTTGTATCACAAAAAGAAATTCATCGTCGGTCCATAAGATGGTGAACATCGAAAGATCTCTTACATGTCTTCTTCCAACGGGACATGGTGCTGACCTGAGACAAGTAAGGATGCGTCGTGCAGTGGCGTGATTGTCGATAAATAGTGTATGCCATAACACTGGATTGACTGCCTTAATGGAAGGCTTTGTTGGTGAGTGTACAGTGGTAAAAGATCTTGCTTGGAAGTGAGCTGATGGAAAATCAAAGATACTGTTTCATGAGGTAGTTGGTTCACATAAAAAAAAAAAAAAGTAAGAAAAGAAGAAGCACTATTTTTTTATGGGCGAAGATCCCAAAAATATCAAATGTTGAAACGCCGCTCAACGATGCTTTGCATGTACCTCCCTGACTTTTTGTCAAAAAAAAAAAAAAAGGGGGGGGGGGAGGGCGTTGTTCCATTTATCCTGTCTCTATTTTTTTTTCTTTTTCTTTTTATCCACTCTTTTATATGACCAGCCTCGGTTCACTTCCACTTGAGCTGATTCCTTTGATTATCAAGCAAGTCCATGATCAACGGGATCTTTATGCATGTGCACTGATCAGCAAACTATTCTACGCGACAGCAAGTCCAATATTATGGCAATCATTGACCATTCCGAACAAAGCATCTTTGACTACCATCAACAATACGTTACGTACCAACAAACCACCACCACCACCGCCACCGTCACTGTGCCACGCCTTCTTGGGTCACAATATACGACACGTCGATTTTTGTTTTCCTTTGACAAGAGCGGAGTTTTTGGCTTTTATCCAACATACCGTTCGTCTGGAATCACTTGGGATCAATCTAGCTCTTATTCAGCCCGATCGCACCATCACGAAGCATCTTGAACATCATTTCTCCCATCTTCGTACACTCCATCTTAAAAACTGTAACATGTCACCGCACATGTGCCACATGTTACGTCAACACTGTCTACAGCTGGGCGAACTTTCATTAGTCGACTGCACTGGATTATCGCCTCGATTGGTGGGTGCATGGATGGCTTGCCCTTCATTAAAATGCATTACTGTGGAAGGTGGCAATATGGATTTGGAAGAGGACAATCATACACCACCTAGGGGATCCGTAGTAGCAGCAGCAGCAGAGGACTCACAGCAAATGCAGCGATCGCCGTTGGATGTGTCACATGAAGAAAAACAACAACAACAACAACAACAACAACATAGTCTGGACCGCCTATCGCTTATCGCTCCACGGATCTCATTTTTGGATCTTGTTTTAACCATGGACAATATGGATCCTATCTGGTCTCAGCTGACGTGTTTGCATCTTGCGACATGCCACAACGTCAATGAAGCCATGTTGTGGGCGTTTTTCCAATCCCACGGTCGACTCACGTCCATTGTTTTTGAAGGATACAGCATCACCGATACCTCGTTGCATGCCATGGGGATGTTTTTATCGACGTGTCTTGAAAAGGTGCACCTCATAAAATGTGGACGCATCACACACCATGGCGTTCGTCGACTCGTCCAATGTTGTTTGAAAATGACTCGGTTCCAACTGGATCAATGTGGTATTTTGGCCTCTCGCTTTCCTGAGGCGCAGCTACAGCATTGTATTGCATCGTCGTCTCGATTGGGGGCGTTGTATGTCCGTTCTTTAGATCACAAGGCCATTCAAAAAATTCATCATCAGCAAGGATGGGACACTGACACACATTTAAAAAAGAACAACCAGCAAAGTCATCGAAAAGAGGAACACCACTCCAAAACAACCAATGAGCCAATGGATGAATAATTATATATGGGCTGAAGATGGATATTGGGCATTCAAACGTGTCAGGTATTTAGTTTAGATATTGTAGTTTTACTACGTGGTCCATTGTTTTTAGAATAGTATATACCCCCCCCTTTTTTTAATGTTATCTTGTGAATAAATAAACTATATGTTACTGTTTTGAACCATTCCTTTTTTAACTGTGTGTGTGATCTGGGACTCAATGAAAATTCGAAGGGGCAAGAAAAAAATCTCACCAAAAGTCACCGAAAATATTTCAAATGCCGTCCACGTGAAGTTTTTTTTTTTTTTTTCTCTCCCCAGTTTCCCATTTTTCATTTTCCTCTCTTGCTTTTCTATCCTTCCTCCATTTTTCTTCATCATTGGAATCTCATTGCGGTTGAAATAATCTTATATTAGTGCTAGACTAGCTTAGAAGGGTTTTCGGATCAGGGATGACAAATATGCATGGAGAAACCCTTTCATTTTGCATGTCTGATTTACGACCATCACTAGATAGGGTAGCATCTTAAAAAAGAAGAGTGCCATGGAACCATCATTAGTTTAGTTTAGTTCTAGTTTGTCATGGTTTATTTCTACATTTGAATAAAGTATACCCAATATTTTTTTTTTTATCTTTACCACCGCTAGACTCTCTCATAGGATTATAATAGTTGGCTTCAATAGTACATCCTTTTATATGTTTGTCACCCTCACCCATTTAGATTAGCTGTTGACCATTCCAGTTTATTTTTTTTTACTTCTTCAGCACTTCAATAAAATCTATCTATTTAACCTTTGATTCAAACTCATGTTGAGCACTAGAGCGAACATCTTTTTTTTCTGAATGTATACTGTATAGCATGCCAACCAACTCTTTGTCACCTCCCTCCCCCTTTTGGTGTGTTTTATACAACCATTGTTATAAAATTCATGTTCAAATTTAAATGTTCTTTTTTTTTTCGGCCTCATCACCAATCAATCTATCCACCAGATCATATTGGCTACCAATTTAGTATATATTCTTTTCGCCCTATATTCACCCCTACCCCTCTTTCTGACCCGTGTCATCATCATGTATAAATGATCATACAAATGAAATACAATGAATCAGTAAAGACACAACATTAAAGAATTAAAAAGACAGGTATGTTTTTATTGTAAGGTATAGAAAAATATATAGAGATGTATATATTACATCACAATAGTAAAAGAAAATAAAAGGGTACAATATATCAAAGCTAAAAACACTATCTATCTATCTATAATAAATATATATATATACTGACTACAATACCAGAAGGAATCGTCAATACATCCCCTAAACAGAAGTCAAGTCTTCCCTCCCGCCCCCTGCCTTCTGTACCTTCTTCTTTGTTTTGCATTGGATTGGGGATTAATTCATGCCCGCCTGTCGTATCTTGTTGATCGCGTCTTCATCCAAACGATGCACCGTAGTCATTGTTTCACACTGCATATGACAGCTGCTGCTGGCTTCCGGCAACATGGCGGGCGTGAGTTGACAACCTAGCAGGTCCATGGACTGGAGCATCGGGCAGCATTGGCATACCAACCGACGGATGGCACGCTCATTCACATTCGACGAGTGAATCAGAGACACATGCGTGAGATCAAGAGTGAGGCTGCTGTTGAACAGGGTATCAATATGCTTGGCACGGAGCAGGTGCAGGTGTTTGAGACTCGACCGACGACGGGATTGTAAAAAAACCACAAGGCAGTCATGGTTGGTGTTGCTGTGATCGTATCCTGCTATGGTCAACGAGACCAAACCATGCCATACGTTGCGATGGCTGGTGGTGGCCAAGTATAATAGCCGATGGATAAAACCAAGACTGCTGCTGTGGACATCTAGCACCAAGTGTCGCAAACCGTCACCAAACGCAGGGCACGTCAAATCATGGATCACCTTTTTTTCAAATGTCGCCGTCAAGCCAGGGCCAGGATGTTCAATGGCAAGGTACGTCAGAGGACACCGTGTCAGGGCGGAGAAGGTGTCGGGCCCAAGATTCCGGCAATGGCTCAGGGTAAGATGAGTGAGTTGATGGCAGTGCTGGCCTAATGCATCGATGGTGAACTGGGAGACAGAGCTGCCATAGAGCTTTAGGGTGTGAAGGCGAGGAGAGTGGCGTGGAAGGAGTCGCAAACTGGTGTCCGTGATATGCCGAGACAGAATGGACAGGGTTTCAAGATGGCAAGTCTGTTGCATCACAAAGATAAAATCAGTGTCGGTCCACCGACGATGAGACAAAGCGAGGTCGCGTACATGCTGTGCTGATGCTCTCCCAGTAAAGGGATCCTGGGTTGCCTTTAGACAAGCAATGAAGCGTTGTGTAGTATCGTCCGAGTCGAGGGCTGGTTTATTCCATAAAAGTGGATTGGCGGCGTGATGGAAGGCATAGTTGACGAGTGTACAGTTGTAAAGATCTGACTTGGAAGTGAGGTGCCAGACGATCAGCGATATTATTTCCTGAGGTAGTTGGGTCATATAGATATATATACATATTAAAAGAGCAGTTTTTTTTTTTTTTTTTTGTTTGTCCAGGTGGTCGAACAGATTTTTGTATTGTGTATACTCTTTTAACACCCGCCGAATCACGATCCCTGGCCCTGTCCCTGACCCATTCATATAGTAAAAGAGGCAAAATGTAATTTTGATTGAATTCAACGTGGTTTTTATGACGATATGTATGCTTTCATTATTTTATTCTTTTATACTATTTCTGATTGTTGATGACTTGACAGAATAATAGCATGTATCTTCGCTTTCGTAAGTGATATATATATATATATATATATATATATGACCGGACCGTCTACGCTCAGTTTTTTTTTTTTTTTTTCCCTTATAATAACAATAAATCAGTCAAGGATTTTTCATTTCCTATAAAAAATCAAGCTACAACTCCAATGTTGATTGTCTTTACTCTCATCGACGGTTCTCCTTCATTCTGGTACTGATTAGCTGATCCTTGGGTACCTCATGTATCAATTTTGGATTGATCTCATATACTTAGTAAGAAGGTTGATGACTTGACAGCCAATAATGTACTGCGTTTCCATCTTGGGAGAATATTCGATGGTGAAGAATATCTAACGCTTGTCAGTTCACCGCTCACAATGACCGCTCATTCCATTTCCCGCTTTGATGATGATTTGTCTCTCTATCATAGAGCACCCCATTTATTGTAGTTTGTTTGACTTTTTTAGTTATTTTATTTTTTGTCCCCTAAATAAACCATTGTATTTCTTTTAATGACTCTGTATATATACTGTATCTTTTTATTTATTTATTACACACTATCACCGAATAGGCGCAGCAGAGCTCGGCTATTTACACTATGCTACTGGCTAAAGAGGATCGCGGTTTAGAGTATAGCTAGCAGTATTTCTGAGTAAGCTAGTAGAGTTAGCTACTAGAGTTAGCTCGCAGTTTCTTCGAGTTAGCTAGCAATTTTTTCGAGTTAGCTAGCACTTTCTTCGAGTTAGCTAGCAGTTTTTCGAGTTAGCGAACAGCTTTTCCGAGTTAGCGAACAGCTTTTCCGAGTTAGCCAACAGCTTTTCCGAGTTAGCGAACAGCTTTTCCGAGTTAGCGAACAGCTTTTTCGAGTTAGCGAACAGCTTTTCCGAGTTAGCGAACAATTTTTTCGAGTTAGCGAACAACTTTTCCGAGTTAGCGAACAGCTTTTCCGAGTTAGCGAACAGGTTTTTCGAGTTAGCGAACAACTTTTTCGAGTTAGCGAACAACTTTTTCGAGTTAGCGAACAGGTTTTCCGAGTTAGCGAACAGGTTTTCCGAGTTAGCGAACAACTTTTTCGAGTTAGCTAGCAGTTTTTCGAGTTAGCGAACAGCTTTTCCGAGTTAGCGAACAACTTTTCCGAGTTAGCGAACAACTTTTTCGAGTTAGCGAACAACTTTTCCGAGTTAGCGAACAGCTTTTTTGAGTTAGCGAACAGGTTTTTTGAGTTAGCGAACAACTTTTCTGAGCTAGCTAGCAGTTCAATTTCGCCACTTTTTTTTTTTTTTTTTTTTTTTTTTTTTTATCAACAGATTGACTCACCTGAACAATACCAATTATCAGAACCGTCAAAACGTCTATTGAAAGATCTGTCTAAAAAACCATGATAGCCACCACCGTTCTACACTGGAATCACCGCCAAAGGCATAAACTTTGCCATCAGTTCCACCGCCTCCTCCTTCAGTATCAAATTTAGCACCATCACCACCTACACCTTTACTAGTAGCTCACCTATATCAAAAGGTGACACCACCACTAACAGCCACCAAGACAAAAACGATCATCAAGCTCTATTATCAAAAACGTTCATTATGATGAGAAATAGATACGAAACAAATTTCATTCCAAAACGAAAATAATAATCATGATTTTTATTTCTATTTTTTTTAAAGCATTACTGTATTGAATAAGCAATGCCATTTTTTATATTGCTAATGTCACATAGCGTGTTCAAATTATCGACGATACAAGGAAGGTGGTACGGACGGTAACTGAAAAATCCTCTGAATATCCTCTGAAAACCCTCTGAAATTCCTCTGAAGCTCTCTGAAAATCCTCTGAACTGGAGCAATTGCCCCCCCCCCAAAAAAAAAAAAAAAAAAAAAAAAAAAAATTGCACTTGGTCTCAATTGAAACTGAAAATACTGTAAACTAGTGGGACACCTTTAAACTATGCCAACGGTGGTTCAATTTTGGTGTGACACTACTGCGACTGTGTTGTGTATGTGCCTGTGTGTGTGTGTGCTGAGTGGTTTCTTTCTTTTGTTTTTCCTCCCATCATGGACCGTTTTCCAACTGAAATCGTGTCTTCCATTTTCCACCATTTAGAAGAAGATCATCACGACCTTTTCACCTGCACGCTTGTCAATCAATGGTTCTACGCGACGGTGAATCCTTTGTTATGGCGAACCATCTGGCTAAAATGTTCGGACACGGAAGAACTGTTTTTCGACCGGCTCGTCGCTGCACACCATCCTGTAGGACAACATATACGATGCATCAATCTCGAATATACTACTTGGACTGACGACTCTCTTTCGCTGTTGATGACGCACGTTAGCGATTTGGAAGAACTGTGGCTCCATTTCACCAAGAACGTGTCTGACCAAGTGATACAACAACTACTGCACCATTATCCCAATCTCAGACTCCTTCATCTCGGGAAATGCCGTCTCACACCGTCGACCTGGTACATGTTAGGTGGTCAACTCAAAGCACTTCATTTGGATCGATGTCAAGGTGTGCCTCCCGATCTTTTCGCGTCGACACGTTCTCTTTCCCAGTTGGAGGAATTATGGATCGATTTGAACGAAATCTACAACCCGCTGCCCCCTGAAGAAGAAGATGTTGACGAGGACGATAATAACGACGACGAGCAAGAGACATGTTGGATGATGGAAGATGACACGATCGCGGATATGAAGCACGTCCTGAACGAATTGACGCATTTGCAAGTGACTGGGCGGTTTTCGGTGGATGTGGTCCCTCGTCTGTTTACCACCCATATGATTGTTGTTTGGCCTCATTTGACCACGTTGATCTTGGACGAATGTGAACGCCTGGACAATGATACCTTGATCGCGTTTCTTCAATCGCATCCCAAACTTCATACACTTCATTTATGTCGTGCCCCGATGGTGGATACTGTGTTGGATACCATGGCGACCTGTCTTCCCGATTTATCCGTCTTGCAACTGAGATATAGTCGTCAGATCACACATCATGGATTACGTCGGCTGATTCAACGTGGTAGCAGGCGATTGCGTGATGTGTTCGTCCTGAATTGTATGATTTTTGCAAAACACTTCCCCGAAATCACGATGCATAAAAGTTGGGGGATGCTGGGTCCGCTCGGTGCGGTATGGTTGAAACAAGAGACGATCCGCAAAATTCAACTGGACTTTTCGCGCCAAGGCATTATTGACAGCCAACAAGAACAGCAACAATGACGATTGATCATTGGTTTTGAATTTATTCTTTGGGGTTTTTTGTGGGCGATAGATGGGGGGCGGGCAGTTGTGGGATTATTATGGTCGACAAAGCGTCGGTAGCTGTAGTGCTTAGTGCTTAGTGTTTAGTCAATTATTTTTTTTATTTTGTGATTCAATAAAAAATAAAATATATCTTTACTCGATGGTATTTCCTTGATGATCTTTGGTATCTTTTATTATACTTGATGAGTTGAGTCAATGGTAATAAATGAATGGCTCTCGGTCGAATAAGATTCAGAGGCGGACACATAATATTGGCGTAGTGCATTTTGGGAAAATATTCGATGGTGAAGAATATCTGACGCTTGTCAGTTCACCACTCACAGTGACCCCCCCCCATTCCATTTCCCGCTTTGATGATGATTTGTCTCTCTATCATAGAACTCCCCTTTTAGTGTAGTTTGTTTGACTTTTTTAGTTATTTTATTTTATGTCACTAAATAAACCATTGTATATCTTTTAATGACTCTGTATATATACTATGCCTTTTATTGCACTCTATCAGCGAGTGGGCGCAGCAGAGCTTGGCTTATTGAAACTAGTGAGATGCCTTTTTAAAATATGCCAAACGGTGGTTCAATTTTGGTGTGACACTACTGCGACTGGTGTTGTGTGGTGCTGAATGGGTCTTTCTTTGTCTTTTTCTTCCCATCATGGACCGTTTTCTTCCAACTGAAGTGGTGTATTCCATTTTCCAACATTTACAAAAGAAGGACCGTTTCACCTGCACTCTTGTCAATCAATGGTTCTACGCGATGGTGAATCCTTTGTTATGGCGAACCATATGGATGACAAGTTCGGACTCGGGAAAAAAGGTCTTCGACTGTCTCGTCGCTGCACGCCATCCTGTAGGGCAACATATACGACCCTTACACCTCGAATACTTCACGTGGACCGACGACTCTCTTTCGCTGTTGATGACGCATGTTGGCGCATTGGAAGAACTGTGGCTTCATTTTCCCAAGATCGTGTCTGACCAAGTGATGCAACAACTACTACGGCAATATCCCAATCTCAAGCTCCTTCATCTCGGGCGATGCAGTCTCACACCTTCGACCTGGGACTTGTTAGGTGGTCAACTCAAAACACTTCATTTGGATCGATGTACTGGTGTGCCTCCCGATATTTTCTCCTCCTCGACACGTGCTCTTTCCCAGGTGGAGGAATTATGGATCAATTTAGACGAAATCTACAACCCGCCGCCGGATAAAGAAGATGACGAGGAGGAGGAGGAGGATAATGGCGACGACGAGCAAGAGAAAGATTGGGTGATGGAAGATGAGACGATTGCGGATATGAAGCATGTCCTGAATGGATTGACGTTTTTGCAATTGGCCGGGCGGTTTTCGGTGGATGTGGTCCCTCGTCTGTTTACCACCACGGCAATGGTTGTTGTTTGGCCTAATTTGACCACATTGATCTTGGACGAATGTGAATCTCTTGACAATGATTCCTTGATCGCGTTTCTTCAATCGCATCCCAAACTTCATACGCTTTATTTTTGTCGTTCCCCAATGGTGGATACTGTGTTGGATACCATGGCGACATGTCTACCCGATCTATCCTCCTTGAAACTGAGATATAGTCGTCAGATCACGTATCATGGATTACGTCGACTGGTTCAACGTGGTAGCAGTCGATTGCGTGATGTGTTTGTCCAGAATTGTATGATTTATGACAATCACTTCCCCGAAATAAATATAAATTGGGCGATGCCGGAGCCGCCCGATGAGGCATGGCTGAAGCTAAATACGATCCGCAAAATTCAACAGGACTTTCGCCAAGGCATTGACAGCCAACAAGAGCAACAACAATGATGATTGATATTGCGTTTGAATTTATTCTTTGGGTTTTCTGCGGGCGATGGATGGGGGGGGACCCTGGGATTATGGTCGATAAAGCGTTGGTAGCTGTAGTACTTAGTGTTTTGTCAATTATCTTATTATTTGATTCAATAAAAATGACAATGTTTCTTTACTCGGTAGTATTTCCTTGATGATCTTTAGTATCTTTGCATATGCTTGATGAGTTAAGTCAATAATAATAAATGAATGGCTCTCGTCCAATAAAATTCAGGGACGGACACAGTATTTTGGCGTAGTGGGTGAGGATGAAAGTTTTTACTCACAAAAAAGGTTGGCAGTTCAGACACCTTTTTTTTTTTTTTTTTTTTTTTTGGAATAGCAATAGGTTACTCGAGGTAAAAAATCAAGCTACAGCATCAATGTTAATCGGCTTTACACTCATCGACGGTTTTCCTTCTTTCTTGTACTGATTAGCTAATCCTTGGGTATCTCATGTATCAATTTTGGATTGATATCATATACTCAGTAAGAAGATTGATGACATGACAGCCGGTAATGTACTGCGTTTCCATTTTGCGAAAATATTCAATGGTGAAGAATATCTGACGCTTGTCAGTTCACCACTCACAATGACCTCCCATTCCATTTCCCGCTTTGATGATGATTTGTCTCTCTATCATAGAACTCCCCTTTTAGTGTAGCTTGTTTGACTTCTTTAGTTATTTTATTTTATGTCACTAAATAAACCATTGTATATCTTTTAATGACTCTGTATATATACTGTGCCTTTTATTGCACTCTATCAGCGAGTGGGCGTAGCAGAGCTTGGCTTATTGAAACTAATGACACGCCTTTAAAATATGCCAAACGGTGATTCAATTTTGGTGTGACACTACTGCGACAGTGTTGTGTGCATGCGTTGAGTGTTTTTTCTTTGTTTTCCTCCATCATGGACCGTTTTCCAACTGAAATAGTGTCTTCCATTTTCCACCATTTAGAAGATCATGACCTTTTCACCTGCACTCTTGTCAATCAATGGTTCTACGCGCTGGTGAATCCTTTGTTATGGCGAACCATACGGATAAAAAGTTCGGACTCGGCAGAACAGTTCTTCGACACTCTCGTAGCTGCACACCATCCTGTAGGGCAACATATACGATGCTTCAACCTCGACTTTTTCACTTGGACTGACGACTCTCTTTCGCTGTTGATGACGCATGTTGGTACATTGGAAGAACTGTTGCTCCATTATACCAAGGACGTGTCTGACCAAATGATGCAACAACTACTACACCATTATCCCAATCTCAAGCTCCTTCATCTCAGTAAATGCCGTCTCACACCGTCGACATGGTACATGCTAGGTACTCCACTCAAAGCACTTCATTTGGATCGTTGTCATGGTGTGCCTCCCGATCTTTTCTCGGCGACAGGTGCTCTTTCTCAGTTGGAGGAATTATGGATCGATTTAGACGAAATCTACAACAACCCACGGCACCATGAAGAAGATGATGACGAGGATAATAATCATGATGAGCGACAGAAATGTTGGGTGATGGAAGATGACACGATCGCGGATATGAAACATGCCCTGAATGGATTGACGCATTTGCAATTGACCGGGCGTTTTTCGAGGCATGTGGCCCTTCGTCTTTTTACGATCCCCGCCACAGAAGGGAGGATGGTTGTTATTTGGCCTCATTTGACCACGTTGATTTTGGACGAGTGTGAATATCTTGACAATGATACCTTGATCGCGTTTCTTCAATCCCATCCTAAACTTCATACGCTGCATATACGTCGTTCCCCGATGGCGGATACCGTGTTGGATACCATGGCGACCTGTCTTCCCGATTTATCCGTCTTGCAACTGAGATATATTCGTCATATCACGCATCATGGATTACGACGGCTGATTCAACGTGGTAGCAGTCGATTACGTGATGTATTCGTCCGTAATTGTATGATTTATCGAAAGCACTTCCCCGAAGCCACGATGAATGGAACTTGGGGATTGACGGGCCCGTTCGGTGCGGTATGGTTGAAACATGATGCGATCCGCAAAATGCAACTAGACTTCCGCCAAGGCATTGATAGCCAACAAGAGCAACAACAATGACGATTGATATTGGTTTTGAATTTATTATCTGGGTTTTCTGCGGGCGATAGATGGGGGAGGTTGTAGGATTATTGTTGACAAAGCGTTGGTAGCTGTAGTGCTTAGTGCTTAGTGTTTAGTCAATTATTTTCTTTATTACGTGATTCAATAAAAATTAGAATCTTTCTTTACTCGATGGACTTTCCTTGATGATCTTTGGTATCTTTTAATAATACATGAATGGCTTTCGGTCCAATAAGATTCAGGGGCGGAGACAGTATTTGGCGTAGTGGGTGAGGATGGAAGTTTTTACGCTCAAAAAAAAGGTTGGCAGTTCGGACTCCTTTTTTTTTTTTTTTTTTTTTTTTTTTTTTTTTTTTTGTAACAGCAATAGGCTACTCAAGGTAAAAAATCAAGACAGAGCTTCAATGTTAATCGGCTGTACTCTCATCGACGGTTTTCCTTCTTTCTGATGCTGGTTTAGCTGGCCCTTGGGTATCTCATGTACCAATCTTGGATTGATATCATATACTCAGCAAGAAGGTTGATGACTTGACATCCAGTAATTTACTGCGTTTCCATTTTGGAAAATATTTGATGGCGAAGAATATCTGACGCTTGTCAGATCACCACTCACAAAGACCTCCTGCTTTGATGATGGTTGTCTCTCTATCATAGAGCTCCCCTTTTATTGTAGTTTGTTTGCCTTTTTTTAGTTATTTTATTTTATGTCACTAAATAAACCTCTTTCAATGAACTCTGTATATATACTGCATCGTTTTATTTATTTATTGCACTCTATCACCGAGTGGGCGCCGCAGGGCTTGGCTTATTGAAACTAGTGAGACGCCTTTAAAATATGCCAAACGGTGATTCAATTTTGGTGTGACACTACTGCTACTGTTTTGTGTGCATGTGCTGAGTGTTCTTTCTTTGTTTGCCTCCATCATGGACCGTTTTCCAACTGAAATAGTGTCTTCCATTTTCCACCATTTAGAAGATCATGACCTTTTCACCTGCACTTTTGTCAATCAATGGTTCTACGCGATGGTGAATCCTTTGTTATGGCGAACCATATGTATAAAAAGTTCGGACTCGGGAGAACAGTTCTTCGACACTCTCGTAGCTGCACACCATCCTGTAGGGCAACATATACGATGCATCGACCTCGACTATTTCACTTGGACCGACGACTCTCTTTTGCTGTTGATGACGTACGTTGGCGATCTGGAAGAACTCTGGCTGCATTTGACCAAGGACGTGTCTGATCAAGTGATACAACAACTACTGCAACATTATCCCCATCTCAGGCTCCTTCATCTCGGGAAATGCCGTCTCACGCCTTCGACCTGGTACATGTTAGGTGGTCAACTCAAAGCGCTTCATTTGGATCGATGTCATGGTGTGCCTTCCGATATTTTCTCCTCGACACGTGCTCTTTCTCAGTTGGAGGAATTATGGATCGATTTAAACGAAATCTACGACCCGCTGCCCCATGAGGATCATAATGACGAGCAAGAGAAATATTGGGTGATGGAAGATGAGACGATCGCGGATATGAAGCATGTCCTGAATGGATTGATGCATTTGCAAGTGTCCGGGCGGTTTTCGGTGGATGTGGTTCCTCGTCTGTTTACCACCACGCCTATGGTTGTTGTTTGGCCTCATTTGACCACATTGGCCTTGGACGAATGTTATGATCTGGACAATGATACCTTGATTGCGTTTCTTCAATCCCATCCCAAACTTCATACGATTCGTTTATATCGTTCCCCGATAGTGGATAGTGTGTTGGATACCATGGCGACATGTCTTCCCGATTTATCCGTCTTGCATCTGAGATATTGTCGTCATATCACGCATCATGGATTACGTCGACTGGTTCAACGTGGTAGCCGTCGATTAAGTGAGGTGTTCGTCCTGAATTGTAGGATTTTTGGAAACCACTTCCCTGAAATCACGATGCATGATGAAAGTTTGGAGATATTGGGCCCGCTCGGTGCATGGTTGCAGCAAGATACGATCCGCCAAATTCAACTAGACTTTCGCCAAGGCATTGATAGCCAACAAGAACAACAACAATGACGATTGATTATTGGTTTTTAATTTATTGGTTGGGTTTTTTCTGCGGGCGATAGATGGGGAGGGGGGTTGTGGGATTATGGTCGACAAAGCTTTGGTAGCTGTAGTGCTTAGTGTTTAGTGTTTAGTCAATTATATTCTTTATTACGTGATTCAATAAAAATTAGAATCTTTCTTTACTCGATGGACTTCCCTTTTGATGATCTTTGGTATCTTTTAATAATACATGAATGGTTTTCGGTCCAATAAGATTCTGGGGCGGAGACAGTATTTTGGCGTAATGGGTGAGGATGAAAGTTTTTACGCACAAAAAAAAGGTTGGAAGTTCGGACTCCTTTTTTTTTTTTCTGACTTGTACCTTGTTTTTTTTTTTTTTTTTTTTTTTTTTATCTTATTCAAATATGATCAATCTTGGTGAATTTCCTGTCGAAATTATATCCTTGATTGTCAAAAACGTAGACGAAGATGATCTTTACACGTGTGCTCTAGTCAACAAACTTTTTTACGAGACGGCGAATCCTTTGTTATGGCAAACGCCCAATGTCGATCATGAATCAGTCTTCACCCAAGTCATCACTGGTATGTTACATTCGTCTTCTCAAAAATTGGGTCAGTATATCCAGCATCTCGAATTCGGGTTTCCCATCACGGAGGCCTTATTTTTGCTCTTTATGAAACACACCCCCAATGTCGAAAAACTGGCGATACATATTGGCGAATATATCAGCGATACCACCTTCGAACACTTACCTCGACTCTGTCCTCAACTGACGTGTATTCACATTCGTTACGGGTCCATCACACCACAATCCATCAACACCATAGCGCAACACTACCCGAAACTCGAAGGACTTCAATTGGTCGATTGTGATCGGCTGACGCCACGCGGTGGATGTTTTGGCACGTTATTTAAGGCGTGTCCGTTGTTGGAAGAACTTTATATCGATGTGGGTGCGATGGATGGGATGGATGACGGTTATCTTGGTGGCGGGTCCCGTTTGAACACACCCTTGGTGGATCAATTCTTATCGGAGTTGGCGCTTTTGAAGGATGTGAAACGACTGACGTTCCGTGAATGCCCAGCGTATTTCAGTAAACAGCTTCTGATCCAGATCTCCAACCCCCAGAAGGTGCGCTGGTCCAATTTGGAACTCTTTTGCCTGGAACGATGTAATAATATCAACAACAAAATCGCCATCGACTTTATCAAAACACACCCTGAACTCAAACAACTCGTTTTCCAAACAAGTCGATTCACCGACGCGGTCCTGGACGCCATGGTCAAGTATCTCCCCGGTCTGCTTAGTATGGATGTGTCGAATAATCTAACCATCACACCAAAGGGCGTGCGTCAATTTATTCGTCAGTGTCCTCAGCTCAAGTGCATGATCGTACAAGCGTGCTCGCTCAAATTCAAGGATTTCCCCGAAGCCGACGAGGATATATGTCTGGATGAAGAAGCCGAACTGGACGACGATGATATCCCCATGTATTTACTCCAATTGGATCCCGATTCCCTGGATCAAATCCGACGTGGCCCTCGTCCTGCCAAGAAACGGAAATGATGGAAAAAGGAGGGGGTGGAGGATGCGACATGTTTTAAAAAACGATTCTCTGGATTGGATGATCCTGTGGATGGCATCGCGGTGCTCTTGTTTTTATTTTTGTATAGTTATTAGTATATAGCTTAGATCAGCTTGTATATATGTGTACTGTTTAGCTATAGCGTACCTTTGTTTATATATTTGTTTGATTTTTAATAAAGAAATACAAATTCAGCCATATGTATATGTTTATGTCTTTGTTTGATAGTTATGTTATGAGGGTGAAAGGTGCATTTATGGTATGGGCTTTGATACTCATGATCCATTAAATAAAGGGTATAATTGGATGGATTTTCAGAAACACGATGGTTCAACATCCAATATTTTCTTTCTTATCAAAACAATGAGTTTTTATTTTTTTGGTCGTTTGGTTTGGGTGTCTGGGAAGGGCCCGAGCCGGTGCTAAAGTGTATTGGTTTACTATTTGGTCTTTTGAGAAAGTGGTATCATAGGGAAGGAACTGACAAAAAAAAAAGGGGGGGGAGGACGATATTGCAGTGTTCAGCACACCTGCGCGATAGATGATCTTACTTTTTGACAGATGAATATTGTATTGTGTGACAAACGGCGTTTCAATATTTTAGATGGCCATCTCTTGCTTCCCTCTTCGCCCACTTTTTTCTTTTTCTTTCTTGTTCACCCTTTGTCTATACATGAACAATCTTGGTCATCTTCCAGCTGAAATTGTATCTGCGATTCTACACCATGTCGTTGAAAAGGATTATTACGCGTGCTCACTCATCAATCGGTCCTTCTATAAAGCGACAAACCCATTGTTATGGCAAGCACCCACGTTACGGAATGGCAGCAAAGCACAGCTTTTTATGAAATGTCTCGTGGAGGCGCAACAACAACAACAACAACATCACCATGTCGGAAAGCATATACGCCGTCTCACTTCCAACGTGCCATGGACCGACACTGACCTCTTACAACTGATCTTACCTCACATGAGCCACTTGGAACACCTTGCCTTGGAAACCGCAAAGAATATTTCTGATATCAGCATGGAACCCATTGCGCAGCATTGTCCTCACCTCATTACCCTCCATCTCAATGGCAGTCTTATCACGCAACAGACCATGAACGCCTTAGGCCAGCACTGCCACCAACTCACGAATTTGATTTTGGATTATGCCCCTCATTTATCACCCAACACATTGACCCCCTTAGTGCATCGATGTCCTTTACGGAAAGTATTGCTTTCAGCCTATGCGGCGACGGGTGGCACATGGATGACCGTGGACGAAACAGTGAAGGATCTCCTATGCTTTAGAGGATTGACCAGTTTGACGATTCTGGGCAGCTCGCCAGAGGTATTGAAATCGGTGTTATTACAGCAGCAGCAGCAGCAGGTGTCATGGCCGGAGTTGACTGTATTGAATTTGGATGATGGATCAAGAGACGTGGGGGATTCTGATTTTATTCCATTTCTTCAAATCCATCCTGGACTCACGGAACTGTCTTTGACGCGATGTGAATTGACGTCGGCGACCGTCATGGCGATGGCCGCACACCTTCCCAACCTATCCTTGGTCGATGTGTCTCAAAACGGGTATCAAAGTCTGTCTACAACATCGGTGCGTCACATGGTCCGGCAGTGTCCTCTTCTCACAAGCTTGGATCTGTCCGATTCTGGGTTAGAGATCAATGATTTTCCGGAACTCGAGATGTTGTGGGACCATCCTGCGTATCTGTATACATTGAAATTAAAACAGGATGCCATCGAAAGGATTCGCTCCGCTCCCGGTCACGGAAATCCCGTCATCAATGATCAGCAATAAGGACGACGACGACAACGACGACGACTGCGGGCAACGAAAACGCGTGTCACCTTGATTAAGACAAGAACCGCTGAATCGATTTGATTTGAATGAACGGCCCAACAAACATAATTTGGCGACATGCATTGTTAGTGATCAATCTCTCGGTTAGGATGAATGGAAGGTTGCTCAGTTGGATATTGTTACGTGCGGTGGTGTCTATTAGATGGGCGGATTGACTTGATCTTTTACTGTTGTAGTTTAGATAATTAGTTTATATTTACATACTTTTTTTTTCTTGTATACCTTCAATTATATTTTGTATTTTATTGTATTTATTATTTTGATTCAATAAAGTATTCTTTTCTTTTCTTTTATTCATCACTGATATTATAAACTTTTTTTGTATTATGGCGATTGGGCGCCTTCATTAGATTATTTAAGTATTAGTTTGTCTATAGTTTGTATATATATATTCCAATAAAATATGTATCTTTAAATCTTAAAAAAAAAAGATTCTTCATCCTATGATCCATCGGATAATGAATGATGTTGCTACTGTAGCTGTCATGTTGATGTTCCTATCAACCATTTACTTTCTAGCTCATTTACTCCGACTGCTTTCCCTGTCCTTTTTCTCCTCCAGTAAGATTTAGAGGCTGATCATCAAATACTAGGCCAAGTAATCCTATTACATGTCTATGATACTTTTCATGCCATTCAACCCAAATTGTGCTATCATCTTCACCTCAAGTATACTGGTCAAACTATATATATGCAGCTCGTTTATTATTATTATTATTATTATTATCATTATTGGCGCATGGTATAACAAATGTGAACGAAATGAAGTTTAGAGAAAAATCAGTTGAGCCCAAGGGGATCGTCTATGAAGGTACAAAGTATAGTGGGATTTCTCATTGCATCAAAACCTAATGTTTCCCTGAACACCCTGTAGACTAGGTATTGTTATTTTTTACTAGTGTGAGAATGTTTTATAAAAATTGGCGTTTGACTTTACCCCTGAGTGCGGTCTTTAAAATCATACCGAGAAATAAAAAAAACTAAGCATTCAGGTACCAAAAACCGTAGAACTGACTCAGTAGCATAGAAAGCAAAGGCCACACTTCATTAGCATAAACGGGGAAAAAAAAGAAAAGAAAAAAGAACACGATTAAACTCAGTTGGTGTTACGCAGCTTCGCAACAGTCACTTAGAAGAAAATACATGCAAGCGTTCTCTCCAAATTATTTATAATTTCCTTGTCTTTGCAAAATTGTCCTCGCCATCATGACGATGAATGACAACGAAAACCATCACTCTTCAAGTATGTATCTGTTAAAAAAAAAAAAATAGGTATATGTTTATGCTTACCAGTACGATTTTTTTTTCCCCCACTGACTTTTTTTTTTTTTTTTTTTTTTTTTTTTGCTTTGAAAGGTTCTTCCAATGAAAACTGTGAGACAGATAAATATCTAGATCTTATTCTTATTGACATCAAAAGAGCCGCTAAAGAACATAAGATTCACTGTGTGAAAAAATCGTTGAATGACAAAGATTTAAAATATGTGGCAATCACCTACCGTCGAGGCGAGGTCAAACCAGTGACGATTGATACTCAATGTGGTTATACGGCAACCATCACTGGCTTCGCTTTGGATGATTTCTATAATTTATGCAACAAGATGACTAAGGAAACCGATCTAAAAGACATTGACTATGTTTGGGTGGATGCCATTTGTGTGGATCGAAGCAACAGCAACGGCGAGGAGGAACAATACTATTATGAGATGACAACGCTTCAACAAAGCATGATCTCCAGCATCTATGACCAAGCCCAGTTTATAGTAGCCGTGCCTGATCTTTTTTTGACCTACTTGAAGTGTAACCCCGTCAATGAGATGATTCTTTCTTATTGTACAAAGGAACTCAGTCTATATATTTATCACCTTCTTCATGGCAATAGGCAACAACTCGTTGAACTTGATGCGCATTGGCTTGCCAGTTGTGTGAAAAGCGGTCATTCAAATCATTCCACCACCGCCACCGCCGCCGCTGCTGCTGCTGCGCATGATCTTACCCGTCAGCAACAACAAAAAATATCAGAAAGAAAGGAATCCATCCTAAGAGTAGTGCAATTTTTAACGGACCTCATGGTGAACTGGTCTTCTCGTGTTTGGAAAATCAATATTTATCAAATGGCGAAAAGACAACAACAACAACAACATCGCGAAAAATTGAAATATTGGTTTATTCAATTGGAAAAATGCACCTTTACGGTGAATGGTGAGTGCGGCAACGACAACAACTGCATGTTGACTTTTTTTCAATTCTTCTTCAATGATTTCAATCCCTCGGTGTCGACATCCTCCATCGACCACAAAGACGAAAAGGGGACCGATTTGACGACTTTATCGATGACACTCTATCAAGATTTTCAACGCAAAATCGACCATCAACTGAATCAGCAAACGTTTTTCGATATGATGTTAAGATCAAAAACCTCGCTCAACAAGAATCGATTTAAAGCCATTCTACCTCTCTCAGACTATAAACACCTACAAGCAAACGTGGATGACTGGCATATCACGAGTTTGACGTCTGTTAAATTGAAACTGTTTGAATTCATGCATACCAAAGACAAGTTGGATTTATTATATTTGTCCAAACCTAGTCCATGCCAGAGTTTTGCCATGTTACCAACATTTGCAACATTGTTTTATTGTTCCTCATCATCTCCCCGGATGCCCCAGCAGCAGCAGCAGCAACAGCAGCAGTCATTGAATTTTGATGTGGCCGCCTCCCATGATGTCATTCAATATCTCCCACCCAGTAACGATGGGGCAGACGTTCGTCATCAACTCAAGCTCCATCCAAAGGCATATTATACGTGTGCTTCTACGGCGGCATACCAAGAGACGATCAACGAATACAAAACAATCTACCAGGGTGTTGTCTGTGACGATGCGCAACAACAACAACATAGCATCGTGTGTATCCCGCGTTATACACGCGCATGGATGAAGGCCAACTTTGATCTCCATGATCCAATGCCATATGGGATGCAATTATTTCTGTTGGGCGACTTTATTAGCAATAGGTGGATATGCATCGAGCCGTTGACAAAACGGTCAGTGGCGCAAGACCCTGACTGGATTCATCACCACACGGAGGATGAGTTGACTGTATCTCCATTTATTCTCTATTGATTTATAACAACCTCAATAAATTGCCTTTTTTTTTTTTTTTTTTTTTTTTTTTTTTTTTTGGCCGGGGGGTTTTTTGTGTGTGTGTGTGTGTGTGTGTGTGTGTGCCCTTTGCCGGAAGCACTGTATTTGGATCTACTTTTTATGAATATGATGTTGCTATCTGTGACGGTCTCTCCTCCTTCCTTTTTTTTTAATGAACATTCTCACTTCTTTTTTCATGTTGAAATTATATCGCCCATTGTCCAATACGTTGTTGATCAACATGGCGTTTCTTTATACATGGACACTCATCAACACACCATTTGCCATGCCTGGGTGAATCTGGTACTATGGCGTACACCGAATTATCAAAGGACAGATGCAACATGGATCGGGATGGTCGCTCTTTGGACCCTGAAAGGATACGCGCGAACGCTAACGCTTTGGATCCCATGGGTCACACACATCATCTCTCTTCAAGTGATTATTTTCCTTCGACTACGACTGCTGTTGAAAGAGGATTTCTTTTCATGACCCAAGCACGATCTTCCAGCACATGTTATATATGCGTCGCCAGACGCCTACATCTTCACTCGATTCATTTTATCTCTTGGTCACCACATTACAACAAAACGATCTATCGACCCATGGATACAACAATGACCATCGATTTTGCCTTTGGAAAAGCCTTGCATTGAACTTGGCCGCTTCTCTATTTTCCTGCTGCATCGCCCGTTTTCCCTTGGCTCGGAAGAACCATTCATGTGTCCCGTCAGTCCTGATTTTGGTGACAATGATGATGATAACTCTCTTCGGATTTTTGGTGTGAAATCCGGCGCTCTTCCGGGTGATTGGATTGATTAGATAATATGCTGATCCAGGGACGGGTTAAAGCGACTTCTTGTAGGGGAGAGGGGAGGTGGAGAATATCATAGTATATGGAATAGATTTGGTCTAGATTTATTTACTTATTGTACACTTAGCATAGATGATATATCCGCATTTTATTTGTAGTGTAGTTTACCCTTGCTTACTTTCTTCAATAAAAATATGTCCTCTTTATGATTCTTTTAAACTGACTTTCTGTATGTGTGAGAAGATCGGTGAAACCTTTTTTTACTGGTGTGTGTGTGTGAGAGTGTGATCGATAGCTTTCTGCCCTGAACATGGCTTGGCTGGTGTGTCTTTGTGGATAGATGCTCTAGTGATAGTTATACCTCCCATCCCTTTTTGTAGTTTATCTTGCGTTTATATAATATTAAAAAAAAAAAACCTCATATTCTGTATATTTTTTTATGTTTGAATGATCAAATGGTATGTTGATGTATTCCAAAAATAAAAAAAAAAGTTAGCCAATGGCATTTTACTCAGGGAATAGATCGTTTTTGCATAAGTTATTATTATTTTCGTTTACGTGTACTGGGGGTCCATCCTGCTTTTTCGGCCATCGGGATTAAAAAAATGATCTTTTTTTTTTTGAAACTTGACCCCTTTTTGTTCTCTCACAAGAACAAAAAGTGTATTTATGAACCATCTTGGACAACTCCCTTCCGAAATCATATCATTAATTCTCCAGCATGTCTCTGAACAACAAGATCTTTATACTTGCACATTGGTTAGTCATCAATTCTATGCAGAAACGAATCCTTTATTATGGCGGTCACCGCGCATCCGCAACGACACGGCAGTCCAGCAATTTATGAATACCATAACAACAACAACAACAACATCACCATGTCGCCATGGGGAGGTACGCCATCTTGAACTTGTTGACTGGATCTGGTCCGATACGCAGCTGATGACGTTACTAGAACACATTGGTTACACGTTGGCATCGCTGGCACTGTACAACACGACGCACATCACCGATGCCAGTATGCAACATGGCGCGCGTTATTGTCCTTCCTTGCAACGTCTTGATCTGAAAAAATGTCCTCATGTTACCCACCATACCCTGCATGCCTTTGGTCACCATTGTCGGAGCCTGCGTCAACTCTTATTGATCGATTGTCCATGTCTTGGTGCCGAAACATTTACATTTACAACAACAACAACAGCAGCAACAGAAGGTGGCCTGCATTTGGAAACATTGGCATTGGGGGTTCCTTTTTCCGGTCTGCGAACCAAACAAGCACTGACCCATCTCACCCAGGGCACCCCACAACTGACCCATTTGACACTCACCGCCTCGCCGCAATACTTTATTGATCGCCTTTTATCCTTCACGTTGGCTTGGCCTCATTTGGTAGCATTGACCATCCAAGGATACAAAGCCTCATCCCCATTCTCATCTTTAAAACATCATCACCGTCCCGCCAAAGGAGGTGGTAGTGCTTTGATATCGTTTCTTCAATGCCATCCGGCACTCCAGGTCCTGCAATTGGAAAAGGGTGATTTTTCGGATACAACGTTGGATGCCATTGCGGCTTTGGATCCGCCGGCCGGGATGACACGCGTCAATGTGTCTGACAATCACGGTATGATCTCGGAACATGGTGTACGTCATTTCGTCAAGCATTGTCCAAGGCTCCGGTCGCTTGCCATGGCGGGGTGTGGGATCAAGGCCAATGCATTTCCAGAAGCAGCAACAACAACAACAACCGATACGACAACGACTCATGGTGATAGTGGTGGAATGGATACGTTTGCAGCGCATTTGGATCATGTGGCCATTGATAAGATTCGACTGGCGTCAGGCTCCCCCAGACGAGATTCGTGGTGATGGACAAAAACAATATCTGGCAAGTGACTGGCGTATGGGTATATATCCTTAGGTTGTTTACGGGTACTTCTGGTGTATGTCTATGTATGTGTATGTGTGTGTGTGTGGGTGGGTGGGTGGGTCTCTGAAAGTTGCGGATGAATCGATTAGAAAATTAGCATATTATTAAAGAACAATATTGGTGCCTTTTTTTTTTTTTTTGAATAGATGATATAAGATATTTTAATATATTTATTGGACCTTTAGTCTTGATATTTTTATTTATTTATTTTTTCCTCCTATGGAACTTATTCAATAAACAATCTGTTGCTTCTTTTGTCTCACTTTTGTCATCGATGAACTTGTTAGGTCACAAAAAAAAAACCCATTTGAAGTCCCGCCCACGTGAAGTCTATTTTCACCCATTTTGTTTTTTCGCTGGCTCTCCCTCTCCCTTTTTTTTCTTTTTTTTTTTTTTTTTTCTTCACCATTGAAACCTTTTCACGGTTATGGTAGACTTGGGTTAGCAACAGGACTAGTTTAGAAGGGTTTCAGATCAGAGATGATAAGATGCATGGGGAAACTCTTTCATTTTGGATTTAGGATCTGAAGACCACCTTTAGGTAACTTCATTAGTTTAGTTTTGCGCTGATTTACTCATAGTTTATATCTACACCTAAATAAAATATGTCTATCTTTACATACTTGAATGAAAAAGTGCCCATTAGTTCTCTCACATGTTTTGTGCAGTGGATCCCGTTTTTTATTATTATTATTATTATTGTTACCCCCACCCTTTTTGATGAGTGTTGACCAATGTCGTGCTTCAATAAAACTGAGGTTCATTTTTGTTTTTTCTTATGCCTTGTATAGTATATTTATTCCTGCTACTTCACAATCGAACCCCCTTTCGCTTGCGACTAATGTAGATCATTTCTTCAAATATCATATTAAGCTCCGTCATATTACCTCCAGTAGATCCTTTCCATTCATCCTTTTTTACAATAAACGTCCCACTTGCCTTGCATTGTAGTATCTATCATTATGTATTTATTGAAAATATGCCTTTTCATTCACTGACCCATATGAATTATGTAACGCACGCTGCCATTAACAATGGGTCCCTATGTATCTCTAGTTCACACACTATGATGCGGACACAAATTCTTTACAACTGCGAGAATAGTTTGAAATGACTTAATGCACTTACATAGTAATCTTACTATCCTTCATACCTTTTACCATTTTGCACATGATTCCTCTTTTTTTCTTCTTTCCAATGCAAGAGACCATGAACGCGTAGACGATGTCAACGGAGGATCCTTTCCTTCCAAAACCTGCTGTCAAACTCTGTTTTCCAGGATGCTTGAGCCCAAGAAAAAATAACTCAAATATTAATATAGTAGATATAATTATTTTGGTTTTACTGTCGAAAGAATATTCATCGTCTTTGTATTCAACGTTCATGATAGGTTTTAATCATCGGGCACTTCTGACTATTTTCCGAATAAGGAAATCGGTCTTTTTTTTTTTTTTCTATTGAAGAGGTTGTGTATGGGTCCTCTACCTCCATCCACAGCCCATTATTCTTCCAAGGCAAGGGTGGGTGGAGCGGGGAAAGCGCTGAAGAAAATTGTATGATCTCATATCTCCCTGATGAGGGAAAACTACACTGCGGAAGTTGGTGTAACATGGACCCGTAGTCAGCTTTCGTTTTGAGAACGATGAGGGGTGGGGAGTTTTTTCATGAACAATCTCGGTCAACTTTCAGCAGACATCATCTCATCGATTCTTTATCATGTCCCTGACCGTGATCTTTACGCGTGCACCTTGATCAACAAACGCTTTTATACAATCACGCAACCTTTACTATGGCGCTCCATCCGTCTCCCCTACAAAAGCAGAAACAACGAATCAACAACAACCATCATGGCTCAACGGTTTCTTGATGGCTTGATCGAGGCCACGCGATCTTCTTCTTCTTCAATGGTGGGCCACTTTATACAACACATTCAACTCGCGGGGCCCTTTTGGACAGATACAACATTACTGGTGTTGCTCAAACATGTGCCTCGATTGACATGCTTGGCGATTGGGTGCAAGACAGGTATCACGGACACGAGCATCCAGCATCTTGGCCGCCATTGTCCTCACCTCACCGGGCTTTCTCTTGACAGGGTCCCTGTGACCCAGCTGGCCATGGACGCGATCGGTCAACAGTGTCGTCATCTTCGCCAACTGTCGCTCGCGTCTTGCCACGCGCTAGGATCCCACACGTTTGCCGCCTTGGTGCATTGTCCTTTACAAGACGTGACCCTGCGCTCCCCGAGTCCGTGGATGATGACCCATGTGGGGATCAAGGATGTGATGCAAGGAATCCATGGCGTCACGCACTTGGCCCTCCCGGGCTCCCACACGGCGTTTATTGAACAGCTCTTGCTTTTATTATCCTCCTCCTCTCCGGCCACCACGAACAACCACCACCACCACCAACAGTTGTTGTTGCCTCATTTAGAATCATTGACCATCTCCCATTACCAAGGCAAACCAATGACTCCCGGGGACCCTGCTGCGCTGATTCCTTTCCTCCAAACCCACGGTAGTGGTCGGCTTAAGGAACTTGGGTTGTGTTTTGGGGTGTTTTCCGATAGCACGGTGGATGCACTGGTGGCTGCTCTTCTTCTTGAATCACAACAAAAATTAGGCATCCTTGTGCTTCGTTGGGATGGCACCCGGTCGGTGTCGGTGCATGCGATCCGTCGACTGATCCAACAGTGTCCACGGTTAAGGTACATGTCACTGGCGATGTGTAGTATCAAGGCATTTGAATTTCCAGAAGCAAGTCCAAAGTGCATGACAAACACAACTTTTGGGTATCCTGACATTGGCGACGTGTATCATGTGGATCACCTGGATGAAGAGGCAATCACCAAAATTAGGCTGAACTTTTGACTTTGTTTTTTTTTTGTGCGGGGGCGGGGGCGCCGGTAGAGTCATGGATGATCTTATGGGGGGGGATGGCTACGGGAAGAGTGGGGCATCGAAGGTCTGCATGTTGATTTCGCTAGTGGATATACAGTAGTTGTAGTATTAGCTATAGATCCATATCTCCTTTGACTGTAGATGATGCATGATTTAAATAAAACTATCTATTCTTTCATTTTATTCTTCAAGAATGACTTTTGTTTTGTATAATTGAAAATAGAACGAAATTCAGGATCACCATCTTTGGTCTTTTTTTTTTTTTTTTTTTTTTGAGTGTCTAAAATACCTTCTTTTTTTACCCTGTCTTGATTCGTCAAGTTTTGTTTTGTTTATGATATGTGTGTCTCCACTTTTTTTTTTGGGGGGGTTATGCTTGGTTGAGAAATGATGATGGCAATGGTTTGATAGTGGAGGTGAAAAGATAGAGGAAAGATGGCCTTCCTATAAAAAAATGATGTGTTCGTACGTACAATGCAGCACATGCTTTTATGCAATAAACTGATTTTAATCTATAACCCACAAATCCATTCCTAGTTTTCCTTTTTTTTTTTTTTAAACGCCATGCATATGGATTTACAGAAAATCTTATTGTACCAAAAAAAAAAAAAAAAAAACGCCCTTACCATTACCATCATCACTCCCTCATCTTACTCCGGCACCATTTGGCGCCGATCGCGTCCTGCTCCCCCCTTTTTTTTGCGACAGAAAAATATAAAAAGCATTGCTTCTTTTTTTTTTCACTAGCACAACGAAGAAAAAGGTCCGTTCTGTTTCCTATTTGTCACACGCAATGATATCCTCTGCCACGTTCTCAATGCTACAGACGCAGCAACCATTACTCTTGATCATGGTGTTGGTCTTGTTCTTCTTGTGCAACAGTGTCGATGCCGCAGACGTTGGTGTGTTGTATCAATTCAAAAACCAGGTATATAAACCAGGGGAGACGCCTTTATATGGGCATTATTCTTATGGTGACTGTATTCCTACGGTCTTCTCTAAGTACCCAGCGGATACTATTGGTGCTAGCGCCCCAGCGGTCTGTTTTATCTACCAAAATGCAGGTTGTAAAGGCCCTGTTCTTGATCAGCGGTTGAATTTAAATACAAATGCCGTCGGATCCGCTCTGAACATCCTCAAGAATGGCCAGTCGTTTGTTTGTATTCAAACAGGCAAACCAAAGCCAAACGAGACTCAAGACGATTCAGTTTATATGAGTTAACTATCGCAAAATCAATCTTTATGTCAAAGCCCAATGCTTTGTATTATTATTATTATTATTATTATTATTATTATTATTATTATTACTGTTGGGTATGACGGACTTGATATAGTATAGGTCATGCGAATGTGCACCCATATTATGTTTTGTGAACTTTAATAATAAAAAGAAACTCTGTTTTAGGTATTTAAAGTTAGTCTGTGCAGACTGGGAAGGGGGGGAGGGGGGATTGACACACTAGGGTTTTGCTCTGGATACATAGGGTTGAAGGTAGTAAAAATACTCATCTATGGACATATACCACAGAAAGTAGATTACCAACCTATTTTTTTTTTTTTTTTTTGAACAACGCAGATCCATTGGATAAGATGAATATAGTGGGTTGTGGGGTAGAATTAGATAGCTCCTCTTCATATTTCACCTTAATAGGTGACCTCCACTAGCCACATATATAAAATGGAAAAAAAAAAAAAAAGTAGCGAGTTGGATATATGTTGTATTTATCCTGTTCTGTTGGAGTGATGCTGTCGACGCCGGCCTAAGTAAATTTGATAGGGATTCAAGAAGCGTAAATAAGTCTACGTTTCATATGAAGTGGATAAGAACAATCAACCAGTCATAAGTCACAAGCGGGTGAAGAATTACGGTAATTTCTCATAGATAAAATAGAAAGCAGAGCAAAAATATTCTATAGCCACTCACACACACACAACACAAAAACGACATATATTCATTTATGTAATGTGATTGTTTAAGTATGAATAGGACTATCATTTATAGTCAGTTCTCTGATACTGCCAATTAGCTCATGGGTCTTTAGGAGCGAAAAGTAGTCATAATGTAGTGAAAATCTAAAATGCTAGGGATCTATCTGCAGTTTGGTTAACTTTAAATTGAGACGAAGGGAAAATAAATTAAGATGGTGGTTTAATACAATTGGGATGAGCAAGAAATATACCACAACATGCGTCCCAAAAATATGTAAATGTCGTCTTAATTTTCAGTTTCCATCGTCCATAAAAAATTACACTTCCTCTCAATTAAACTTTGAAACGCTTTTGTAGGACACTCACAAAACAGCTATAATAGCGGCATTATTTACTAGTTGACAAGTCAGAGATTGGGTTCATAAAGGAAGATATATTTTATTGCACCATATTGTTAGATACTAAAACTACGGACAAGGGGTTCATTAGAACAAACGGAATGGAATGGGAGGATCAATTGGAATGAACATGAAGAAGAGTAGAGTGAGATCCAAAAAATGGTTATTACTAACCTAAAGGGACAGGTGTAAAATTAGAGGCAATTTGATGTACAACGCAGATGAACTATGAGAAAAACTTGATAATGATCTCTTTTATTGAAGTTTTTTATGAAAGGGACGAATATAAAAAGAGATTCATTGCATGAAACATAAGGGTGACTGATGGGACGTTTTTCATTGAATCATGTAAAAAGGCGCATATTTTATTCAGATGGAGATACAAACTAAGGCCAAACTAAGCTAATGAAGACTTCAAAAAGCAAACTAGATCCTAGATCCAAAATGAAAGGGTTTCCCCATGCACCTTGTGATCCATGATCTGGAAACCCTTCTAAACTAGTCCTGACATTGATCTAAAACCACCATAATGTCAAAAAAGATGAAATGAAAAAAGAAAAGAAACGATAGGAAAAACGGGAAAAGAGAAAATCACATGGGCTGGATTTGAAACGGTTCCAATGTGCCGCTCACTATTGAGTTTTTTTTTTTTTTTGCTACATGAACCAACTACCCCAAGAAATCGTATCATTGATTGTCGCGGAGCTTGTTTTAGAACGAGATCTTTTCCACTGCACTCTCATCAACAAAGGCTTCCATGAGGCTGCCAATCCACGTTTATGGTATCGAATGGCTATTGGTAATGACGACGCTAGCCACCGCATCTTAGCCGCCTACAAGATGGCGTCCCATCCTGCTAGTGGACGACACGCCGTACGTTCCCTTTCATTTAGCATGTATCCATGGACAGACAGTGATGTTTTACTTGTGCTGCAACAGACCCCTGACTTGGACTGTCTAAGCATCAGCAGCTGGACCGACATCCCCGACGCGAGTTTTTTGCAACATCTACCACGTTATTGTGCCCATCTCACATCGCTTAAGCTTTATCACACGCACATCACGCAACACACGGTGGATGCATTGGGTCACTACGGTCCTCAACTCACTGAACTCACCTTGGGCGAATGCCGGCATCTAGGTCCTGACACCTTCTCCGTATTATCAAAAACATGTCGTTTGACGGCCCTTACGATTGAACTCTCTGATCTCGGTGACCCGGTGAGTGACAAAGTGGTGCAAGATTTGACATCTGGGAATGGATTTGGTGATTTGGTACAACTGACACTGGGTAGCAGGACGCTCGACAGTGACTTTATCGATGACCTCCTCTTTTCTTCAGCCGCAGCCGCAGCGTCAGGCAAGGGTTGGCCACATCTGGACAAGTTAATTATCTATAAGTACAGACCGCTGGATGGTAGTAGTCGTCTTGTTCCTTTTCTTCAATCGCATCCTGGTCTCAAGGAACTGTCATTGGTACTTGGTCGATACGATGATACACTCTTGCATGCCCTTGCGACTCTTCAGCCACCTCCTCCCCATCTGACGCATTTGAAATTGGATTTCGCCCGGAATATATCGGCGGGTGCGGTGCGTCATTTGGTACAACAATGGCCTATGCTGCGCTCCGTCACCCTTTCGGATTGTGACATGACCCCGGCCATGTTTCCTGAAGCCGACAAAGAAAGTCATTATGAAACGTTGACGGACGTGACGGTGGAATATTTGGATGAAGATGCTATTCACAAGATACGACAAGGTGGATATGTCTCTACGAGCGACACAAGCAACAATAGCAAGAAAAAAAGATCTATTTGGAAGCGGCTCTTCAACAGATAATGTGCGGGATGTGGGGGTTGACTTGTATTTTACGGTGTTTAGTGACAGCCTTTTGCATTTTATCTTAGTTTAGCTTCTCTTTTTCAATATATATATATATATATAGATATAATCAATCAATAAAACTTGTCATTTTGCCTATTATGATTTTATGAGCTATGGGGGTTTTTTATGGGAAGAGGTCAGGTAGTAGACTGAAACAGCATTTATGGTATGGTGAACATTATCAGAGTGAAGATCAGTGCTAATTTATGTAGAGAAGGGCATAGGGGGGGTATTTTTGGCGGTGTTTAGAATATAGTTCAGGACAGGCACAGCCAAAATGATTTGACTTTGTGGGAAATGGTGAGCTGCTTTTTTCTTCTTCTTTCTTTCTTTTTCTCCTTCTCTTTCCTTGTTTCGCCTTCCATGAATAAACTTCCTCAAGAACTGTTACCATTGATTATCCAGCATCTCGAAAAGCAAGATGATCGTTATACCTGTACACTGGTCGACAAACGGTTCTATCAGGCCGCCATTCCGCTCCTATGGGAAGCAGCTGATTTATTTAGTAATGAACCAGCCCAAACATTTTTGACATGTTTGACCATGTCGCAGCATCACCATATTGGACGACATATACGAGCCCTTTCCGTGAACAACTGTGTCTGGACCGATACTGAATTTCTGTCCGTGATAGAACACACCCGTTGGTTGGAAGACCTACAACTGATCAACCTCAAGCACATCACCGACACGAGTTTACAGCACCTTGGTCGCCACTGTCCACGTCTTCGAATCCTTATTCTTTACCACATGGACATCTCGCAACCATCCATGGACGCGTTAGGTCAACACTGTTACCAACTAACGGAACTCACCGTGGCCAACTGTTGGAAACTAGGTCCCGACACATTCTCTGCGGTGATCGATGGTTGCCCTTTGGAAATGCTCCATATTGAATATCCAAGTCTGGGACTGATCACAGATAAGGTGGCGATGGATTTGGCCAATCACTTTGACCGCTTGACTGAATTGGAATTGATGTATTTACCTATTGGCTTTATTGAACGTCTTTTATCAGCCGCAGCAACAGCAGCAGGATCTTGGCCTCATTTGACTCACTTGACGATCAACAACTACGATGTCAATTATCAAGGCAATGGAGGTGATGGGGCTCTGGTTCCGTTTCTCCAAACCCATCCTGGTCTCCAGGTTCTCGATCTAAACCAAAGTCAATTCAATCTGAAGCTCTTGAAAGCCATCTCAGCTATTCATCATCCCAAGCTCATGGATCTCCATCTGCAGCGCGTCCGTCGCTTGAAAGATAATGGTGCTGTGTTACGTCAACTGGTGCGGGATTGTCCTATGCTCTGTTATATTTCTCTTGATGTTTGTATGGTTCCGTCCTCCTCATTCCCCGAAGCTGGCACAGCGTGTATTTCTCAAAGATACCACAATATGTTGCAATATTTGGATCATGAAGCCATCACCAAGATTCGTTTGGCGGGCTGATTTATTTCTGGTGACGGCGGCGACGGCAATGGCCAATGAAGTTAGTAATATCGATAACCAACAATGACAGCAACGACAAACTGACAACGATGAATGGATTCTTTCTTTTGCAGCGGGTCATGATATCATCTCCTTTTTTTACTTATATCGGCTTGGACACTGATATATATATGCGATTTAAAGGAACAAGATCAACTCAACGACGGATGACATATTTTAGACCAATGACTTGTCTTCGTTTGCGGGATGACTGAACATAGCTTGATTATAGTTTTAGTCATTATATATTTCATAGGCATTTTTTTTATTATTCTATTATCCCATTCAATAAAATACCTTTTTCTTTATCCTGTCTTGACTCGTCTAGTTTTTTGTTTTGTATATGATATATGTGTTTCCACTTTTTTTTTTTTCTTTTTTTTTTTTTTGTCGTTTATGCTTTGGTTGAGAAATGATGATGGCAATGGTTGATAGCAGAGGTGAAAAGATAGAAGAAAGATGGTCTTCCCATAAAAAATGATTTGTTTGTACATTCAATCCAGCAAATGCTTTTATGTAATAAACTAATTTTGATCTCCAACCCACAAACCTATTGCTAATCTTTTTTTTTTTTTTTTTTTTTTTTTTTAACTCCATGCATCAGTATTTACAGAAAATATTGTTGTAGCAAAGAAAAAAGAAAGAAAAAAAAAAAACGCCCATACCTTTACCAACAACACTCCCTCATCTTGCCCCTGCACTATTTGATGTCGATCGCGCCCCGTCCTCCCCCCCCATTTTTTTTTTTTTTTTTGGGACAGAAAAATATAAAAAATATTCCTTCTTTTTTTTTCACAAGCACAACGAAACAAAAAGGTCCGTTCTGTTTCCTATTTGTCACGCAATGATATCCTGTGCCACTTTCTCAATGCTAAAGAAGCAGCAACAATTATTCTTGATCATGGTGTTGGCCTTGTTCTTCTTGTGCAACAGTGTCGATGCAGTGGACATTAATGTCTTGTATGAATTCAAAGGACAGACATATGGTCGCGGGGATACGATTTTAAATGGATACTATTCTTATGGTGATTGTATTCCTACGGTCTACTCTAAGCATCCAGCGCATACTATTGTCGCTAGCGCCCCAGCGGTCTGTTTTATCTACCAAAATGCAGGTTGTAAAGGCCCTGTTCTTGATCAGCGGTTGAATTTAAATAACTTTGCCATGGGAGACCGGATGAACATCATCAAGAAAGGCCTGTCGTTTGTTTGTATCCAAACAGGCAAACCAAAGCCGTACGATCCTTACGACGATTAACTTTTTTATGAGTGAACTACCGCAAAATCAATCTTTATGTCAAGGCCCAATGCTTATTATTATTATTATTATTATTATTATTATTTACTGTTGGGTATGACGGACTTGATATAGTATAGGTCATGCAAATGGACACCCGTATTATATTTTGTGAACTTTGATAATAAAAGAAAATGCCCTTTAGGCAACTAAAGTTAGTCTGTGCAGACTGGGAAGGGGGAAGGGATGGGAGATGGGGGGAGATTGCCACACTTGGTTTTTCTCTGGATACATAGGGCTGAAAATAATAAAAATATTCATCTAAGGACAGAGACCGCAGGAAGTAGATTACCAACCTATGGTTTTTTTTTCTTTTTTAAACAACGCAAATACATCGGATGTAATGAATATAGTGGGTTGTGGGATATAATTAGATAGCTTCTGTTATATTTCACTTTAATAGGTAACCTCCACTAGCCACATGCAAAAAAAAAAAAAAAAAAAAAAAAAAAAAAAAAAAAAAAAAAAAAAAAAAAAAAGAGTAGCGAGTTGGATATATGTTGTATTTATCCTGTTTTGTTGGCATGCTGCTGGCGACACCGGTCCAAGTAAATTTGATAGGGGTTCAAGAACCGTAAATAAAGCTACGTTTTATACGAAGTGGATTAAAACAATCAACCAGTCATAAGTCACAAGAGGGTGAGGAGGAGTTACGGTAATTTCTCATAGATAAAATAGAAAGCGGTGCAAAAATATTCTATAGCCACACACACATATATATAAAACCGACGTATATTCATTTATGTAATTGGTTAACCATGAATAGGGCTATCATTTCTAGTTAGTTCTCTGATACTGCCAATTAGCTCATGGGACTTTAGGAGCGAAAAGAAATCTTAATATAATGAAAATCTAAAATGCCAGTGACTTATTTACAGTTTATTAACTATGAATTGAGACGACGTGAAAATGAATGAAAATGGCGATACAATAAAGTTGGGATGGGAAAAAAAAACATTGGGACGAGTAGAAAATAAAGTGGGATGTGCAAGAAATAAATCATAACTGGCGTCTCAAAAATATGTAAATGTCGCCTTAATTTTCAGTTGCCATCGATCATAAAAAATTACACTTTGTCTCATTTGAAACTTGAAACACTGTAGTATGACACTCACAAAACAACAGCAATAGCGGCATCATTTACTAAATGACAAGTCAGAGATCGTATTCATAAATGAAGGTTATATTTTATGGCAGCATATTTGTTAGATACTAAAACTACCGAAAACGGGTTCATTAGAACAACAGAATGAAATGGGAGGATCTATTGGAAGGAACATGAGGAAGAGTAAAGTGGGATCCTAAAATGATTTTAATTGAACTAAAGGGACAGGTGCAAAATTTGAGGCCATTTAATGTACAATGAAGTTGAACCATGAGAAAAACTTGATAAGGATCTCTTTTAATGAAAGAAGGCAATAGATGAAAGGGACGACGATAAAAAGAGATTCATTGCATGAAACATAAGGGTGACAAATGGGCCGTTTTTCATTGAATCATGTAAAAATAGGCATATTTTATTCAGATGTAGATAAAAACTAAGACAAAACTAAGCTAATGAAGACTTCAAAAAAGCCAACTAATGGTATCTTCAGATCCTAGACCCAAAATGAAATGGCTTCCCCATGCATCTTGTGATCCCCTGAGCTGAAAACCCTTCTAAACTAGTCCTGATACAATTCTAGGTCTAAAATAATTCCATAAAAGTTGAATGGTGAAAAAAAAAAAAAATGAAATGAAAAGAAAAAAAAAAAAAGAGAGGAGAATGGGAAAATGGGAAAAAATGGAGAGAAAAAATCCATTTTCACGTGGGCGGCATTTGAAATAAATTTTGATATTCTCTTGTGGAGTTGATTAACGATTGTGTCGTTTGTCCAAACCCAGCCTGGTTTCCAGGTTCTCAATTTAAATCAAAGTCGATTCAATCTCAAGCTCATGAAAGCCATCTCAGCGATTCATCATCCCAAGATCATGGATCTCCATCTGTGGCGCGTCCGTTGCTTGAGAGATAGCGGTGGTACTGTATTACGTCAACTGGTGCGGGATTGTCCTATGCTCGCGTATATTTCTCTTGGTGCTTGTATGATTTCCCTCATTCTCATTCCAGGAAGCTGGCACAGCGTGTGTTTTTCAAAGACAGCACAACATGTTGCAACATTTGGATCAAGAAGCCATCACCAAGATCCGTTTGGCGAGCTGATTTATTTCTGCTGGCGGCGGCGACGACCAATAAAGTTAGTAATATCGCTACCAACAATCACAGCAACGACAGCTGACGACGATGAATGGGTTCTTTATTTTGCATCGGGTCATGCTATCATCTCCTTTTTTTTTTTTTTTTTTTTTTTTTTTTTTTTTTTTTTTTACTTATATCGACTTGGATACTGATATATATGCGATTTATAGGAACAAGAACAACTCATTGAAGGATGATATATTTTAGACAAATGACTTGTCTTCGCGAATGACTGAACATAGCTTGATTTTATTTTTATCCATTATCTATTTCATAGACATTTTTTTATTAATATATTATCTCATTCAATAAAATACCTTCTTCTTTATCCTGCCTTGATTCGTCTAGTTTTTTGTTTTTTATATGATATATGTGTCTCCATTTTTTTTTTTTTTTTGTCGTTTATGCTTTGGTTGAGAAATGATGATGGCAATGGTTGATAGCGGAGGTGAAAAGATAGAGGAAAGATGCCCTTCCTATAAAAAAATGGTTTGTTTGTACGTATAACGCAGCAAATGCTTTTATGTAATAAACCAGTTTTGATCTATAACCCACAAGCCTATTGCTAATCTTCTTTTTTTTTTAAACATCATGCATAAGTATTTACAGAAAATCTTGTTCTACCAAAGAAGAAGAAAAAACGCCCTTACCGTTACCATTATCACTCCCTCATCTTACCCCTGCACCATTTGAAGTCGATCGCGTTCCGTCCACCCCTTTTTTTTGCGACAAAAAATATAAAAAATATTGCTTTTTTTTTTTTCACAAGCACAACAAAGAAAAAGTCCGTCCTGTTTCCTATTTTTTACGCAATGAAATCCTTTGCCACTTTCTCAATGCTACTGAAGCAGCAACAATTACTCTTGATCATGGTGTTGGTCTTGTTCTTCTTGTGCAACAGTGTAGATGCCGATGACGTCGATGTCACGTATCAATTCAAAGGAAAGGCAATTAATCCAGAGGCGATGCCTTTATCTGCAGGCTATTTATATGGTCACTGTATTCCTTCGGTCTACTCTAAGCGTCCGGTGGATACTATTGTCGCTCGCACCCAAGCAGTGTGTTTTGTCTACCAAAATGCAGGTTGTAAAGGCCCTGTTCTTGATCAGCGGCTCAATTTAAACATCGGTGCCGCCAGATACGATTTGAACATCATCAAGAAAGGCCAGTCGTTTGTTTGTATCCAAACAGGCAAACAAGAGAATCCGCAATACGACCCTGAAGACGATTAACTTTTTATGAGTCAACTATCGCAAAATCAATCCTTATTTCAAAGCTCAATGCATTTTATTATTATTATTATTATTATTATTATTACTATTATTATTATCACTGTTGGGTATGACGGACTTGATATAGTATAGGTCATGCGAATGTGCACCCGTATTATGTTTTGTGAACTTTGATAATAAAAGAAAATGCCTTTTAGACATTTAAAGTTAGTCTGTGCAGGCTGGGAAGGAGGGGGGAGGGGGGAGACGGGGGGATTGGCACACTTGGTTTTGCTCCGGATACATAGGGCTGAAAATAATAAAAATACTCATCTATGGACATATACCACAGAAATTAGATTTCCAACCTATTTTTTTTTTCTTTTTGAACAACGCAGATACATTGGATGTGGTGAATATAGTAGGCTGTAGGATAGAATTAGATAGCTTCTGTCATATTTTACCTTAATACGTGACCTCCACTACCCCCGTGTAAAAAATAAAAAATAAAAGAAAAGTAGCGAGTTGGATATAACTTGTATTTATCCTGTTTTGTTGGAGTGATGCTGTTGACGCCGGACTAAGTAAATTTGATAAGGATTCACGAAGCGTAAATAAAGTTACGTTGCATATGAAGTGGATTAGAACAATCAACCAGTTATAAGTCACAAGCGGATGAGGAGTTACGGTAATAATTTCTCATAGATAAAATAGAAAGCAGAGCAAAAATATTTTATACCCACTCACACACACACAACATAAAAACGACATATGTTCATTTATGTAATTGTTTAAGTATGAATAGGACTATCATTTATAGTCAGTTCCCTGATACTGCCAATTAGCTCATGGGTCTTTAGGAGCGAAAAGTAGTCATAATGTAGTGAAAATCTAAAATGCTAGGGATCTATCTACAGTTTGGTTAACTTTAAATTGTGACGAAGGAAAAATAAATTAAGTTGGTGATTTACAAAAAAAAAAAAAAAAAAAAATTAAGTTGGTGGTATAATACAATTGGGATGAGCAAGAAATATACCATAACATGCGTCCCAAAAATATATAGATGTCGTTTTAATTTTCAGTTGCCATCGTCCATAAAAAATTACACTTCGTCTGAATTACAACCTCAATCACTGTAGTATGACACTCAAAAAACAACTGCAATAGCGGTATTATTTACTAATTGACAAGTCAGAGCTTGGATTCATTAAATGAAGGTATATTTTATAGCAGCATATTGTTAGATACTAAAACTACAGAAAAGGGGTTCATTAGAAGAACGAAATGAAATGGGAGGATCAATTGGAATGAACATGAAGAAGAGTAGAGTGAGATCCAAAAAATGGTTATTACTAACCTAAAGGGACAGGTGTAAAATTAGAGGCGATTTAATGTACAACGCAGATGAACTATGAGAAAAACTTGATAATGATCTCTTTTATTGAAGTATTTTATGAAAGGGAAGAATATAAACAGAGTTTCATTGCATGAAACATAAGGGTGACTAATGGGACGTTTTTCATTGAATCATGTAAGAAGGCGCATATTTTATTCAGATGTAGATACAAACTAAGACCAAACTAAGCTAATGAAGACTTCGAAAAGCCAACTAGATCCTAGATCCAAAATGAAAGGGTTTCCCCATGCACCTTGTGATCCATGATCTGGAAACCCTTCTAAACTAGTCCTGACATTGATCTAAATTCACCATAATCTCAAAAAAGCTGCAATGAAGGAAGAAAAGAAATGATAGGAAAACGGGAAAAGAGAAAATCACATGGGCTGGATTTGAAACAGTTGCAACGTAGTTTTTTTTTTTTTTTTTTTTTTTTTTTTTTTTTTTTTTTTTTTATGAACCAACTACCCCAAGAAATTGTATCATTGGTTGTCGCGGAGCTTGTTTCAACACGAGATCTTTTCCACTGCACTCTCATCAACAAAGGCTTCCATGAGGCTGCCAATCCACGATTATGGCATGAACTGGGTATTGGTAATAGCGAAAGTTCCAGCCGCATCTTAGCCTCCTACAAGATGGCGTCCCATCCTGCTAGTGGACGACACGCCGTACGTTCCCTTACATTCAGCTTGGATCCATGGACAGACAGTGATGTTTTACTTGTGCTGCAACAGACCCCTGACTTGGACCGTCTAAGCATCAGCAGCTGGACCAACATCCCCGACGCGAGTTTTTTGCAACATCTACCACGCCTTTGTCCCCATCTCACATCGCTTGCGCTTTTTGACACGAACATCACGCAACACACGATGGATGCATTGGGTCACTACGGTCCTCAACTCACTGAACTCACCTTGAGCGGTTGCCGGCATCTAGGACCCGACACCTTCTCCGCATTTTCAAAAAGATGTGGTTTGACGTCCCTTAGGATTGAACTCTTTGATATGGGTGACCCGGTGAGTGAAAAAGTGATCCAAGATTTGACATATGGGAGTGGATTTGGTGATTTGGTACAACTGACACTGGGTAGCCGGACGTTCGACAGTGACTTTATCGATGACCTCCTCTTTTCTTCCGCCGCAGCCGCAGCATCAGGCAAGGGTTGGCCACATCTGGACAAGTTAATTATCTATAAGTACATACCGCAGGATGGTGGTAGTAGTCGTCTTGTTCCTTTTCTTCAATCGCATCCTGGTCTCAAGGAACTGTCATTGGTACTTGGTCGATACGATGATACACTCTTGCATGCCCTTGCGACTCTTCAGCCACCTCCTCCCCATCTGACGCATTTGGAATTGGATTTCGCCCGGAATATATCTGCTGGCGCGGTGCGTCGTTTGGTACAACAATGGCCTATGCTGCGCTCCGTCACCCTTTTGCATTGTGACATGACCCCGGCCATGTTTCCTGAAGCTGGTAAAGAAAGTCATTATGGAACGTTGACGGACGTGACGGTGGAATATTTGGATGTAGATGCTATTCACAAGGTACGACAAGGCGGATATGTTTCTACGAGCGACGCATGCAACAACAACAACAACAACAACAACAACAACAACAACAACAACATCAACAGCAACAGCAACAGCAAGAAAAAAGATTTATTTGGAAATGGCTCTTCAACCGATAGTGTGTGGTGTGGGGTGGTTGACTTGTATTTTACGGTGTTTAGTGACATCTTTTTGCATTTTATCTTAGTTTAACTTTATATATATATATATATATATATATATATATATAATCAATAAAACTTGTCATTTTGTTTATTATGATTTTATGTGCTATGGAGTTTTTTATGGGAACGGGTCAGGTAGTAGGATGAAACCGCATTCCCTCACCCATGGTATGGGGGACATTATCAAAGTGAAGATCGTGCTATTTTATGTAGAGAAGGGCAAAGGGGGGATTTTTGGCGGTGTTTAGAATATCGTCCAGGACAGGCACAGCCAAAAGGATTTGACTTTGTGGGAAATGGTGAGCTGCTTTTTTTTTCTTTCTTTCTTCTTCTTCTTCTCTTTCCTTGTTTCGCCTTCCATGAATAAACTTCCTCAAGAATTATTACCATTGATTATCCAGCATCTCGAAAAGCAAGATGATCGTTATACCTGTACACTGGTCGACAAACGGTTCTATCAGGCCGCCATTCCGCTCCTATGGGAAACAGCTGATTTATTTAGTAATGAGCCAGCCCAAACATTTTTGACATGTTTGATGACCATGTCGCAACATCAACCTATTGGACGACATATACGAGCCCTTTCCGTGAACAACTGTGTCTGGACTGATACTGAATTTTTGTTTGTGATCGAACACACCCGTTGGTTGGAAGACCTACAACTGATCAACCTCAAGCACATCACCGACACGAGTTTACAGCACCTTGGTCGCCACTGTCCACGTCTCCAAACCCTTCTTCTTTACCATATCGACATCTCACAACCGTCCATGGACGCGTTAGGCCAACACTGTTACCAACTGACGGAGCTCACCCTGGCCAACTGTTGGAAACTAGGTCCTGACACATTCTCTGCGATGATCGATGGTTGCCCTTTGGAAATGCTCCATATTGAATATCCAAGTCTGGGACTGATCACAGATAAGGTGGCGATGGATTTGACCGCCAATCATTTTGATCGCTTGACTGAATTGGAACTGATGTATTTACCTATTGGCTTTATTGAACGTCTTTTATCAGCCGCAGCAACAGCAGCAGGATCTTGGCCTCATTTGACTCATTTGACGATCAACAACTACGATATCAATTATCAAGATGATGGTGGTGATGGGGCTCTGGTTCCGTTTCTCCAAACCCATCCTGGTCTTCGGGTTCTCGATTTAAATCAAAGTCAATTCAATCTCAAGCTCTTGAAAGCCATCTCAGTCATTCATCATCCTAAGATCATGGATCTACATCTGCGGTGCGTCCGTTGCTTGAGCGATAGTGGTGGTGGTGCTGCTGTGTTACGTCAACTGGTGCGGGATTGTCCTATGCTCGGCTATATTTCTCTTGATGCTTGTATGGTTCCCTCCTCCTCATTCCCGGAAGCTGGCACAGCGTGTATTTCTCAAAGATACCACAACATGTTGCAACGTTTGGATCAAGAAGCCATCACCAAGATCCGTTTGGCGAGCTGATTTATTTCTGATGACGGCGGCGACGACGATGGCCCAATGAAGTTAGTGATATCGATACCAACAATGACAGCAACGACAAACTGACGAACGATGAATAGATTCTTTCTTTTGCAGCGGGTCATGATATTATCTCCTCTTTTTACTTATATCGGCTTGGATACTGTTATATGCGCGATCTACAGGAACAAGAACAACTCAATGACAGATGATATATTTTAGGCCAATAACTTGTCTTCGTTTGCTGAATGACTGAGCATAGCTTGATTATAGTTTTACCCATTATATATTTCATAGGCATTTTTTATTATTATATCCCATTCAATAAAATATCTTCTTTTTTATCCTGCCTTAATTCGTCTAGTTTTCTGTTTTGTATATGACATCTGTGTTTCCGCTTTTTTTTTTTTTTCGTTTATGCTTGGTTGAGAAATGGTGACGGCAATGGTTGATAGCGGAGGTGAAAAGATAGAGGAAAGATGGCCTTCCTATAAAAAAAAATGATTTGTTCGTACGTATAATCCAGCAAATACTTTTATGTAATAAACTAATTTTGATCTATAACCGGCAAATCTATTGCTTGTCTCCCTTTTTTTTAAAATACCATGCATAAGTATTTACAGAAAATCTTTATGTACCAAAGAAAAAAAAACGCCGTTACCATTACCATCATCACTCCTTCATCTTGCCCCTGCACCATTTGATGTCGATCGCGTCCCGTCCTCCCTTCTTTTTTTTTTAGCGACAGAAAAATATAAAAAGTATGCTTTTTTTTTTTTCACAAGCACAACAAAAAAAAGAAAAAAAGGTCCGTTCTGTTTCCTATTTGTCACGCAATGATATCCTCTGCCATTTTCTCAATGCTACAGAAGCAGCAACAATTACTCTTAATTATGGTGTTGGTCTTGTTCTTCTTGTGCAACAGTGTCAATGCCGGGGACGTCGATGTCACGTATATGTTCAAAGGACAGGTATATAATCCAGGGCAGGTGCCTTTATCTGTACTCTATTTATATGGTGACTGTATTCCTACGGTCTACTCTAAGCTTCCAGCGAATACTATTATCGCTAGCGCCGAAGCGGTCTGTTTTGTCTACCGAAATGCAGGTTGTAAAGGTCCTGTTCTTGATCAGCGGTTGAATTTAAATGTCAGTGCCGCCGGATACGAAATAGACATCCTCAAAAAAGGCCAGTCGTTTGTTTGTATTCAAACAGGCGAACAATACGATCGGAATGAGTACCCTCAAGATGATTAACTTTTTATGGTTTAAATATCGCAAAATCAATCTTTATGTCAAAGCCCAATGCATTTTTTTTATTATTATTATTAGTATTACCGCTGGGTATGACGGACTTGATATAGCATAGGTCATGCGAATGTGCACCCGTATGATGTTTTGTGAACTTTGATAATAAAAGAAAATGCCTTTTAGACACTTAAATGTTAGTCTGTGCGGACTGGGAAGGGTGGGGGGTGATTGACGCACTTTGGTTTTGCTCTGGATACAAAAGGCTGATGGTAATAAAAATACTCATCTATGGACATATACCGCAGAAAGTAGATTACCAATATATTTTTTTTTTCTTTTTGAACAACGCAGATACATTGGATGTGGTGAATATAGTGGGATGTGGGATAGAGTTAGATAGCTTCTGTTCATATTTCACCTTAATAGGTGACCTCCACTATCCACATATAAAAAAAAAAAAAAAAAAAAAAAAAAAAGCGAGTTGGATATATGCTGTATTTATCCTGTTTTGTTGGAGTGATGCTGGTGAGACCGGACTAAGTAAATCTGATAAGGATTCAAAAACCGTAAATAAAGCTACGTTTCATACGAAGTGGATTAGAACAATCAACCAGTCGTAAGTCGCAAGTTGGTGAGGAGTTACGGTAATTTTTCAGAGATAAAATAAAAAGCAGCGCAAAAGTATTCTATAGCCACACACACACAGACACACACACAAACGACATATATTCATTTATGTAATTGGTTAAGCATGAATAGGATTGTCATTTATAGTCAGTTCTCTGATACTGCCAATTAGCTGATGGGTCTTTAGGAGCGAAAAGTAGTCATAATGTAGTGAAGATCTAAAATGCCTGTGATCTATTAACAGTATCATTGTCTCTAATTTTTGTTTTGCGTCGACATGGGCGACCATTCATTGGAGAGCGGTGTTGGCCCTGACCTTAAAAAAAATCGGCATTTGCCATTTCATGCAGCTATTTTCAGGTACTGGAAAAAAGAAGCGGTGTAGTCACAAGAGACTGAATTAGTACGTTTGAAAATCATCAAAAAAATCGATGACCTACAACATCAGCTATTTCAAAATTAATTTTGTAAGAGTATTAATCTTGCTTTTGCCTATGATATATCATTTGATCAAATGCAACACTACAATAGTAAGAATGTGTACACAATTTTGATTTCAGTATAGTGCAGTATTTCATATGAAATTAAGGTACTGAAATATATGAATTTCCCGACCCCTCCTCCAGAAAGAGAAAGATCGAGAGAGCAGTAAAGAAACAACTCCTGATGTTTCAGAAAAATAAGACAAGGGACTACTCTTTTTTTTTTTTTCTCCTCATTTCTTGCCGAAGATTCCCTTGTACTATGAACTTGGGCAAGCGAAATGTGTCATATAAAAAGTCATTTCTTCTAAAAACCCGCACCAATATATCATATCATTCAATATATACATATATAACAGTAGATCTTTTATTGATAAAGTATGAAGATAATAAAAAACAAAGGACGTTACAGTATACGATATCTGCCAAACTATCTGAGAGTTCAATTGCTAATCTAAACACCGATAACATCAGCGACCAATGGACCCAATCTGTATGTTTTTACTGAAATCAGACATCCTAAAACAAAAATCAAGGTGCCAGACCCGGTTCCGTCGATTGATATCCCACAGGTCTTCCACTCTGTTCCCAACAGCATCATTTCATCCCTTCTAAAGTTTTTGCTTTGTCTCCATATATATATATATATATATTCTACAGAAGAAAGTTGCCTTCAGTTTATTCAGTGAGTTCATATACTTCTAATCCGTTCCTTTTTTAGATGTCTCATACTTACTCATTATCAGCAAAATCCGAATAAACAACATTCCACCAAGCGCGTTATTTGACTCGGTGACATTTTTCCCCCTATAAGATGTTATCAGAGAAGCTAAAATCAGTGCCCCCCCCCAAATAAAAAAATAAGATCGACATGAAGGCTTTTTTTTTTTTTTTTTTTTTTTTTTTTTTTTTTTTTTTTTCAACATATACCTTCGTAGGGGGTGAGTGGTCAGAGTCAATGGCGTGTGGCTGGTTCCATCTTCATTCCGTATGATCCATTGTGATTTGCTGCGAGGTGGTTGATCCTAATCGAATGGTGTTGATAGCGTGTTGATCCAATCGATGCACAACCTTCTGCACTTCACTTCCGACTGTAAAAATGGTCCAAAAGTTGTGTCCGATACAAGCGTCGCCTGTGGCTTCCGGGAATTCATTGGCCAATAAATGACATAAAACAAGTTCCACCGACACCAAAAAGGGGCATTGCATGACCACATGACGGACCCCCTGGGCGGTGATCGATGGGTTGGAAGACAGATTGAGACGTGTGAGGTGAGGAAAGCCCATGGTGGCAATGACGTCCAAGGTCACATCGGTGAGATCAACGCAAGAGAGCTGGAGTTCGGTCAGATCGTGGTGTGATTGGAGAAAGGTCACCAAGGGAGCATCGCCCATACCGAAAATATTCTTGAGCACCAACGAAGACAGTGGCGCCCAGCATTCGGTGCTTGTCAAAAGCAGCTGTGACACCCAGTCCGGATCAATATTGTCCAGCGTCAAGTGCGTCAATTGGTCGAAACGTTTCAAATCCTTCATGGTTTCATCATCTACCATCACCCGATCTTCTTCTTCATAAAAACTCGACGTCGCGGTGTTGTTGTTATCCAGGCAAAGATAGAGTTCCTTCAAAGGGCAAGCCATCAGACTGGCAAAGATATCCGGCGACAGGTTCGAGCAATGGTGTAATCCCAGTTCTGTCAGTTGTTTGCATTCCTGGCCTAGGGCATGGATGGATTGGTGTGTAATGAGTGGGCAATGAAGATAGACGGTTTTAAGGTGGGGGCAATCCTTGGCAAGGTACACTAAGCTTTGGTCCGTGAGCCAGTCGCCGGCAAAAATACACAATTCTTCCAACTGGCCGGCGTATAATGTCAACACTAATAAATCGGCATCGGTCCATTTCGAGTACAATTTGAGTGATCGTATGTATTGACCAACAGGATGCCGTGCCTGCATGATGCAATTGATAAAGGCATGGGCTTTGGTTTCGTTTTCCAGGGCAGGTGCGCGCCATAACAATGGATTCGCCGTTGCATAAAATACTTTGTTGATGAGTGCGCAGGTGTAAAGATCACGGTCCGGAATATCATCTATAATCAATGATATAATTTCACCAGGAAGTTGACCAAGGTTGTTCATAGATATAAAAAATTAAAGAGAGAGCGAGACAAGTGATTTTGGGTCCGCCCTGTGAACCGAGAAAATCAAAATAAATAAATATTCTCTGTGTTACACCGAAACCACAGTCTCATGAGATCCGTAGTTAAGTCGTCATTCCAATACAATACAAATATACGGTATACTTTATATTACTATTCTATGATGTACTTGTATTGTGTGCTTGAAGTCTAAACATAACGCCTCATTGATCGCCACAATAGTCCACATTTTGCCTAGTCTACATCTCGTTGAAGAAGCCGCGGTGCTTGAATTTCGCTTACATTATACTTATTCAGACTTAACTATATCATATATCATAAACTTTGACAATCATCATCAAAATAATCTATTATAGCTATAGTACCATTTACACATATCTTTAGGTTTAGGTATTATATTATCTTGCGGGGGCGGGTGGGGTACAACACCGGTTAGATCTAGTGTGACAGGGTGTCTTGAAGTATGTACAAGAATCATCTAGGTAAGCTATGTAGACCAAATATAGCAAAGAGGATAACGTTATTATGTAAATTATTATATGTTGAGGGACTCCATGTTTAAGGCCCTAACCGTCATTTCGACGTTGAAAAACGACGATTTCATTCGGCACAAACTCAGATTTCAGAACCCGACCACGTGAATATTTATTTTCGCCTAACCTGTCCCAATTTCTTTTTTTTCCTTCACCATTAAACGCTTCTGAGGTTCTGGTAACCTCAGTTATGTTTCATGCAATTAATCTCTTTTTATCATCGTCCCTTTAATCTATTTCCATAGCTTATTTATTATTGTTATTATTGTTATTTTTTTCCAATACATCAAATATTGACCAACTCCGACTTTTTTTTTGTTTATAGTGGGGACCCTGGCGGGGACGGGTAAAACTGGGGAGATGTATGGTGATGGAGAGTGGGGAATATGAAGATGTAGATGTAATTAGGATTTGGATAATAATGAGTATGGAAAAACAATGTCATTGGTATAAAAAGTTAAGAATAAATAAATCGTTTTTGTTATTACCATTTTTCCATGAATCACATAATTAAAAATTACATATCATAAATATAAAAATAGATCAATTAGAAAAAAGATAGACCACTACAACAATATAGTTTTAATCGGACAAAAAATGAGCATTACGGTCTCTTACAGCTTTACAACATACGAGTCCAATTTTTCTTTTCTTTTTAGTCTTTTCGTGCCGGTTTGGCAGCATCCTTTCCTTTCAGGTATTGTAGCAGGAACAGCTGGAGGTTCAGCAAAACCAGGATCAATCTTATCGGCAGTAGGATTTTTAGGATTAGTGGGATCAGTAGCATCAGGCTTAGGACCATTGGGGTTATTATTGGTAGCTTCCCTTTGATCAGGTGGAGGCGACAAAGAAAGATTTATTTTTAGAATATAAATTTTAAAACAGGAGAAAAATTAATTTATAATAAAACAAATAAAATTTTTATTTCTAAACTAGAAAATTTATTTTTTAAATATAATTATTATTTTTACTGAGATGCAATATCTGTTGGGTCTGATCCAGGTCTTTAAGGTCCGAGAGCACCAACTGCGCTAGTTACGCCTTGGGTAGCCGAGCCAAGGTCAGATCCATTGTCACCGGGTAAACGTTCTTTAGGTCGACCAGTTCTGCATCCATTGATCAAATCTCCATATTTTAAACGATCATTCTGGTCCTTGGGAGGATTGTACAAGGTATTGATGAGACAACCAACAAATTGTTGGTCAAAACTGAGAATAGCGGCAGCGGGAAGAGCAGTAGGAAGAAGTTTCTTGTCTCTTTCGTCGATGGTGATTTTGTTGCCGCTCATAGGCAGGGCGTGCGTAATGACTACGCCGGCAAGGACACACGCGAGGATAGATGATTTGAGAACCATGATTTAACTTTTTTTTTTAAAGAAATATAGTGAAAGAGCAAAATAGTCAAATACCTTTTTTTTCCAGTATTGTCCAATATATGACTCTTTTTATATTCATCTCATTGGATTATTGACAGGAGGTTCATGCATGCAATAAAAAAATAAAAAAAAATTGGTAAAATTTGTCAATCATACAGTGAACAGCCAAGTTTCCTTTTCAAAGTGTATAAATAAATAAAATATAGGAGACCGTACATGGTTCTTTCATCATAGTCCTCTACATATTTAAATTACAATAATAGCGTAGATATCATGTTTTACCCCCCCCCTGAGAATTATTCTGTGAAGATGATGTACTATATCTGCGTGGATACTTATTCTTCCCTGACACCTCGATCCCGGCGTATATTCATTACAGTTATAACCTGACGATATATCATGCGTATCAGTTTTAGTTCTTTCATACTATTATCTTTATATGCTAATTCTGCTAATGTTACGCAAGGTATGGGCATCCTCTATGTCTTGATTTTCGTCTATCGAAAACGCTTTACCGTATCTTATTCTAGTCTTCATGCTCGTCTTCTATGACTTCCAAACGTCATGCACAAGCCCGCTTAATGTTAAACCCTACATATGATCATCATTTAATTGACGTCTAAATATGTGACGATCCAAATTCAAAAAGCCAACATTTTGCCATTTTTATTCTACACTTTCAAAAAACAAAACAAAGCAAATATTGTCCTTATGACACAACAACTAGAACACAAGTAGACCTAGCATCTCAAAAGATGATCCTCTATTACATACATTGTTTTGGGCATCATTATCGTATGTATCTCGCAAAAAAAAAAAAAAAAAAAAAAAAAAAAAAAAAAAAAAAAATCATGGATGAATTTGGATTTCTCCTATTTTTTTTTTTTTTTTGTAAAGTGTCATTTATTAAAATAAAGACCTGGAAACACGTCGTGGTGAGAGGTGTCCAGTTAAAGGATATGAAAAGTAGAAAAAATAAGGAAGATGTAAGAGAGGGGAGAGTATGGTGAACACTGACAGGCGGAAATGGAAGATGGGGGAACTATACTAAGGGGTCGGGTAACGTAGGAGACAATAGCAGATCAGCATAGTGGTTTACAAAGTGCTGGGGGCAAAAGCGCTTGGGAAGAGAGAGAGGCGGAGACGGTTTTGATGATATAGGAAGGAGAGAAAGGAACGTTGTCGAAAATATTTGCCCAGTGTGCCGTCCAGATTGCATGGAGCGTCATACCCAGGAATTGATGCCAGTGGTGGTGGGATATAGTGGTGATGTCGGGGGAGTTGTGAAAGAAAAGGAGACTATACCAGATTATATCCGGATCAAAAGGGTGAGTTGGTAGAAGGAGAGACCAGATGGCTTGCCAGACTTGCAAACGAGATGGACAATTGATGGCGAGATGGCGGGTGTCTTGGGAAGGATAGAAGCAGTATTGACAGTGAGGTGATGGGTATGTACTGGGCATGAAATGGTTTAGACGAGTCATAGACGGCCATTTGTTGTGGATTAATCTAAACCAAGTGTTCCGGGCAGGAGGGGTGAGACGGATTTTCCAAAATTGTGACCATTGTTTTGGAGAAATAGGGTGAGGGCCAAAAAAGGTGGGGTATTGGGATTGGTGGTGGAGGGTGCGGATATCACGACTGGAGTAGCGGAGTGATTTGATATGCTCCCATAGTTGCGTCCCCAGGGATGGTGATGGTGTAGGTGTAGGTGTTGTATCGGTAAAGAAGAGGTGGGAAATTCGTGGTAATGGTGCGAATCGGGGGTTGGGTGAAAGTGTCGATTTGAGCTGGTTGGTATAAGTGCTACCAAATGGGAGAGACGGGATAGGGGTTGGTTTGAAAAAAAGGTGGGCGTGGAAAGGTTGGGTTGTAAAAATATCTTGACCTCGGAGGAAACGATATTTTTTTTTGTGAAGCCAATGAGAGGATGGAAGAGAGAAGAGAGTCCACAGTGGAGCCTCCAAGCACATTTGTAATGACCATGAAAATCTGCTGATGTCAAAAGAGAAAAGAGAGAAGAGATTGGTGATGAGGATGAAAGGGGAGTGAAATGGAAGCCAGTCAGCGGTTCTAAAGGAGGGAATAATAAAAGGGAACAGTGAGTTTTGATGTGAAGGGAGTAGAAGAATAAAAGATTGAATCCAAATAGATAGAGGTGAGGTAGAGGGAGATGGTGGAAGAAGAACCTGTGGGAGCCAACGTTGTTGTAAAGCGATTTGCTGAGATTGAGGATCAATCAGGCCAAGACCACCTTGTTGTACTGGGCGACAGAGAAATTCTATGGAAAACCGCGTCAGAACTTTCGTACCATTAATGAAGCGGGCTAAAGATGAGCGGGCTGCCTTGAAGAACCAGTTAGGTAGGGGACCAGGCGAAGTATATGCCATAACTTCGAAGAGAAGAGGGCGTTGCACACGGTAATTTTGCCCCTATAAGTGAGATGGCGGAGCGATTGGTATTGATGCACCCTATTGATCTTGTCGAGTAGAGCGTGAGCTACTACATCGAGGTGTGCAGGGGTATATATCAGAGGGAATCCAAGGTAGGTCAAGTAGGTAGGGGTGAATTTATCAAACCATTGGGTAATGTTGTGATCGATGAGGGTGGATTGCCAAACAGGTAGTTTATCACCAGAGAGGGAGAAGGCTTGGGTCTTGTCAATATTTAACTTGGCATTGGATGCTTGGCAGTAAGTGGCAATTAAGTTTTGGGCGACATTGAACTCAGATGGTGATGTTAGGAAGAGGCAAATATCATCAGCATAAGCAAGCACCTTGGTGTTGATAGAAGAGGAAGGAAGATGATTGGAGATGCCTTTGAGGTGGGGGCTGGCCATGATCGCGCGGAGAAGAGGCTCTAAGGCGAAATTAAAAAGAATAGGCGATAGAGGATCCCTTGTCGGAGTCCCCTTTCCTGTATGATAGGATTAGTCAGGTGCCCATTGATATTTACCTGGACTCGATTAGAGAAGAAGAGATTAATGAGAACATTGCACAGTGATGTTGGTATTCCAAAGACTTTCAGAGTTTGGGAGAGGTATGAAGGGTGTATTCGGTCGTAGGCTTTTTCTTGATCAAGAAGCAGTCCAATGCCATTGGGGTCGGTGGTGGGAGCTAAATGCATGATAAGACGCAGTAAAAAGAAATTGTCGGCAATGTACCTCGAGGGGACAAAACCTGTTTGGTATGGTGTTAGTATTTTACCTGCTATGGGTGCTAGACGTGCATTGATGAGTCGAGTAAATATTTTGGCATCGCAGTTAATCAGGGATATAGGCCGCCAGTTTTTCAATAATCCAAGGTCGCCTTTTTTTGGAAGTAAGCGCATAGTGATGTCTTGCCAGGAGTGGGGGAAACCTTTGCCAGAGAGGGCATCATTATAAACTTGAAGTACAATAGGGGCAACTAAAGAGTGAGAAAAAAGAAGAGACAAATAGGAGTAGCCCAATCCATCAAGGCCAGGACTACTATTTGTTGAGCAACGCGCTGCCTGTTGGGTAAGATCTTGTAATGTGTAGGGGCGAGTGAGTTGGCATTGTTGGTGAGGGGAAAGTCGTTCTGATGGAGTGATATGTGATAGAATAGTATCAACGGATGCTTGTTGGATGGGTTCTTTGGCAAATAGTGTTTGGTAGTATGATGCTGCATATTGTTTCATCTTTTCAGGGTCGCTCGATCGATCGGTCGATAAAGTGGAAGCAGGGTTTTGAAGTGCCGCCATATTTTGACGTATTTGTCGAGATCGAATTTTGCTGGCTAGGTATTTTGGTGACTTTTCGCTGTTTTCTAACCATCGAGTGTGTGATCTTATTTGGGAGATGGTGACCAGTTCAGTCTGAAGGTGTGCAATAAGTTTGTTGTGCCAAGCTATTTGGTGAGTAATGGAGGGCGAGTCGGATTTTGTGCGAATGAGTGCGTTACGCCCGCTTTGGAGTGTTTTTAATTTTTTGGACCGCCAGTTAGAATGATTTTTGCCGTAGCGCATGATGAATCGTTTGACAGAGAGTTTGATTTTTTCCCATTGGACTTGAGGTGTATATGAATTGAGAGAGGGGACTAATTGGGTGAGGTGTTGATCAAGTGATGTTTGAAAGAAATCGTGTGAGGTGTAAAGGGGATTAGCGCGCCACACTCCTTTGCCGATGGGGATGGAGGGGTTAAGGTGGAAAGTGGAGGTGAGAAGGCAATGGTCAGTCCATGTTGGTGAAAGAAATTCAACAGAGGAGGATTGGACTGTTTGGGAAAGGGAATGTGATGCGAAGATATGATCGATGGTTGGTGGGTGGTGTGCTACAGCATGAAAAAAGGTTGGAAGGAGGTAGTTGTCGGAATTGATGCTGAGGCAATTAGTGAAGTGAGATGAGAGTAATCTAGACCATTCACCAGTCAGACCTAAGGTACGATTCGTTGATATAAATGAGTAGTTGAAGTCCCCTAGTATGACAAGATTATCGAGTGGTAGAGGGCTGTCAGGTGATTGTAAATTGGCGGTGAGATTGTTGAAAAACAGTTGGCGTGCTGTAGGTGAGTTGGCTGGTGCATAAATAACTAGCACAAAAAAAGGATGAAAGAGATTAGTAGAGTGGGTGACTTTGGCTGCTAAGCAACGCGAATCGTTAGTAAATGGAATAGGTTGTATTTGGTAATCAGGTGAAAAGGATATTAGACCACAGTCCGATGTCCATAGGGTTTGATTTTGGTTAGGGAAGTATTTGTTGAGGGTGGGTTGGTGTGTTTCGGTGGCATGTGATTCTTGTACGGCTAAAAGAGAAAGGGACTGAGAATAAAGATGGCGGATCATGTCGGTGCGTGTTTGAGGTAGTGCAGTTTTGATGAGACCCCTACAATTGAGGGATCCCATTTTGAAAATTATTGGATTCGTGTGTAACATAAATTATTGACAATAATTAATTGGGGGTTTGGAGTCAAAACGGGCAGAGCGTCGGACATTGGTTGTTGATTGGGAATCAGATGAGTTGGAAGAGGAAGTGAGGCGGTCGAGACGGTCATGCAGGCTTTCTGTGGTGATCCGAGCTTTTTTCGTGGAGGACGATGTATTGTGTTCCTGTAAAAAGGATCGTTCGTCAGAAAAGAGGTTTGGAGTAGTGGTGTGGGGCGACTGTTGTTGGGTGTTGGAGGGCGGTTGTTGGTTGTCGGGGAACAGGGTGAAATCGGATGCATCATTTAAACTGAGTTCGTTCGATGATTGGGAAGTACCTGCACTATTAGTAGAAGAATCAGTGTTAGAGTTACCTGTGGGGGCTGTCGTGGGGAAAGCCGCTTGGTTAATCTCAGTGAAATCTTCTTCGTCTATGGCGGTGCTGGGTGTATTGTTTTGGCTGGGGGCTTGCGAAGGGGGCGAGGTGGTGGATTCATCATTGGTGGTTGTTTGGTTGGTTTCATGGGGCGTATTAGGAGATTGGATACGATCTGAGTTATCGGATGTGGTAATCGAATCAGTAGAGTCGTCCATAGGTGACCGGGGTGGAGGAGACGATGAGTCATGTTGCTGAGAAATGGAGGGACAATGGGCAGCAATATGACCCGGGCGGTTGCACGCATAACAGAGACGAAGAGGAGGAGCGATTGGGCAATTATCACGGACATGGCCATCTTTATGGCAATACTTGCAAAAGTTTTTCATATCTTCACAGGTAGCGAGGAAGCCATTGTGAAGGCCTGGCCATGGGAGGTTGTGGACGAGGGGGGGATAGGGCTTACCTCCGGATGGGGTGGTGGTATCAATTACCGCATACCCAGAGCCAAGGTACATTCCAGAGGTCGGATCCGTGATGATACCAATATCGATGACGCTACCATACATCTTTAAGGTTGTATTAAGGCCCTGAAGGATTTCTTGTTTGGAGAGGAAAGGCATTCGAGAGAGAGTGAGCCGTTTGAGATTTGCACGATCTGGGAGGGCAGGAGAGGGAAGGATCTGTTTTTTATCATCGAAGAGGAGACCAGAGGATGTGAATTTGGTGATGGCCTCTTTGGCGTTGGGATTGAGATTGACTTCAAGGAAGCGACGACCACCATCTCGGAAGGGGGCCGCGCCACGACAAGCCGGATACTGTTTGAGGATCATTTGAAACAGGGTGGATTCAGTTTCAGGGCGGGAGGAGACATCTAAAAAAAACGAGCCATCGTTACGGCCGTTCCGGAATAGTTTGGTGCGAATGACATTGGTAAGAGTCTGCGTAGTGTCAGAGTTGGGTGAAGTGGGAGGGGTGTTGAGAAGTGACACTCGAGTAGGGCGGTGTGTAGTGCTGTTTCGTGCGACTTGGGCCCATGTCTGACCGGAGTTAGACATCGGGCGTGGGTTCTGTTGATTAGCGGAAAGAGCCATGGGATTTCTCCTATTAATATGCCAGCCCCTATTTTTGGGCTGAGGTCCAATTTCCTGTATGTAGACGGCGCAACAACCACAGCAAGTGAGAAACGCTGTCTTTGATCCAACCCTCTTTTACTTTATACATTATATGTACTACTTTTAATTTTCATACATTCCTATAGAGCATACAGAGTAGATGCAGTCATATGATAAGACAAGCTAAGCATAGGTATGCAAGGGATATGTATTAATATCATAGTGAAACGGTCGGACGGATATTTTACAGTATTCAGGTTTATTCAGATTTAGCTACAAACTTTAAAAACTATCACCGTGATGATCTATGACAATTATCATAGCATAACGCGTATCCGAATTTTTAGAGCCAAATGCAAAACTAGATTTCAAATGCCGCCCACATCACGATTTACATTTTTCTCCCACTTCCATATTCCGCTCTCTCTCTTCTTTCTTCCTTTTTTCACTTTTTTCTTCGTCTTTGTGGCTCCTATGGGATTCTGATGGACTTACATTAGCGTTAGGACTAGTTTAAAAGGGATTTCAGATCAGGGATGACAAGATACATGGGAAAACCCTTTCATTTTGATTCTAGGATCTGAAGACACCAGTAGTTGGCTTTTTGAAGTCTTCAGTAGCTTAGTTTTGTCTTAGTTTGTATCTACATCTGAATAAAATAAGTCTCTTTTTACATGATTCAATGAAAAACGTCCCATTAATCTCCCTCATGTTTCATGCAATGAATCTCTTTTTATCATCGTCCCTTTCATCTATTGCCATAGCTTATTTATTATTGTTATTATTGTTATTTTTTTCAACAAATCAAATATTGATCAACTCTGACTTTTTTTCGTTTATATTGGGGACCCTGGCGGGGACGGGTAAAACAGGGGAGCTGTATGGTGATGGAGAGTGGGGAATATGAAGATGTGTGTGCGAAGATGTGGATGTAATTAGGATTTGGATAATAATGGCTGTGGAAAAAACAGTGTCATCGGTATAAAACGTTAAAAAAGAATAAATAAATGGTTTTTGTTGTTACCATCTGTGAATCACATAATTAAAATTTCAGGTCATGATATCAAAATAAATTAATTAGAAAAAAGATAGACCTCTACAATAATATAGTTTTAATCGGAAAAAAAATGAGCACTACAGTCTCCTACAGCTTTACAAAACATACGAGTCCAATTTTTCTTTTCTTTTTTCGTGATGCTGGCGCACGGCGCCAGCATCACCATTTTTGTAGTTATATTCAAATAATGAATCAGCAACACCTGGATGCTTAAGATAGCGAAAATCAACAGGATCGCCATTAGGTGCCATTTGATTAGGTGGAGACGAAGAAGCAAAATCATGACTTGATACTTGATGTCCTTTAATATCAGCGTCGCCACGTGTGTCTGCGGCACCAATATCAAATTTAGGTGAATCGCTATCGGGTAAAGGTTCTTCAGGTCGACTAGGTCCTGCTTGTTCAGATACGCCACTAGCAGCCGCAGGAGCAGGCTTGGTTTTGTACACAACCTCAATGCAACCATTGATCAATTCTTCATATTCCAAACGATCATCTTTGTCCTTGGGAGGATTGTACAAGGTGTTGACGAGGCAAGCAACAAATTGTTGATCAGGAGTGAGATTAGCGGCAGCGGGAAGAGCAGTAGGAAGGGGTTTCTTGTGTCTTTTGTCGATGGTGACTTTATTGCCGCTCATAGGCAGAGCATGGGTAATGGTTACGCCGGCAAGGACACAAGCGAGGATAGATGATTTGAGAACCATGATTTATCTTTTTTTTTTAAAAGAAATAAAGTGAAAGAGCAAAATATTCAAATACTTTTTCTTCCGATACTGTCCAATTTATGACTCTTTTTATATTCATCTCAATGGATTATTGACAGGAGGTTCATATATGCAATAAAAAAAATAAAAAAAAAAGTAATTTTGTCAATCATGCAGTGAACGGTCAAGCTTCCTTTCAAAGTGTATAAATAAATAAACTATAGGAGACCGTACATGGTTCTATTATCACAATCATCTACATATTCAAATTACAATAATAGCATAGGAATCATGTTTTACCCCCCCCTGAGAATTATTCTGTGAAGATAATGTACTGTACCGGTGTGAATACTTTATTCTCCCCCGACGCCTCGACCCCGGCGTATATTCATTACAGTTGAAACCTGACAATATATAATACGTATCGTTTTTATTTCTTTTATACTATTATCTTTATTTGTTAATTTTGCCAATATTACGCAAGATATGGGCATCATCTATGTTTTGTTTTCGTCTATCGAAAATGCTTTACTGTATCTTATTCTAGTTTTCATGCTCGCCTTCTATGACTTCCGAATGTCATGTACAAGCGGGCGTAATGTTAAACTCTAACTATGATCACCATTTGATTGACGTATAAATATGTGACGATCCAAATTTAAAAAGCCAACATTTTGCCATTTTTATTATACATTTTCAAAAAACAAAACAAAGCAAATATTGCCCTTATGATACATCAACTAGAACAGAAGTAGACCCAGCATCGCAAAGGTTGATCCTCTATTACATACATTGTTTTGGGCATGATTATAGTATGTATCTCGCAAAAAAAAAAAAAAAAAATCATGGATGAATTTGGATTTCTCCTATTAATATGCCAGCCCCTATTTTTTGGGCTGAGGTCCAATTTCCTGTATGTAGACGGCGCAACAACCACAGCAAGTGAGAAACGCTGTCTTTGATCCAACCCTCTTTTACTTTATACATTATATGTACTACTTTTAATTTTCATACATTCCTATAGAGCATACAGAGTAGATGCAGTCATATGATAAGACAAGCTAAGCATAGGTATGCAACGGATATGTATTAATATCATAGTGGAACGGCCAGACGGATATTTTACTGAATTCAGATTTATTCAGATTTATTCAGATTTAGCTACAAACTTTAAAAACTAGCACCGTGATGATTTAGCATAACGCATATCTTCGAATTTTAGAGCCAAATGCGAAACTAGATTTCAAATGCCGCCCACATGACGAGTTTCTTTTTCTCTCACTTCCATTTTCCGCTCTTTCTCTTCTTTCTTTTTTCTTTTTTTTCATTTTTTTTCTTCGACTTTGTGGCTCCTATGGGATTCTGATGGACTTAGATTAGTGTTAGGACTAGTTTCGAAGAAATTTCAGTTCAGGGATGACAAGATGCATGGGAAAACCCTTTCATTTTGATTCTAGGATCTGGAGGCACCCATAAGTTGGCTTTTAGCAATCTTTATAGCTTAGTTTAGTGTTAGTTTTACCATAGTATGTATCCTGTGCATCTATATCTCAATACAATATGTCTTTTTTTTAATTGTTTTGGTGAAAAATATGTCCTATTAGTCTCCCTCATGCTTTGTAGAATTGTTTTTTTTTTTTTTTTTTTTTTTTTTTTTTTTTTTTTTTTTTTTTTTTACCGTTGTCCATTTAAATGAGTGTTGGCTGATGTTTTACTCGGATAAAAAAAAAAGGCCCTTTAGCCATACTTAAACCTTGTATAATTTACATGATTTATTTTTGCTTCCTCCTTTTAGATCAGAGATAACAACGTTAAATTTGAACCTTAAGCTCCTTCATGCTTTGTTTAATAGATGAATCTCTTGTTGCAACGAAACCACTGCCCATTAGTCTTTAGTATCTCCGAATATGGTCAATAAATCGTATATTTTTATTAAATTAATTATTTCATAATATATCGGATAATAAGCAATTATGCTACTGTAGCAATTTTGTGAGCATCCTATCAAACAATTGTACGTCATGAATGAATCGAGGTTGTGACGTGCATGTTGCCGCCATTGTAGAATCATTTCAACTACTTTCAGGACTGATATATATGACTACTTTCCAACCCCTCTCCCTCCTATTACTATTCTCCCGCCTCAGAGGTCTGTTGATTGAGCTGATAATTCTAACTCGCATCATATGAAACATGTTCCTATTTCCGAGCTATCTTTCATGCTACTTAATTTAATCAATCATCCTAGATCGTATCACCGGTGTACTTGGCATTAGATTGGGTATGCTGTATATATCCGATTCCTTATTTTTTTCTTTTTTTTTTTTTTTTCTTTGGAAATGTGAAAATATCTAAACCTTTGCAAATCCTGTTATTTTCGGAGTACCATGCTCCATGTCCCATTTTAATGTGACAAGTGGCGGTAATTGAGAGGAGGGGAGTAAAAAAGAATCCCAACCACCAAACGGAAACAACTACCGATTCGAATTCTGAAAAAAAAAGGTTCTATAACATACTATAAAATTATTTCCTGATTCAATATCGTATATTCATCAAACACAATTCTGGGCAGTACACAATCCATTGCCGATCTCACATCACCTAACAAAACCAAGTTTTTCAAAACAATATTATTGAATCAAGAAAGCTATAATATTTTTATTGAGCAAGACATAACCTCCCGACCAAGGACTGTACTACACTAATGATATAATAACAATAATGATAAAATCAAGGCAGCAAAAAATAAAAAAATAAAAAAGGGTACACTAACTACAAAATCTATAACTGCTGCTAATATTTTAATTCATGACCAGATACTGTAGTACTTTGAATGTCATACCATCCAGCATATATATATACATAATACAGAAAAGAATCGCCATCATCCTTCGTTGATACATTCTAACACTGTAGATAGCATGATTTCAAACACCATCTATACAAGTTGTTGTTGTTGTTGTTGACGAGGGAGGAATGACCAAGAACCGTGTCGAATACGGTTGATCGCATGAAAATTCAGATGGCGCAAATGGGAAGGGTTTCCAATTTGTAAGCAATCAACGTCGTTGTCGTCGTCGTTGTAGTCGTTGTTCAATTCAGGAAAGTCCTTGGCCAGGATCCCACAATGAAAGAGTGCAACATAGTGTAGACCTTCGCATTTGGATAGAAGCCGTCGCAGGCCATTGTGGGTGATGTTGGTGTTCCCCTCTATGCCGATCCAAGCCAGACGGGGTAAATAGGTGGGAAGCACGTCCAAAACGCGATCGGTAAATGTCGCTGACATCAAATCCAGCGTGGTAAGGTGATGATGCGTTTGAAGAAATGATATCGCTTGTTGATCGGTGATGTACCCACATTCAGACAGACGGAAGGTGGTCAATTGAGGCCAAAAAGAGGATACTGTGGTGCAGGAGCTCACCAGCAGGAGGGGTTGCATGAAAAGAGGTGGGCTCGGGACAATGATCAGTGTGGTCAATCGCTCCAGACGTGCCAAGGCCAACACCATTTCTGTCATTGTTGTATTGTCACCATACGACAAGGAGGAGGAGCCAGCATGAATCAGGAGTTCATCCAAACAAGGCAACGCTGTGGCAAGCGTGGCTACAAAAGTGGCAGAGGGCCAGTGAGGGTGGGTCACCAAGCCAAAGGTGCGTAATCCGTGACAATGCTGGGCCAAACTGAGAAGGGATTGTGATGTGATATGATGATTTGTTTCTAAATGCAAAGACTGAAGCCGGGGACAATGATAGGCAAGGCGTGTGATACTCATGTCCGTGAGATCTTCTGCCCCTTGTAGGTGGAGTTCCTCCAAACACGGCACATGTAACACCACCAGCATCAACAAGGAATCGCTCATTGAAAACCCAAAGCTATTGCCAAAGTGGAGCCGTCGTATATGCTGACCAACAGAGGGACGTGCGTCAATGATGCCAGCCACAATGTGTGCAAAAGAATGTGTGTCCGTTATGTGTGGTGCGCGCCATAACATCGGAATGAGGATGCGGTGAAAGCGTTTGTTGATGAGAATGCAAGCATAAAGGTCGTTTTCTTCAGTCAGATGAGTGGCAATGGATATGATGACTTCAACAGGGAGATGACCGAGATTGCTCATATATGTATCAAAAAAAAAAAAAAAAAAAAAAAAAAAAAAAAAAAAAAAAAAAAAAAAAAAAACACACACACGTTTCCTGCAACGTAGCAACCGAGGCGAAAAATCAATCGAGGAAGACCAAGGAAATAACTCCGCCAGGGGTGTGGTAGGTCGCACAACTTTGAAACAAAAAAAAAAAACCTTTGCATTTATTCTCTTTTGCTTTTACCGAAAACCCCTTTTCCACTAAATTATTACCGCTGGTTAGATAGCACGTTGAAGACAAGAAGGCCCTATTGACATGCTCCCTCGTCGACGAGAAATTATACACTTTCACGTTTATGGCGGTCACGAACGGAAGATTGGCTATCAACAAAATTCGACACAGCCCGCCTGCCATTGAACGGCCACAGGACAAAGTTTCAATGATGACAATTGACTGCCTTTTATCATAGGAAAACAATTTCTTTCTTTCTTGCTTGATTGCTTGCTTTGGATGTTCCCGGTGGTTATGTATGTAGGCTGACAAGATCTGATAACTATGAAGTTCCCGCTGATATCATGGCATTCCCCAAGCTTGTCTTCTTTTGGAGCCAAGACAATCAGAATAAAGATATGTAAAACAATTATTTAACATGATAAGCAGCTTGTGCTAACTTTATTTTTTTTTTTTATTTTTTTTTTTTTATTAGCCTATTGCGATGAATTTCTGCGGTCAGCCGACGCCCATCAAGTCTGGACTCTGTGACAACGGCCGGACGAAAAAGAAATGCAACACGAACCCTCGCCAACATCGTGACCACACCAATCCGTGACGCCGGCACTTCATCAAAAAAGAGATGAAATCGTTATTTAGTCCATTAGTTTATTTATTATTGTTATTATTGTTATTTTTTTTTTTCCAACAAATCAAATATTGACCAACTCTGACTTTTTCTGTTTATAGTGAGGATCCTGGCGGGGACGGGTGCAACTGGGGAGCTGGATGGTGATGGAGAGTGGGGAATATGAAGATGTGTGTGTGAAGGTGTGGATATAATTAGGATTTGGATAATAATGGCTGCGGAAAAAAAAATGTCATCGGTATAAAAAGTTAAAAAAGAATAAATAAATCGTTTTTATTATAACCAGTTTTCTGTGGATCACATAATTAAAATTTCATTCATAAATATCAAAATAAATCAATTAGAAAAAAGATATAGACCACTACAGTAATATAGTTTTAATCGGACAAAAAATGAGCATTACATTCTCTTACAGCTTTACAAACATACGAGTCCAATTTTTCTTTTCTTCTTTAGTCTTTCTCTGCCGGTTTGCCAGCAATCTTTTTTTTGTTTTTATCTTCAGGTGTTGGATTAAGAATAGTTGAAGGTACAGCAAAAACAGGACTAGTCTTATCGCCAGTAGGACCAGTAGGATTAATGGGATCAGCAGCATCAGGCTTAGGACCATTAGGGTTATTATTGCCAGGTGCCATTTCATCAAGTGGAGACGAAGAACCAGAATTATCACTTGGTTCTTGAGGATCGTCAAAACCAGCTTCGCCACCTGAGTCTGTGGCACTAATTTCATAGTCACGTGAATAGCTCTCGGAGAAAGGTTCTTGAGGTCGATCAGGTCCAGCTTGTTCTGATGCGTCACTAGCAGTCGCAGTCGCAGTCGCAGGAGCAGACTTGGTTTTGTACACAACCTCAATGCAACCATTGATCAATTCTTCGTATTCCAAACGATCATCCTTGTCCTTGGGAGGATTGTACAAGGTGTTGATGAGACAAGCAACATATTGTTGATCAGGAGTGAGGCTAGCGGCAGCGGGAAGGGCAGTAGGAAGGGGTTTCTTGTGTCTTTTGTCGATGTTGACTTTGTTGCTACTCATAGGCAGCGCTTGGGTAATGGCTACGCCGGCAAGGACACAAGCGAACATAGATGATTTGAGAACCATAATTTATCTTTTTTTTTCAAATATCTTTTCTTCCGCTACTGTCCAATATATGGCTCTTTTTATATTCATCTTAATGGATTACTGACAGGAGGCTCATGTATGTAATAAAAACATAAAAAAAAAAGGTAAACTTGTCAATCATACAGTGAACGGGCAAGTTTCCTTTTCAAAGTGTATAAATAAATAAAATATAGGAGACCGTACATGGTTCTTTTATCATAATCCTCTACATATTTAAATTACAATAATAGCATAGGTATCATCTTATACCCCCCCCTGAGAATTATTCTGTGAAGATGGTGCACTGTATCGGTGTGAATACTTATTCTCCCCTGACGCCTCAAACCCGTCGTATATTCATTACAGTTAAAACCTCACAATATATCATACGTATTGTTTCTATTTCTTTCATATTATTATCTTAATATGCTAATTTTGCCAATGTTACGCAAGATATGGGCATCCTCTATGTCTTGATTTTCTTCTATCGAAAATGCTTATCTTATTCTAGTTTTCATGCTCGTTTTCTATGACTTCCGAATGTCATGTACAAGCGGGCGTAATGTTAAACTCTAACTATGATCACCATTTGATTGACGTCTAAATATGTGACGATCCAAATTCAAAAAGCCAACATTTTGACATTTTTATTATACACTTTCAAAAAACAAAACAAAGCAAATATTGTCCTTATGATACGTCAACTAGAACACAAGTAGACCCAGCATCACAAAAGTTGTTCCTCTATTACATACATTGTTTTGGGCATCATTATAGCGTGTATGTCGAAAAAAAAAAAAAAAAAATCATGGATGAATTTGAATTCTCCTATTAATATGCTAGCCCCTAATTTTTGGGGCTGAGGTCCAATTTTCTGTATGTAGACGGCGCAACAACCACAGCAAGTGAGAAACGCCGTCTTTTATCCAATTCTCTTTTAGTTTATACATTATAGTGTACTGCTTTTATTTTTCATACATGCACATAAAGCATATAGTGTAGATGCAGCCATATGATAAGACAAGCAAAGCATAGGAATGCAAGAGATATGTACTAATATCATAGTGAAACAGCCAAACGGATATTTTACAGTACTCAGATTTATTCAGATTTAGCTATAAATTTTAAAAACTATCACCGTGGTGATCTATGACAATTATCATAGCATAACACATATCTTTGAATTTTAAGCCAAATGCAAAACTGGACTTCAAATGCCGCCCACATGACGACTTCCTTTTTTTTCCCACTTCCATTTTCCGCTCTTTCTCTTCTTCCTTTCTTTTTTTTTTTTTTTTTTTTTTTTTTTTTCTTCAATTTTTTCTTCGTCTTTGTGGCTCCTATGGGATTCTGGTAGACTTAGATTAGTGTTAGGACTAGTTTAGAAGGGTTTTCAGCTCAGGGATAACAAGATGCATGGGGAACCTCTTTCATTTTAGATCTAGATTCTGATGGCACCATTAGTTGGCATTTCGAAACCTTCATTGACTTCGTTTAGTGTTAGTTTTTCCATAATTTGTATCTACATCTGAATAAATTATGTCTCTTTACATGCGCTAATTAAAAATCGTCTCATTTGTTCCTCCCATGTTTTGTACAACTGATTCTTCTTCTTTTTTTGCTACTGCCATTACCTTATTGCAGCAGTATTGTGTGTTGTTGTGATTCAATAAAAATTATCTGTTTTGATCTTTCACATGTCTTCCAGCATCTTAGATTCCATTTAGATTAGTTTTGACCTTTCCTCACATCTCCCCCTTCGTCTCTCACTTATTGCTACCTACAATACATCCCTTGTCACAATGAACTCCAGGCCTTAAGTTTCATAGTTTACCCCTATACTTCAATAAAATATGCTATTTTCATTAATCATCCTCTGACTCCATTGGATAGTGAATATTTTAGTATTCTATTAAGCACCGACTTTCTCGCTTAGTAGGGTATTACTGCTCCTCCTCAACCAGCAACCCCGATGCCTTCAAAAAATGAGTTTGCTCACAATAATACTAAAATGAAGGTCTGTTTCTGTTCGATCAATGCGATGGATGAGCCAAGACTGGACTGTTGAATTGTAGCCTACAACCTACATAAAATGTGGTTTGCCAAATCTGGAATCGAAAATGAAAGGGGTTTTCCCATTACATACAAGATTGTAAATCCATGATCTAGAAAGCTCACAAAGCTCTGTGCCGATTTTTAACCTATCATAAGAGCACAATTACGCCACATGTGTATGTCACAACGTCAATATTTTGAAAGAAATTCAAATCCAAGCAAAGTTGCACAGGATCTTCAATATCATATACATTCATATGCAGCATATTCTAACATAGACGAAAATAAAGTAATACCGCACCTCGGTATACACACCCTCGTATGATACGTGCTCCATGATTAATTAAACCTCTCTACCCACCCCCCCTCATCCTAATCCAAAACTCACCCATCCATTGTCGTAATACATATGAGTCGAGAATGACTGTGTTATATAAAGTTATCATCATCAATAATTCAAACGTAATGAAGTATTCAAATAAATAAAAAAAGGGGGTATTTTATTGAAGAAATGGGGTATCGAAATACAAAAAACTAAATTACAAATAAAATATCCAGTCAAACTAGCCAAACCAAAACCGAGTTTTATCCCAGACAAAACATCATCCATCACTGCGATATTCCAAATCAATCGTATATCCTGTGTCCCAGTTCGTTATATAATACAAGATCAATAGCGTTTCCATTGGCTACCACAATGTGAATGACCTAACAAAAAAAAAAAAAAAAAAAAACAAAGTTCATGAGTGTTCATTGTGTACGTTTCTTTTTTTCTTCTTGTTTCCCTTACCTTTCCCAAGAAAGAAGCCAATCCAAGTCGTCATTATCGATGCCACGGGACTGAGGTTCCTTGTAGGGATTTTGTCGCATGGCGTTGATAGTCTTTTGGTCTAAATATCTCACCAAATAATAGTTGTCATCCGTGTCGAATTCCAGGCATTCATTTGTGGCGGTGGTGGTGATTTCGGGAAAGGCGATGGCGGGCAATAGGCAACTATACAATTCCACAAGGGTGAGCGTGCGACATTGGTGCACGAGGCGACGGATGCCATCGACAGTGACGGTGTGGTTCCAATCCATACGCAGATACATGAGAGACGGTAAGAAGCAAGCCAACGCGTCCAAGGTGGCGTCGGTGAAATCCGCGCGGTGTAGCTGCAGATGCGTCAGGTGCGGATGGGTTTGGATGCATGGGATCAAATAACGGTCAATGTCATCACATAGTTCAAGACCATCCAAGGTAAGATGCGTCAACTCAGGCCACGCCTTCAAGTCGGCCAGCGACATCAGCAAGTGTTCAATCACCTCCGGGGTATCATCGTTGCATTCAAAATGCGTCACTTTAGGAAAGCCCGCAAGCACATCGTCCACAGCGAGGGTGGTCCAAAACGGACCGTCGGCTTGGTTCGAGAACAAAATGTCCCTGATCACATCACCGCCACCGTGTTCGATCAGAGGCGTAAATGCGCGCGAAGGTAAATGAACACAATCGTGCAAGTGGAGTTTGTAAAGTTGATGATGGTAGTGTTGCGCAAGGATGTGGATGGTAGGTAGTGTGATCGGCGATGCGATGAGTACCAATGCTTTCAGGTTCGGACAGTAGTGAGGGAGCTGTTGGATGATCGTATCCCCAAGGACATCGTCGCAGTACAAGGTCAAGTCTTCCAGGCGATGAAGATGCGGCACCAAACGTAAAATGTGGTCTTTTGTCCAATCCTCGCGAAGTACCAGTTTTCGCATGTAGGTTGTCATGGGATGTCGTGCTTCCGCCAAACAATTGATGAGTGCTGTGGGTGAATCACGGTAATGTTCTTCATGGAAATGCCACAAAAACGGCAACGTGCAAGTGTAAAACCATTGGTTGACCAGGGAGCAGGCAAAAAGATCTTGCTTTTGTTCGATGTGCTGAAGAATTAATGGTAATAATTCAGTAGGAAGATTGTTCATGTAAAAAGAAAAAGTAAACGGAGGAAGCTTAGCTGCCCTTTTTTTTTTAGAGTACATACAACTTTAACTATTGAAATCAAACTCAGCTGCTCAACTCTTACAGAAATATGCCGCAGTTCGATACGCACCCCATTATACAGAAAAGCAGTAATCAAATCACAGGAAATATGAGCAAGGCTAATAATAAATTTTTTTATTTTTATTTTTCTAAATGACAGAATAAATCAGCACAGTTGGAAAAGGAAGAGTAGAGGTGGATGGTGGGGAATTAAATATCGGGATACTAAACTCTCATACTATAATACTTACATTGCATAAGCTGTACAGCCCTGTATTACCCATCTTCGTTAGCTTGAACATCATATGTAAATCCTTCATTTATCATTCAACAACTTTTCAGAGATATTCTCAAGCATTACGTTTCCAGTCTGATTATGGTTGAGACACAAAACGCTGTATATTTTTGCCTACGGGATGACCGATGGATCGTCAGGATTGAAAATTTGTCAAAGAAAAAAGTACTGTATATCAAGTATTGTATGATGTAAGGAAGGGACTAAGCATGCAGAAGTCAAATGCGTAAATGTCATATTTACAAAAAAAAACAAAAAAACGAGTCGTACACAATATATATATAAATATATTTACACTTGTGCCTGAAAAAAAAAAAAAAAAAAAAAAAAAAAAAAAAAAACTTTTGAAACAGAACTAAAATTAAAGTACCGAAAACACCATCTTTTTTTGTGATTTTCCTTATTTCTTGTTTTTAATATGACTGCACCTTCATTCCTTCCTACTGAAATCGTCTCACTTATTATCCAGCACGCCGATGCCCAAGATCTGAAAGCGTGTACGCTCGTCAACAAACAGTTTTGTACAGTAGCACAACCATTGATATTATGGCGTACCATCCATCTCAAACGAAAGAACAAGCGGGCGGGTTATCAGATGATCAATCAAATAGTCACGGCCCATCCTTCCGTGGGCCATCATATCCGACACTTGGATTTAGGCTCATCTTACACATGGAAAGATGATGCGCTTTTATTGCTGATGCCCCATGTCCGACTTTTGGAAACGCTGATTTTACGCAATGCGGAGCAACTCACGGATGTCAGTTTGGAACACCTGCCACGCCATTGTCCGGAGCTTCGTTCACTGGATGTGGGCAACAGTCGGATCACGACAATCTCCTTTGACGCGCTGCGTCAGTTCTGTCCTCATCTTTGGCAATTAACGCTGGGCACGACCACCAAAGACTTGGCTGCGGACGCGTTTGTGGGCTTGGGTTCTCCTTGTCGACTGAAGGCGTTGGTCCTGAATCTTGAACACTACGAAGACGACGATGACGAGGATGGTGGTGGTGGATTTTTTGAAGAAGATGATCCAGCGGATCCCTTTTGTTTGACTGGATTCCACCATCTGACGCACTTGACCATCCACCATGGGCCCATGCGGATGCTGGAACGTCTGTTCCCGACGTATGACGGTGATGACGGCGACGACCCTGCGGTGGCACGCTTTGCTTTGCCTGCATTGACGCATCTGACGCTCTACGACTGTCCCAATGTGGTCGACGAAATGCTTGTCCCGTTTTTGGAAACCCATCCTGATCTCCAGAGCCTTGAAGTGTATGGCAGTGGTGATCTTTGCGATGGCACCTTGGAGGCGATTGCCGAGTTTATCCCCAACATCAGGAACGTTCGTATCGATGACAACATCAATATCACCCATCATGGTCTACGCCAACTGGTACGCCGTTGTCGCCTCCTCACCACTGTCAGTTGTGCCAATACGGAAATAAACGCCGAGGAAATACCAGAAGCTGGGGAACATTGCTTGAATTTGATGGTCTCTGAAGATGAAGATATCTACTTGGAATGGCTAGATGAAGACGCGATCGACACCATCCGAAAAGATAAACCGGAGGATGAGGTGAACAGTAACAACAACAACGACGCCGACGCCGACGATGATGACAACAATGATTACGGTAGCGACGATGGCTATGACGATGATGATGAATTTGATGATGATGACGATGACGAATGAACAATAGACCAATGTCCGGCGAAACAGCAGGAAAAAAAAAAGGTAGTGGGGAGCAGGGAGTACCGCCCATTCAGTATCGACGACAAATCCATTTATACACGACGACGGCAAATTAAAGGGGTAGTTCATGGCGCACGTGGATTTTGACAAAGTGGTGTCCCTTCCCTCTCCTTTGCTTTTGGTGGTAGGTTTAGTAAATGCATTTTAGTTTAGTTTAGTTTGGATACTCTTTATTTTATACCTGAATTACAATAAAAATTTACATTCTTTACATAAATTTTATGCGTCTGGGTGATGGACGGTGTGTCGGGCGGCGTTTGCACTTTTATTTTAAAAAAGTAGTGATGATGGCATTGGATATAGCGACAGTGAATTTTTCTGATGATGATTTTTTTTTTTTTTTTCGGACGGACTTCCGTCGCCTCCGCCCTCCCCGCCCTCCTAACTAACCCATTATCATCGTGGAAGACGACCACGACGATCACGAACAAAAAAAAAAAAAAAAGCGCCATTTCTTTGCAAGAAACAAACAAACAAACAAACAAACAAAAACGTATGAGGAGTATAATCAATTCATAGTAATTGGCTGGATGATAAATGAAACGCGCATTTTGGCCAGCGAACTCCGTCATCCTTGCATTTGGTACCATTTCAGAATATTTATTTTGTTTATATTGTCTTGACACTTCAATAAAATGCATATTTATTCGTCCCCTTTTTTCTTGTGTGTGTGTGTATGTGTGTCTGTGTGTGTTTAGGTGGGCGTGTGGTGTGCAGTTGATCGGTGATGCAATCATGATATTTTATTCTTTATCAATTTTTGGTGAAAAACGCATTTTTGTCTTTCCCACTCCTTTTTTTTTTCTTGATGAACAAACTTGATGACCTTCCTACTGAAATTCTATCATTGGTCCTCCAATATATCGATATTAGAGACCAAACAAATTGCACCCTCGTCAACAAACAATTCCATACACTGACGAATCCTTTAATATGGCGATGCCTCATTCTCGACCCACCCATCAGTGACAAAGTGACTACCACCATCCTTCATTCCACATCGCCTGCACTGGGCCGTCATGTGCGGTGTCTTCTTTATTTTGTTCCTTTTGACAGTCAGGCATTCCTCTCGCTTTTGGAATGCTTACCGTTACTGGAAATTTTGAATGTCCCTGGATTCACTCGGCGCAACATTGAAGATGACGTTATGCAACATATTCCGCGTTTCTGCCCACAACTGAAGGTGCTTTTTCTCAACAAAGTCGACATTGGCCAACGCACCCTGACATCATTAGCCCATCATTGTCACCAACTTAATTTGATCTCCTTTTCCAAGGGGTGCTCTTTACCCGCCAACACATTTGCCATGCTCGGGACCTCGTGCCCCTTTTTACATGACATTTACGTGGAATTGGACGCCATGGACGGAATTAACGACGATGACGACAACAATGAAGATACAGCCAACGCAGCAGCATTGGATTTGACCCGGTGCCATCGATTGAGACGTTTATCCCTGACCAAAGTACCCACCTATTTTGCTCGACACCTGCTCACCCTAGCCGCCGCCCCCGCCCCCGCGTCCACCACCGGTCCCGTTTGGCCTCAGTTAGTCACCCTTGCATTGCACGCCGATGTCGACGATAGCCATGTGATTCCATTCATTCAAACACATCCCATCCTCAAGACCCTTGAACTCAAACAAGCCACCACCCTTACGGATGCCACCTTGGATGCCATTGCCACGGGTTTACCGGAGATCACCAAAGTGGGATTCAAGTACTCTTGCAACCTCACTGACCATGGCATCCATCGCTTGGTGCGACGCTGCCCTCCTTCTTTGATGTTGGTGGGGATCAAGGGATGTCGCATCAAACCCACCCTCTTCGCCAACATCCTGGGTAAGGATTATTCGTATCGCATGAAAACGTACTCGACCCATTATAGCTTCCTGACTTACTTGCATACCTTGGATCCACTCGTGCTGAATAATATTCGACAACTGGATGACTCGACAGCAGCAGCGGTCTCGGCGGCCTCGGCAGCGGCAACCTCTGCTCCTTTGAACAATGAACAACCTCTTCTTCTTCAAGTCAACAATGAGGATGAAAATGGAAGACGTAGCCACAACCAGCACCAGCACCATCACCACGATGACGAATGGGGTGAACATGACGACTTTGACCTGGAGGACGAATTGGAAGACCCTAACGACGTTGACGAGTACTATGACGATGACAGTGAAAGTGACTTTTCCTGGTGATGATGATCTTTTTTTTTTTTTTTTTTTTCCTTCAACACGGGTGTGGCATGCCACTACCAACAAAACGAACCAAACCTAACGATTATCACCCCCCTCCCCCACAGCATCATCATTATCACCACATCTGGAAAAAGAAACAAACGAAGGATATATATTTACCACCAACTATTCAATAGCAATGCTGATGCGTTGATGGCAATAAAAACGGTATCTTTGGATGATGGATGAATGATAGTTTTTTTTTTTAGTATAATATAGCTTTTAATTTTTTAGGCTTCTTTGTTTTTATACTTTGATATTCAAATAAAGTGATACATGATTTTTCCTTACTTATTTTTGGTGGCGTTGTGGATGTGCATGTGAACGATGTCTGATGAACCATGCCACTCTCTGACATACAAGAAAACAAAAAAACAAAAAAAGATGGGGGGAGTGGTTGACAATGACTTTTATTGCCATTCTTTGTCTTTTCTATTTTATTTTATTTATTCAAAACAATGGGTTACTTCATATCCTGTTGCCACCGGTGGGCGGAAGAGGGATGGAGGCGTCGCTACCCTACATGACTGGGCATGTTGTCGTCGTCCCAAAGGGGAGACGCGGGTTCTTCTAAAAAGTTCACTCACACCATTTTATTAGAAAAAGAGACCTGGTACATTTTGTAGTGATAGAACACTCACAATCATCCTCGAACCATTTTATTACAGTCTGCAAAGCTGATGATGTTGGCCTGCCGGCCTTTTTTTTTTTTTTTTATCTCACTCTGACCGAAAAGGCGGGATTTCAATTCACTTTTTTTTTTAAAAAAAAAAAAAATGTCCTGCTTTCTAATTTTTTTCTCTTCCCTTCTTTTTTCCACATGGATGTCCTCCGAGGGTCTGATGATCATGGAGTGGGATTTTTATTAGATTTAGAGGGTTTTGAAAAAGGGCATGACAAAGGACATGGGGAAACTCTTTCATTTTGAATGTAGGATTTGGAACCGCCATTAGATCTGGACATCTCAAAAAAGATGAATACCATGGAACCATGATTAGTTTAGCTTAGTCTTAGTTTTATCTTAGTTTACCTCTGTATAGTTGAATAATGTATGTCTAGTTCATGTTATCATCAACCTCTCTTATATGGTTACAGTAGTTTGTCTTCGACAGTAGATTTCTTTTATACATTTGCCTCGTTGCCCCATTTAGATTAGCTGGTCCGCCCCTCCCCCTCGCTCTGCAGTTTAGACTTGTTTTATACCGTACTTCAATAAACTGTTTTTTTTTTCTTTTTTATTTATTTTTAACCATTGATTTAACTCCGTGTTGGCCCCACTAGATTAAACCTCTTTCATTTGAGATTATGTACTGTAAAGAATGCCAATCAGCTCTTTGTTTCTTCACTACCGCTGTACATGTTTGATACTGTACCTTCACTTTGTGGAAAAAAAAAAAAGTCATATTCACTTTCAAATAGTTTTGATTTTTTATTGAACATATTAGAGATTATAAACTACCCAAATTAACACTACACTAGAGTCATCCACTCCACTCTAAATAGCTATTTGCAGCTAGAGTCTTTTTTTTTTTTTTTTTTTTTTTTTTTTTTTGTAGTGCATGATCGGCGGTACAATTTCGTAACACAGCCAGACACTCGAATTTGCTCCTTTAAAAAATCCATAATCTGACATGTTGGATCGACGTACTGTACAGCCAGCATTTCCCGGCTGCTCTTCCACCATACTCTTGGACCGCATGAGCGAATGAGAAAGATGGGCTTGTTGGAAAGTGAATGATGTCACCTGATGGCTTTTTTTTTTTTTTTGATGGTTATGAATCAACGATTACTAATTACAATGACGATGATGGTATAAAAGTACATATTTTTAGCTACTTGTGGTGATTGAATGGGTATTTATAGATACCTTTTTTTTTTTTTTTTTTTTTTTTTCCTGATGCAGCGGTATCATAGTAGTAGTAGTAGTATGGTTAATTTAATGGGTGTGACATAGACGATTGGAAACGTCAGCGGTAGTATCACAGTGATGGATAAATACATATATGGATTGAACAATGATTTGACTATCTATGGTTCGTTAGAGTGTACTTAAAATAACTATATGAATATTTCCTTTCCCTACAGTATAATCTTATTATTTCTTGCCTGTAATAAAATTAGCAAATAAGCTACTTTTCCTATTGTTGTCAACTCGTTTATTACTACATGTCTATATATATATATATATATATATACATGAGTATGTGTGTTTTATAAATTTGTACAATATCATGTGCCTTGTTCTGGATTAAATGGGTTCATTCCCATGAATTGGCCTATGGTAGTAGACCTCGGTAGAATTAATTTCTCCTTGAAATAAATATTATGATGACTCGATAGCAGGAAAGGAAGGCGCTCAGTAGTTATAAAAGATGTGGAAGGATGTTGTGTATTTTGCGTGTTACCATGCAGATGATCAAAGAAAACGTGCGGCAGCTACGTCATAGCAGGTTCACTGTGACACTATGAAAAAGAAAGGGGTAAAAACAGCTGAGATTTAAACTTTAAAGTTTTGCTTGACTAGTGCATTTTGATGTAGGGGGGTGTTTGAGAACTAATGTGGTGGGGAAGATCGGTGAAAAGTCCTTCAAATCCCGTCGATCACCCATCCACCACTTTTTTTAATTTATGATCAAAAAAATATAAATAAAAGGCTATTATAAAAAAAAACCCCAGGACCAGGTACCCTACCCTTTCCCTTTTTTTTTTATTTGTTAATTTCAAATGACTATAGACAAGGTCAATCTCTTAATCAAAACAATAAGCAAGCGTTTTCCTCAGGGATCATCCTCTGGATCAAAAACTAGAACCGCACTTTTGGCTATCGTTTCTTTGGTGATTCTTTATCGTCAGACCATTGGAAAATTGATCCACCCTCCACGCCAACTACGTCACATTCCTCATGTTAATTACTTCAAATTTATTTTCATGTCCATCATACGAAACCAACCTCTTGGGGTGATTTCCAAGGCATTGTCGGTTCCATTGCTGTTGGACGGGAGTCCAATGTATTTGAAACCTGAACGGTTGGGCTGGACAGTACATGTGGCTACTCCTGAAGCTGCCAAGCAATTTTTTTTAAAAACGGGTAAAAAAAAAAAACAAAAAAAAAAAAAAAAAAAAAGAAAGATATTTCACATAGACTGTTGTATTGATCCTACTACTACTTTTTTTGGGGGGGAATGGGGCGAAAGATATTTATCCTAAATTCGATACGTTGGCCACTCAAAGGGGTACTTTATTGCACGAATTTGTTGGAGAGAAAAATATTCTTTTTGCTCGTGATAAGAATGAATGGAAAAAACATAGAAAGGTTTATACACTTGGAAAATAAGCATTTGTATTTTTATCTGATTTTAATATATATCTATTTTTACTTTTTTTTCATTTAGCTGGTAAATCCCGCTTTCCATAAGAGCAAACCGCTCAAACTTTTTGGTACTCTTGGGCACAAAGTTTTCAAGGTAGTGGATGAAGCCAACGAGAAGCCGGTGGATGTGACGTTATTAATGGCAAGATACACTTTGGGTAAAGTTATTGATCATCTTTGCCCTGAAACATATTCTAACGTTTACCTTTTTTTTTTTTTTTTTTTTTTTTTGGCGGGGAAATTCAAAAGATGTGATTGGCCAAGCAGGATTTGGGTATAATAAAAGGCACCATGACAAAAAAATGAAGTCAATTCAATTTTATTTTTATTTCTTTGCTATGCAATAGGTTTGACTTCGATGCGATTCTTCATGAAGACAGCAAGTGGGTCAATGTGTATGATGAGATCAATGTTGCCATATTTGACCCTTTCTTTTTCTTTCTGCCATTCCTCGACACTCATTTCCGTTGGCTCTTCCGTGATCGCAAACGCAAATCTGAACTCGTCGGACAATTCCATGCCATGCTACTTGGTGTCATTGAAAAGAAACGTCAAGTATTGCAAGAAAAATACAACGCTAAGATCCAAGACAACCACCACGATGTCGTTGATGATGCTGAGAAGGACCTACTCACACTCATGTTGGAAAGTGACTACTCTGAAGGTGGCAGTATTTTGACCAATGATGAAATTAAAAGCAACTTGAATGTGTTTTTCATTGGTACGTTCTTTACGCACACACACACACACACAAATAGACACGATTTGCATTTCTCACATTCTCTCTTTTTTTTTTAATATAGCTGGCCATGATACTACCGCCAACACACTTGCATTTGCCATCCATGCATTAGCACGCGACCCAGTGATCCAGCAAAAGGCACGCGAGGAAGCCATTCGTATCTTGGGCGATGAGCCTTACGACGTTTTACCGACGTATGAAGATATCCGGCAATTGGATTACCTGAACCAAGTGATCAAGGAAACCCTGCGCTTCTATAGCCCTGTGGTCAGTGGCTTGCCGCGTGAGACGGCTGAAGATACCCATTTGGTCGGCGTCCATCTTCCAAAGGGAACCCCCATTTTGGTCGATATTTATAATTTGCATCACAATCCTCAAGTGTGGAACCATCCTGAAACCTTCGACCCCTCTCGTTTTGCCGCTGGTGGTGAGGCCGATCAGCAGGCATCCGCAGCCAACAGCAAAAACGGCGGCGCCATGGCCTGGTCGCCCTTTTACAATGGTCAACGAATGTGTATTGGAATGCAATTCAGTTTGGAAGAACAACGTGTGATGCTTTCCACGCTATGTAAGTACCGTTTTTTTTTGTTTTTTTTTTTGTTTTTTTAGTGAAGTATGGAAAAGAACCTGACAACTTTTTTATTTTTTTTTTTTGATGTTGGTATTATAGTACGTAAATATGAATGGCGATTACCAGAAGATTCCATTCATAAAAAGGACCCAGTGACAAATAGCGTTGGTGTGTTGACTGCAAAAGATCTCAATGTCATTTTTAAGAGAAGATATTAAAAATGTCTTGGTTTACTATCATATTAGAAACCGTAGTTTAGTTATTCCTTTTCTTTTATTGCTTATATTTATTATTATTATTATTATTATTATATATTATTTGAACCTCCAATAAAAACTGAATTAACATACACTAAAGTTGAATTCTTACCAATGTAGATTATATATGGTTTTTTATTTTATTCATTAGGCACGATAACTTCAACGATAAAATAATGCGACATTGAAAATGAAATTGGGCGACATTTCGTTTCTACAATTACGACATTATAATTGTTTAAACCACGACAATTTTTTTCTTTGAAGGGCCATTAAGGAGCGACATCTAACTCCAGAATGACTGTATGTGCGATATTAGCCAATAGAAGTACGCAAATTTGGCACTGGTGTGCCATACGCTTTTCCACTATGTACTGCCCACTACTGTGAGGTCATTTCAAACTATTCGAGTTATTCAAACCAGCAGATGCTAAAAAGGATATATTTTTTCTTCCTGTCATCTATGAGACATTCTGCGCTAAAATGGTCTGATAATGTCTGATAACAGTTGATTTGAAGAATGATACACACGCCAAAGATTTTTACCAGCGCACGGGAAACTAAAATGGCATTTGCACACCCCCCCTTTCAATATTGGCATATGGTGGGATTTTGCTTACACGCCAACTTCTTTTTGAAATACATGATTATACGTGATACAATAAAGTGACTTTGACTCTTGGTTTTATTATTATTATTCAATAATGCGGCATCAACGAATTACTGCAAATGTTTATTATGTGGCACGGGGAGGGTCGAAAAAAAAGACTGTTAACCGCCAATGCATCAAAATAAAAAACACTGCGAACCGCCGGTGCATCAAAACAAACAAGACTGTGAACTACCGGTGCTCCAAAATAGGAAATTGAACCGTTTCTTTTTCGACAAAAAAAAATATGAACATTACACGTGAGCAAGCCATTTGCATGTTTTTCTCAGAAGAATATAACGACAAAAATGTTGCAAGGCTCTCGAAAAAGATTAGTGATTTTGGCTCCTTTGATGTATGCTACGAGAATGACCCTAGAAAGCCAATTCTGCTCTCGCGCGCTACAATTGAATCTGAACCTTTCTCTTTCAAGATGTACAAGTGTTCCTTCAATCAATCAGCTTGTGATGAATGCAATGCCATAGGAGGCAACTATGTTAAGAAATAGCGGTATTGCTCATACGTTCAGAATTCTTTACAATCTTCTTGTGGAATGTCTTGTAAATTTTATACTTTTTGGCCGAAATTTTGGAATTTAAAATGATTTATTTGAATTGATAACAATGAAAAGCAAGGTGTAGTAAGACAGTCAATAAAGGCATATCTAAACTATCTTGGATCTTTGTATTGGTTTTGACCTGCAATCGAAAGGGAATAAGCTTGAAAGATTATCCAGAACTATTTCTCGCTGAAAAACATGATATTTGTGATCAGAAGGCAAGTTATCAACTATTATCATTTTCAGTTTTTCGTGCTTGCTAATGAAAAAAAGAAAAGAACAACTTGTAAGCAATATTGAATTTTTTTTTTTGCTTTGACATGATTTCTTTTTTTGCTTTGACATGGTAAAATACCTGATAAAGGAGTGGAGATCATTGACATCGGTTGACAGTCCTGCGAAGTCCAAGGATATAAGACAAAGGTTCTGTTCTGCTGTGCTGATATAAGAGATCATATCTGAAGAAGAAATTAACATTAAAATCAGTATGGCATCATATACATTTAAGTTTATTTTAGATAAAAATTATACCTTGGATATTTCCGTCCACTGTCGCATCATGAAAAATGATGGCATAAAAACAAAACCTGTTCCTGAAGAAATTGAAATTCCGATTAGGAACACTGCATGATAAAAGTAAAATAATCACGCAACATTGTGATGGAAGAATAAAATCATTAGGTCTTATAAAATAGAAGAAAAGAAAAGAAAAATACCCTTGCAATAATATCAATCGTATCATCATACACCTAATATCAGACCATCATCTGATTATGATAAAGATGATGATGATGATGATAAAAAAAACAATAACAATAAACCCATGTAATATCTATTTTCAATGAAACATAAGATATAGTAGATAAAGAGTGACGTTTTTATTAATAAAAACCATATACAAGAATCTCACTTAATTCTACCTGTCTCATTTTTATTTTATTTTTTTTATGTATACGCTATTTTACATCCACATTCGTTAATTCTCCTAATACATTGATTTCCTCGTTTACATCCCTTGAGACAAGACTGTCCGATGCCAAACAAGAGGACGATACGAAGACTTTGTCGCACAAGGACCTTTTCTTTAAACAGTACACCATACGGTTCAGGAGGTTATTTCTTCTTTGCTTGCCTTCAGGACCTGGGGTTTTCCTTGCGTACCCAACAATGGCATAACCTTGACTTTTTATGCAATTTATATGGGTTTGGTATTTGGGAATATAGTTTGCTATGACCCCAACCATACTATCTATATCTATATATACATGTAAAAAAAGGGTAAGTTATGAAGCACTTTTGTAAAAATTTCCAATAATCCGTTACCAATATATTCGTCTTTCAAAACATATAATTCTCGATAGCGGCTGTTTGTATCTCGTTGCCTTTTTCTGATGATCGGTGCGTTCATAAAATGGATTTTTTTCTTTGAACTAAAAGATAATGGACCGACGACCCAGCCCGATGTCGGGGCTATCGGGGCAGTGGCCCGACCGGGCGGAAAATAGCGAGGCCTAGCTATAACCAACCGGTAAATGTTGTGGAATAGCGTATATAAAAAAAAAAAATAAAAAAAATACAAAGTAGAAAATGAGACAGGTAGAATTAAGTGAGATTCTTGTATATGGTTTTTATTAATAAAAATGTCACTCTTTATATACTATATCTTATGTTTCATTGGAAATAGATATTACATGGGTTTATTGTTATTATTATTTTTTATTATAATCGTATGATATGATGTTCTGATGCTACGTGTATGACGATACGATTGATGTTATTGCAAGGGTATTTTATTTTCTTTTAATCTATTTTATGGGACCTAATGATTTCATGAAGTGAATCATTGTTTTCTTTTCTTCCATCACAATGTTGCGTGATTATTTATTTTTATCGTGCAGTGTTCCTCATCGGAATTTCAATTTCTTCAGGAACAGGTTTTATTTTTATGCCATCATTTTTCATGATGCGACAAATGTCGTTCGTGGTAATTCTTTTGAGAATATATGCATTTTCATTTGGCGAATCGATGGTGGTAGCAAATACTTTGTTCAAAAATGCGATAACTTGCAACTCAGACGCTATAGTAGTAAATTTTTTAAAGTTAAACGGATTGACCGATAAAACACATAGTATACAAGGGCACTCACCAAGTTCATAATCAGTTTTTCTTGATCCATCACAGCTTGGAGTTGAATGCTTGGTCAAATACCTCTTGAAGGTAAACGGAACGCTGAGAATTCGTGTCAAAGATACTAAGACTGGCTTTATAGGGTCAGTCTCGTCGCATACATCAAAGGAGCCAAAATCACTAATCTTTTTCGAGAGTCTTGCTACATTTTCATCGTTACATTCTTCTGAGAAGAACATGCAAATAGCTTGCTCACGTGTAATGTTCATTTTTTTTTAATTTTGTAAGAGAACAAACTTTTATTTCGTTGCACCGGCAGGTCAGTCTTTTGATGCACCGGCGGTTCACAGTCTTTTTTTTATTTTGGTGCACTGGCGGTTCACAGTGTTTTTTATTTCGACTTTTTTTTTTTTTTTTTTTGTATAAATGAATAGGTTTATTAGGTTGGTGTCATGTGTGGCACCGCCTGAAAACCAGACTTTATATACTATTTCTAATGTTATCTATGCATAGTGTTTTTTTATTTTGATGCACCCAAGTCCGATTCCCTGGTGGTCGTATTAAAATAAATTATCAAAAGCGGTGTAGAAATCTGTCTGCGTTTGATTTTTGCCAGTAGTGGCATCCGCGCAACAATGACCATTGGTCAGAGAACCAATTTGGCTGATGTTGTGTAATTCTTCAACTACTATCTCAGCATTATGGTCCATGCCATACGGGGAGACATCATTTCAATTTCTTTTATTGTACTATGTGATGAACTGTGATCACGAATTAAAAGAATAAAATAACTTTTTATGGACAAAATAAAATGGCTCACACGATCAAGCTCAGAAACCGATTCAAATCCCGCACGCGTGGATTTTTATTTTTACCTGTTGAACATCCTTTTTTTTCTTTCCTTCTTTTTTCTTCACCATTTAACCTCCATGGGGCTATGTTGGACTTTGCTTAGTGTTAGGAATAGTTTAGAATGGGTTTCAGCTCAGGGATTACAGGATGCATGGGGAAACCCTTTCATTTTGGATCAAGGATCTACAACAACAACAACAACAACAACAACAACAACAACCATTACATGCCTTTTAGGAACGTCCATTAGCATAGCTTACCTTATTATTATTAGTCTATCCCAGAGTATGTATATACAATTAAATAAAACATGCCACTTTTTATTGGCTTCAATGAAAAATGCCTTATTAGTCTCTCTCATGTCTTGTTCATGAGATCCCTTTTTTACTACCATCATACCTTTTGATTAGTGTTGATCCCTTCTATTCTTCAATAAAAACATATTTTACTTGACTTTCTCAAGCTTTGAGCAGTATATTAGAACTCGTTTTACAATTTTCCCTTCAGATTAGCCTTTAGTCATTCTTTAGGACCCGTCCTCCACCGGTCACCTTCAAGCTACTCTCTATTAGACTATTTATTACAGTGAATCCCACACTCACAGGTTTAGTGTATATTATATTCCTTCAAATAAGATACACCTTTGTTTTTCATATATTGACCCACTGTATAATGAGCAAATACTATTTTGTGAGTTTTCTATCAAGCGCATGTTTTCTTGCTTACCTTCTATAACTACATTTTGCTCAGAGTTCAAGTGACTAGTTCCCGATGTCCATGAAATGCAGCTGTCTACCATTTTAAACAATAGAATTTTGTTTAGAACATTTATTCATAACATATAATAATATAAAAGGGATCATTTGATGTGTATCACTATAACTCCCCCCTACCTAATCTAGGGCTTTTTTGGATTTCCACCAGCACACTAATGACGTGCACGTTCAAATTGATTGGGCCATTTCACGGAAACACCAAGTTCGCGGGCGGCGGTTAGAGCAAAACCACTATCACGAAGAAATTGTCGGCCCACACATACAAAATCAGCCTTGTTTTCTTGTAAAATGGATTCGGCCTCGGCACCTTTGGTGATCAGTCCAACAGCGCTTGTGGCAATACCAGCTTCTCTTTTGATGATTTCAGAGAAAGGCACTTGCCACAATGGTCCAACAGGATACTAGAAAACAGAAAAGAAAAAAACAACAACATATTATTAGTCTCTCGTAATGACGTGATGTTTTTTTTTTTTTTTTTTTTTTTTTTTTTTTTTTTACCTTAATATTCGGTAAACAGCCTCCAGATGAGCAATCAATGACATCCACACCTAGTTTTTTCAATTTCTTCGCATATTCAATAGATTGGTAAATATCCCATCCATTGTCATCTTTTGAGAATGTTCCATCGTTCTTGTGATCAGTAGAAGAAAGGCGTACCCATATTGATTTTTCAGCAGGCCATACATCACGGACAGCCTTGATCACTTCCAATGGATAACGTAATCGGTTTTCCAGAGAGCCACCATATTGATCCGTTCGGTTATTGACATTACCCGATAAAAATGAATGTAACAGATACCTAAAAATAGACCATATGATGGTTTATCCAAGAAGAGTTATTTTAATATTTCAGTGATGGACGGACATATTTCCTTTTTTTGCTTTTTTTACCCGTGAGCGCTATGGATCTGCAAAAGTTCAATCCCCGCCTTGTCAGCACGGCGAGCCGCATCGACCCATTTTTGTTTGACAAACAGCATGTCATCCACGGTAAGAGCACGGGGTTTGGCATGACGGTCGTCCATAGGAAGATCAGAAGAACTGACAGCATCATGACTCCACCCCCCTTCATGTTCATGAAGGAGACGCATACCAGTAGTAGAAAAGGGCGATCCTTTACTCCCTTTTCTTCCCCCGTGGTTCAATTGAAGTCCCGGTACAGCGCCTTGCGCTTTGATAAAAGCGGCCACCTTTTGGATGGGCGCGATTTGTCCATCTTCCCATAAGCCGACATCATGTGGCGTCACACGTCCTCGGGGTTCAACGGCGGTGGCTTCCATGATAATGGTGCCCGCCCCTTTTAAAGCCAAGGATCCAAGATGAGCAAGATGGAAATCATTCATATAGCCATTGTTCGCACTACACATCCCCATAGGTGCCACCACGATTCTATTGTGTGCAGTCACTGACTATATGTTGATCAAATTAAAAAAAAAAAAAGAGGGGTGAGTGGAGCGTTTCCTAGACAGGACAGAGCTTACGTACTTACCTTTGTCGTAATAGGGGAAAAAAGAAGTGAACCATTTTTGGAAGAATCAAGCGGGGTTCCAGCAGGGAAAGATTTGTTTTCTGCAGCAGAAAAAAGAGCCATTGTGTTTTTCTTATATAAAAACAAATAATATAGAAATTAAATGTTGTTGAAAAAAGCACAAAAAAAAAAAGGAAGAATGTGGTTAATTTATAGAGATACGAATGCCAGCCTGTTGAATAGTTGGCGGAAGATATAGGTAGTATACCGCAGAAAAATTTATTTATATCTATCGGAACCCTGATTTGCATATGATTGATTGAGATAACTTTTGCTCAGTAAAACTGCGAGACGAATATCCGCTAAACACATCATCCAACCGTTTTTATCTTATTTCCTATCTTATCACCATTTTCCGTTTTCAACGTCGCTCCAAACCGGTTAAATAATAAAAATGCATTCAAACAAAAAAAAAAAAAAAAAATAGGGGGGGGATGCCATATTTTATTGTTTTAAGAAAAGAAGCAGAAATAAACTGTACCGCAGTATATTTAAGTAGATCCGAAAAGAATATCATAGAATCAATTTTTTTTTATTGGTAAAATACAAAGAAAGGGAGAAACTAAAACTAAGGACCTATATCTACAATTTCATGAGGACTGGTTTCATTTAACCTAAACATATATACAAGAGCCCAGAGCGAGATAGCCTCCATTTGTTGTGTAAGTATATCTATATAGTGTATTCGCATTTCAAAAGTCCAATTCATCCATATTCCAACAAATCCATTACCAAGCAACTCATTATCGATCCATAAACCAAATATATACCATTGTTCCCCCCATACATTCAATTGGCTAGGTTTCCGTGTGTTAGTTGGGACGTAAAGAATGACCGATAGAAGGTCTATGCATCGCGATTATCCGTATCATCAACACCATCGTTGCTGTTGTTGTTGTTGTTGTTGTAGATGTGAGCCGGTGCGTATCTAATTTTTTCCATCGCAGCTCCATCTATGTAGCGCAATGTGTTGTCCAGCACAGGCCTCTCGTTCAGCTGGTGCATAAAATCGCTTCCATGATACGTGAGCTGTGTCAGTTCAGGAAAATCCGTTCGTCTCAAATTGGTGCCGAGTAGATTGATGAAGGTAAGAAGAGGACATTGTTGGATAATACGTCGTACACCATGAGGCGTCAATTGGTCACTACCCGAGAGATCCAGCGCAATGAGACCAGTTAAAGTGTCGGCGATGACTTGCAAGACGTCAGAAGAAAAATGGTAGTTGCAGGGGAGTGTCAGGTCTTGGAGATGAGGATGCATTCGGATAAACGCCATGGCACTGTCGTCATCCATATACCAGATTTGATCTACCCGAAATCGCATCAAATTTGGCCAAGGTGGGTGGACATCAACATGCCCAGCAGAATGTCTCAAGGTCGTCGGGGTGGCGGCGGCGGTGACTGCGGCAAAATATTCCCTAGCATCGAATCCATCCATGGTCAACGACGTTAAGAATGGAAAGCCAACCACTAGATCGTGCGTCAAGATTTTCAGATCATCCTTCAAGTTGTCTTCAAAGTCGTCGTCTTCAATGTCTCCACTCACAAATCCCGTCATAGATATATCCTCCAAAGGGCAACCAGAAAGAGCAGCAAATAGATAAGGAGACAGGGTTTCACAATCACATAACTCGAGTTGCCGAAGTTGATGACAATGTTGACCCACTGACACCATAGACTCATGACCGATGGAAGCCAGACGTAGACCGAGGTTGGTGAGGTGAGGACATTGCGGTGGAAGGTACTTGAAACTTGCATCGGTGATGTGTGTCGCGTCAACAAAAAACAGTGAGTCCAACGATGGTGGTAGCCTTGGAATGAGGAGCAGAAAAGCAACATCGGTCAATTCGAATTCAATGATGAGGGAGCGTACATATTGAAGCTGATCATGGTGTGATAGAAACCTGCATTGAATGAGTTGCATAAGTTGATCTTCATTCGAAATAGCGACGGATTGCCACAACAAGGGATTGGTCACTGTGTTGAATTGTCGGTTGACGAGTGTGAGAGCATGGAGATCGCGGTGGCTAACATTTCTGGCAATGTCTAAAATTATTTCAACAGGAAGATCATTCATTAAAAATGAATAATAATAATAATAATGGTAATAATAACAATAATAGTACAATGCGAAAGCTTGAAAGCTGAAACTGTGAACTTTGCTGATGACCATGTGCTGGGTTTGAATCAGAAACTGCTCAGGAAAGATGAAAAGGCACGGGACAAAAACGCCTTCCTCTATGTATAGTTTTTTAGACATATGATATGTTAAAGTGTATGTATAAATAATGATAAAATGTAAAAACATGGTAGTTAATAAAGGGGAGATCAATGTTCTATCATTATTTTAATACATCGGTTCATATTTTTTGTTCGTTTTACTACTTCGTCTCGTTCCTGCAAAGATTAGTACCGTTTTTATATATATATATATATAATCACTGATTGTGCAATAATTTGATAAACGATCATGCAGGCATATAGCACTGCTTCCAGGCCTAATACTGCACTCTTGTCAAACCTGTCGAGTAAGTTTCAATATTCTATTAAAAAAAAGACAAGGTTAATCTAGTATTGGTTCAACGGACGTTCATATTCCCATTGTTGCTCTCGATGTTATTTCGCTTATACTGTTTGAAAATGAGTGAGTGAGAGTGATGAAATCCTCTCGGAGGTCGGCATCTCAGTTCCCAGATCGTCAAAAGAAAAAGATAGCGGACTGTGAAATATCGTGCAAAAGAAAAATAAATTCAGGAACAAAAAAAAAAAAAAAGCATGACATGACCAGAAATAATAGGAATGACTGTAGGCACACGAACTCACAGGACTTCAACAACGTGATGTCATTGATTATGATTCTCAGAAAATACTTGATCTTTTACGCGAAATCTACCAAGCCTCTTTGCGAAACCTTCACGAAAACCTTGACCTCATAAAAAATCAAACTCAGAAAGACGATGGTCCTGGAGGAAGTGATGCTGGCGATGACGATGATGGCAATCTTTGGATGATAGTTAGCCTACTCTTTTTCAAATTCGATTTTACCAACCCAGCATTCTCCAAAGCCATTCAAAAGACGCCCCTTTCAGAAGATAATATGCCGCTGCTACCCCAATTTGCTCCCCTCCCACTTTTTTTTTTTTTTTTTTTTGAAGATAATACCCTGAACTCAGTCAGTCAGGCTTTAAAAGATTGTTAAACTAAATGCGACTTGCCAGAGTTTTCTTTAGACCCCGCCCTGCTATCACCATACACATGCATACGCTTCAGCCCGGATACCCGAAAATATATAATTCCTAAAGTAGGGCAGTGTAGCGTCAAAGCATTATTTTATTCACAAGGTAGAATTGCAAATAATGACTAGTATAATAATATATTGACTAGACGAAAACAAAATGGACACTCAAATGCTATCAAAAGTATGTGATTATGCATCGCTAACCTAAGCTATCCAACTACCATAACAAACCTATCCAATGACGATGACCACGCCATCAAATGTCTGCGACGAGACCGCCATCAAAAAAAAATAAACAATGCCCCTTTTAATTTTTATTGATAAAATACAAAGAAGAGGAAATATACTAGAACTAAAACCAAGAAAAGTCTATCTAGCACTACAATTTAATAAAGCCAGTTGACATTTAGTCTACACACACACACACACCACATATACACAACAGTTAGACTCTGACAGTCCTCTCAATTTGCTGTGTTAAAAAAATATACGCACAATGTCCACATTTAAAAAAAAAGGTCAAGTTGGATGATGGTCGTGTTGAACTAATGTTTGAATGGGAGTGGTAGATGTCGCATGGTCTAGCAAAAAAAAAAAACAAAAAAAAAAAAAAAAAAAATCAACATTTGAAGTTATACGAATATGCCAAGTATAAAAAAGGCACCATTAAATCCCAACGCCCTTTCAGTGTTACACCCATGTCTGCCCATCCCAATGCATACAGTATTTCCATGGTTACTTGTCGCATTTATTGAATTGTCTTGTCCCTTTGTTTGATTTTGATTTGTCGCATAGGTGGTCAGCAATACGTCGTAAAACTTATACGTTCAAAATAATATCTAAAAGCATGACTATCAAAACAAAGTAGAGGCAAAATAGCATAACACAAGTCATAGAATAATTTATTGAATGTATAAGATATAGAGGGGAAGGGGTAAATCAAATCAAATCAAATAGACTAAGGGGCTAAATTAGGTGTACAAATGGCAATCTTCAAAGCGAGAGAGAGTGGCGAATATATTCATGAGTCACCCTATTGTAGGCATTAGTTGACGTAGGTTCCATATCGTCACTAGTGGTTGAAGGTGATGGTTATGGATCATCTGTTGTTGTTGCTGGTAATGCCGTTGATGTGTCCCCGGTCGCTATAATCATCGTCCTATTGGTCATCTACAATGTGCAATAAAACAAAACCGCAAACTGTAATATCATTTTTGAAATATATCGTGTAATTAAGTCGTTTTCTAATTTTACCTAGTCATCATGCTGGTCAGAGACAACTCAAAAGAAGATCGAATATCAACATCAAAAGTATCATCCTCAAAGGAAAAAAAGCAAGCCTACTTGCACAATATGTTCCCTAAAGGTTGAACCCCAAGGCTAAGCAAACACATAGTTTTGTATCTGCAAAGGGATGGGCAAGCCATTGTGGGAAGCAAGAGGACATCAGCTAAGGAAGTAGAATGAACTACTACAGATCCAACAGGGTCTTTCAATATTTCAATCGAAAGCACAAGAGGCAAAACTGATGTTCCAGGCCTCCGGCGCAGGCAAGAATACAATAGGATTGAGCAGAGTAAACCATGCTTTTTACAACGAGAAAGAGACAACTGATGAGGATAACCAAAGTCAGTTGAAATGCCTCCAACAGTAGCAATAAATACATTCGTGTTGCATCCTATTGAATAAAAGAAAAAAAAAACGCAAACTGTAATATCATTGTTGAAATATATCGTGTAATCAAGTCGTTTTCTGATTTTACCTAGTCATCATGCTGGTCAGAGACAATTCAAAAGAAGATCGAATATCAACATCAAAAGTATTATCCTCAAAGGAAAAAAAGCAAGCCTACTCGCACAATATGTTCCCTAAAGGTTGAACCCCAAGGCTAAGCAAACACATAGTTTTGTATCTGCAAAGGGATGGGCAAGCCATTGTGGGAAGCAAGAGGACATCAGCTAGGGAAGTACAATGAACTACTACAGATCCAACAGGGTCTTTCAATATTTCAATCGAAAGCACAAGAGGCAAAACTGATGTTCCAGGCCTCCGGCGCAGGCAAGAATACAATAGGATTGAGTAGAGTAAACCATGCTTTTTACAAAGAGAAAGAGACAGCCAATGAAGGTAACCAAAGTCAGTTGAAATGCCTCCAACAGTAGCAATATATACATTCGTGTTGCATCCTATTGAATAAAAGAAAAAAGAAAACGCAAACTGTAATATCATTTTTGAAATATATCGTGGAATTAAGTCGTTTTCTAATTTTACCTAGTCAACATGCTGGTCAGAGACAACTCAAAAGAAGAAAAAAATTGGCCGACGACGAAAATATACATTCATGTGGGAGTGCTAGTCGCACGGGTAGCGGCGTTTAAAATGTAGGTCACAGCATGGTAGAAATGAAAGTAAGGCTTTTTTGATAAGTTCTATTGTAGAGATTCGGTTACCCTAATAGAATGGATGACAATTTCTTAAAATAAATAAAATAAAATAAAATAAAAATTCAAATGATATCGAATACCAGGACACCACATCTAAAAATCAGAATAATCAACGTTGATATGTATTGAAGACTAATAAATGCAGATATTTTATTTTTTTTTAAAAAACAGACTATAATTAACAAGTAAATATATAAGGGGGAGAAGAGTCATAAAATAATGTAATCTACATAGAAGGGGAATGAGAAGATGCCTACTAAGTAATTGTTCCCTTTTGTCGATGTAGGAAAAGGGCCTTCCAAGAGGATACTGGCACCACTGTCACGACCACCTCCAGTAGCAGCAAACACCGTAAGCAACAAAGAAACTATTTATACTGTACGTACCATGAATCCCGTGCCAGCCACACCACTGAAGAATGCAAATACCTACAACAGCATCACAACACTGCACGCACCAGCACTTAAGGCAACAAACCACAACAGCAGTCAGAACAGCAGTCATAACAACAACCAGACCAGCAGCCATAGCACACACCAGGACAGACACAACAACAGCAATAGCCATAGCAGTAACCAGACCAGCAACAACACTTGCTATTATTGCCGGAAGGCTCCACACTCTACGCTAACTAGCTACTTGTAACTTGAGTCTTTTTTCCTGATGTAGCGGTATCATAGTAGTAGCGGTAGTATGGTCAGTTTAAACGATGTGAAATGAACAATTGGAAACGTCAACGGTAGTATCACAGTGATGGATAAATAAATATATGGGTTGAACAAATGGCTTGACTCTCTTTGGTTCGTTAGAGTGTACTTAGCATAACTATATGAATATTTCCTTTCCCTGCAGTATAGTCTTACTGCTTCTTGCCTTCAATAAAATTAGCAAACAATCTACTTTTGCCATATATTATCTACTCGTTTATTATTACATGTTTATACATATATATATATACATGAGTGTGTGTTTGTATGATTAAAGGATGCTGGGATAGAAACCTATTTCTTGGAGTTTGAGTGGATTTTATATTGAGAGGGATTCGCGGAAGGTGGGGTGAAGGGTTCTGGATACAGGCATCGTAGTCATTAATTTTTTATTTATTTTGTGTGTGTGTTAACGACGCTATCTTTCAATCGAGCTTTTTGGGGAATTAAAATGGCTCCCCTTTTTTTTTTATTACGCACATATAGGAAACATTTTTCGGCCTTGTCAATTTATGGTAAATCCTTATGTACAAGTATGCCCGAAACCCTTTTCTTCCCTGTTTTTAAAAAAAAGAAACAAGACACGATTAAATCATGCAGAAATCAAACATTGGGAGTACCTCCTACTCAACTTTTTAACACGCCGTAAATTGCTAATATGACATGACCTTGGATTTGTCAACAATCACACACCTATTTTTGAACTGCATCTACTAAAATCAAAACAATTTCAGATATATATTATATATATTATATATATTTAAGTGTGTGTGTGTGTGTGTGTGTGTGTGTGTTTTATAAATTTGTACAGTATCATGTGCCTTGTTCGATTGAATGGGTTCCTTCCCATGAATTGGCCTATGGTAGACCGCGGTAGAATTAGTTTCTCCTTGAAATAACTATTATGATGACTCGATAACAGGAAAGGAAGGTGTTCAGTAGTTATAAAAGATACGGAAGGATGTCGTGTATTTTGCGTGTCACCGTGCATATGATCAAAGAAAACATGCCGCAGCTACGCTATGCCAGGTTCAATGTGACACTGAAAAAGAAAGGGGTAAAAATAGCTGAGATTCAAACTTTAAAGTTTTGGTTGGCCAGTGCATAGTTATGTAGGGGGTGTTCGAGAACTAATTTATCCGGGGAAGCATTGTTGAAAAGTCATTCAAATCCCGCCGATCATCCATCCATCCCATCCTCCACCGCTTTTCTTTTTAATTTATGATCCCAAAAAAAAAAAAAAAAATGGACATTATAAAAATACCAGGACCAGGTACCCTACCCTTTCCCTTTTTTTTTTTCTCTTTATTTTTTTAATTTCAAATGACTATGGACAAGTTCAATCTCTTTATCAAAACAATAAGCAAGCGTTTTCCTCAGGGATCATCCTCAGGATCAAAAACTAGATCCGCGCTTTTGGCTATTCTTTCTTTGGTAGTTCTTTATCGTCAGACCATTGGAAAATTAATCCATCCTCCGCACCAGTTACGTCACATTCCTCATGTCAACTACTTCAAATTTATTCTCATGTCTGTAATGCGAAGCCAACCTCTTGGGGTGATTTCCAAGGCATTGTCGATTCCATTGCTGTTGGACGGGAGTCCCATGTACTTGAAACCTGAACGGTTGGGCTGGACGGTACATGTGGCTACTCCTGAAGCTGCCAAGCAATTTTTTTTAAAAACGGGTAAAAAAAAAAAAAATAAAAAAAAGGAAGGATATTTTCACATAGACTCTCCTACTGATCCTACTACTGTTTTTTTTTGGGGGGGGGAATGGGACGGTAGATATTTATCCTAAATTGGATTCGTTCGCCACTCAAAGGGGTACTGTATTCCATGAATTTATTGGAGACAAAAATATTCTTTTTGCCCGTGATAAGAATGAATGGAAAAAACATAGAAAGGTTTATACACTTGGAAAATAAGTATTTGTATTTTTATCAGATTCTGATGTATATCTTCTTTTTTTTCATTTAGCTGGTAAATCCCGCTTTCCATAAGAGCAAACCACTCAAACTCTTTGGTACTCTTGGGCACAAAGTTTTCAAGGTAGTGGATGAAGCCAACGAGAAGCCTGTGGATGTGACCTTATTAATGTCAAGATACACTTTGGGTAAATTTATTGATCATCTTTGCCCTAAAATATATTCTAACGTTTACGTTTTTTTGGGGAGGGGCGAATTTCAAAAGATGTGATTGGCCAAGCAGGATTTGGGTATATATATAAAAAAAAAATAAAGGCAATTCAAATTTTTATTTTTATTTCTTTGTTATGCAATAGGTTTGACTTTGATGCGATTCTTCATAAAGACAACAAGTGGGTCACTGGATATAAAGAGATTATTGTTGCCATAACGGAGCCTCTCTTTTTCTTTCTGCCATTCCTCGACACTCATTTCCGTTGGCTCTTTCGTGATCGCCATCGCAAATTTGAACTCATCGGGCAATTCCATGCCATGCTACTTGGTGTCATTGAAAAGAAACGTCAAGTGTTGCAAGAAAAATACAACGCTAAGATCCAAGACAACCACCACGATGCCGCTGATGATGCTGAGAAGGACCTACTCACACTCATGTTGGAAAGTGAATTCTCCGAAGGTGGCAGTATTTTGACCAATGATGAAATTAAAAGCAACTTGAATGTGTTTTTCCTGGGTACGTTCTTTACGCATACAGACACACACAAAAAGAGACAATTTGCATTTCTCACTCATTTTTTTTTTTTAAAAAAAAAAAATAGCTGGCCATGATACTACCGCCAACGCACTTGCATTTGCCATCCATGCATTAGCACGCGACCCAGTGATCCAGCAAAAGGCACGCGAGGAAGCCATTGACATCTTGGGTGATGAGCCCTACGACGTTTTGCCGACGTATGAAGATATCCGGCAATTGGATTACCTTAACCAAGTGATCAAGGAAACCCTGCGCTTCTATAGCCCTGTGGTCAGTGGCTTGCCACGGGAGACGGCTGAAGATACCAATTTGGTCGGCGTCCATCTTCCAAAGGGAACACCCATTTTGGTCGATATTTATAATTTGCATCACAATCCTCAAGTGTGGGACCATCCTGAAACCTTCGACCCCTCTCGTTTTGCCGCTGGTGGTGAGGCCGATCAGCAAGCATCCGGAGCCAACAGCAAAGACGGTGGCGCCATGGCCTGGTCTCCCTTTTACAACGGTCAACGAATGTGTATTGGAATGCAATTCAGTTTGGAAGAACAACGTGTGATGCTTTCCACGCTATGTAAGTGCCTCTTTTTTTTTTTTTTTTTTTTTGTAAAGTATGGAAAAGAACCTGACAACACTTTTTTTTTTGATGTTGGTATCATAGTACGTAAATATGAATGGCGATTACCAGAAGATTCCATTCATAAAAAGAACCCAGTGACAAATAGCATTGGTGTATTGACAGCAAAAGATCTCAATGTCATTTTTAAGAGAAGATATTAAAAATGTCTTGGTTTACTATCATATTACAATTGTCTCGATTTGTAGTATTTTTTTTTTTTTTTGCTTTTACTTTTTTTTTATATTTATTTTTACTTTTTTTATCATTTCAATTTCTTTTATTGTACTATGTGATGAACTGTGATCACGAATTAAGAGAATAAAATAACTTTTTATGGACAAAATAAAGTGGCTCACACGGCCAAGCTCAGAAACCGATTCAAATCCCGCACGCGTGGATTTTTATTTTTACCTGTTGAACTTCCTTTTTCTTCTTTTCTTTTCTTTTTCTTTTTTTCTTCACCATTTATCCCTCACGGGGTTATGTTAGACTTATATTAGTCTCAGGAATAGTTTAGAAGGGGTTTCAGCTCAGGGATTACAGGATGCAAGGGGAAACCCTTTCATGTTGGATCAAGGATCTACAACAACAACAACCATTACATGCCTTTTAGGAACGTCCATTAGCATAGCTTACCTTATTATTATTATTAGTCTATCCCAGAGTATGTATATACAATTGAATAAAACATGCCACTTTCTACTGGCTTCAATGAAAAATGCCTTATTAGTCTCACTCATGTCTTGTTCATGAGATCCCTTTTTTACTACCATCATACCTTTTGATTAGTGTTGATCCCTTCTATTCTTCGATAAAAAAAAATTTTTACTTGACTTTCTCAAGCTTTGAGCAGTATATTAGAGCTCTTTTTACAAATTTTTCTTTAGATTAGCCTTTAGACATTCTTTAGGTCCTGTCCTCCACCGGTCACCTTCAAGCTACTCTCTCAGACTTTTTATTACAGTGAATCCTACACTCACAGCTTTAGTGTATATTATATTCCTTCAAATAAGATACACCTTTGTTTTTCATATATATATATATATATATATAGATACAGACAATAAAGCGCATCAACAAAACCAAAAAGTTAAAGTTTTATTAAATCAGTGCCATATATAACATATATAAATTAAAAACAGGGCGGGGTATAATAAACTAATAAAAAATGTCAAAATGCAAAATAATAGCTACAATATCTACACTAACCAATAAAGAAAAACACCTTTTGACCCAACTCAACGTATTAAATATTCTTGAATAAGTAAGAGTCAAATATCCATACCACAACATCCAAACAAACGTTTCCATATCACCATTTTTGTTCCACGATAAAAGTCAATCCAATCTCCAATAAGGCAGCCCATTCCATTTTCCTCCTCCTCCTCCCATCCATGCGTCGTTTTTTTTTTTTTTTTTTTTTTTTTTTTTTTTTGGTTTGTTGAGTTTCAATGTATTGAAGTAGACCTAACCAATATGGCCACTGCTGCTACTGCTGCTGTTGTTGGATTTTGTGTGGTCGTCCAGGGCAATGGGAGGATGAGGAGCATGACGAATACAATGTAGACTTTCTTGACCCAATTGTTCCATAAAGAGAAGCGGGCCACAACGACGCACCATCGTATCATCATCTACACGCCGATGGCACCTGCTGTCATGGAAGAGTTCGGGAAAGTCATACCAAAAGAGACCACAGGCTTCGATGGAGACAAACGCAAGCAGCGGACATGCCCGGATCAACTGACGTAGACGCGGCGCGGTGAGACAATGGCTGTGGGTAACGGCCAGATGCGTGATGCCCGGTAACACGACGGAAATGGCGTCCAGCGTGGCGTCGGTGATGCGGCTGAGGTGGCAGAGTCGGACATCGACGAGGTGTGGGTGAGCATGGAGAAAGGCAACCAAAGGCGCATCGCCAAGCTCGCTATCATCTCCAAGACTCAAATGCGTCAGGCGAGGCCACCTTAATGCGGAGGCGGTCACTATTCGTTCCAGCACGTTGGAGAAGCCCATATTACCAGAGACCGTCAAGTGTGTCAACCAAGGAAGGCCTGCCAAGAGAGTAGCGACGAAGGCCTCCATCCAGTCCATATGAGCCGCGGCCGTTTTCGAGACGTCCAAGGTGAATTGTTCCACATGGGCATGCATCAAGGGTAGAAATGCAATGGCGGCGGGTGGTGGGGACGATGGCTTGCAGTTGATGAGGGCGAGGGTTTTCAATGGACGACAGTGTTGGTCGATGGCCGTGATGGTGCTGTAGGTCACGTAACATTGTTCGAGATGAAGGGTTGTCAAATGGGTGCCTATGCGTGGTAAATAGCTACAAAAGCCCAGGTCGGTCATGAATTCGCCGTTGCGGATGTATAATGCTTTCAAATCATGTACATGTTGTGTCAAAAACGCAACCGTGATGTCGCTCCACATCATATCGCCCAAATCAATGTGCCGTATATAGTGTCCCAAAGGAGATGACGAGGAGGCGTCCGCCAGTGCCCTGAGAAAGAGTCGCGCCTTGCTTTCGCTTCGTACATGAACTGTTTTCCAGAACAAGGGGGTCGTTGCCCGGTTGCATTTTTTGTTGATCAATGCGCATGAATAAAGATCTCGTCGATCGGTGCGGTTGACAATAAGTGATAAGATTTCGGCTGGCAGTTGATCGAATAGGGTCATGTTGAGAAAGAGGAAAAAAAGAAAAAAAAAAAAAAAGATCAGCATTTGAATTTATACGAATATGCCAAGTATAAAAAAAGGGACCATTCAATCCCAGCGCTGTTTCAGTGTTACACCAATGTCCGCCCATCATAATGCACAATGGCTCATGTCATACACTTAAGGGTATCGTCGACATACACTGTACAACACAGTGTTTCCGCCATTAGTAGTCGCCCTTTTTGAAATTGGTCTCCGCCCCTGAAAAAAATTGATATCGGCTTTTTAATTGAAAATAGAATGTCGTCGCATTTTTTCAACCAGTCTTGTAGCATTTTTAGTTTTAGCTTGGCGCTTTTTTATTCTATTTTTTTTTTTTTTTTTTTTTTTCACCAATAAACGCTCTGGCGCTCCGCTGGAGCTTTTGGAAATCTTTCGATTTACTGGGTGCCACAGTTTTTAGGATTAAAGTGTGGGTTTCGATGGGGTAGAATTAAAGCCTCCGCCATTTCGCACTTTGGTGGGCAGCCCCTTGGGGCCCAACCGTCGTGCTCAGCGCGTCGGCAATGGGCTTTTTGTGTGCTGAAATAATAGCTTACTTGAAATGCGTCGGAGAGATTAGAGTTTGGTTATGTAGTGGTTGCAACTGCCTTTCTACTGGAAGATAAAACGAATTATGCGCTATGGTAATTATGGCGATTGCCCGTTTATTTAAGTTTTATTTGCAGCTCCCTGATTTTTGGACATAAAAAAAAAAAAAAGCTGGATGATTCAGGCTCCGCATTTTGCTTTCTATTTTTTTTTTTTTGGCCCCCCATTCGTTTTTCCCTCTCTTTTTCTTTCTTTTTTATTTTTTTTTCCTTCATGAAAGTCTGAATGATATGATGGCAAGGCTCATTGGGGTATTGGTGATCTAGGATTAGCGTTAGAACTTGAATTAGGGGCGTTTTAAAAAACGCAAAACAAACATCATGGCGAAACCCTTTCATTTTGGATGAAGGATTTGGGAACGCCAGTAGATTAGCACTCATTAGTTTAGTAATAGTTTGCCATCGTTTGTATCTACGTCTGAATAAAGATGTTCTTTTTATTATAATAAGCTTCTCTGTTGTAAGTTTACATGATGAGCTTCATCGAATGTTTTTTAGATATGCATAGAAAAAAAAGTGTGTCTATATATATATGAAAAAGGAACGAATAGGGTATTATGGAGACTTCTTCTACCAGCTCTATACGTTTGTGCGTAGAAAAGAATACAGGGATGTGTTTGTGCGAAAAAACAGCTAGTACAGTGTATTTTATTGTGGTGGGGTATATTGAAGAGCAAAGTTGAGAATAATATTAATTATGAAACTACTTGGTGGCAGGGGGTTTCTGAAGTTTGGGTTTTGATGGAAGACTCTGTGATTTGGCACTATGAGTGGGCAGCGATTGAAAAAAAAAAAAAGGATAGATGTCTTCTATGGTGGGCAGCGCTTTGGGACCCAACGGTCGTTGCTCAGGGCTCGGTCTGAAAAAGTGAGTTGGAGGGACAAAGAAGCAGAAATTAAAGTTAGTTAGCCGAGTTTCCTTACGGTCCATTTTCTTTTTAATATATAAAAGTGAACTTCGGCTTTTATTATGAAGATGGTAAAAGTAATGTTGTAGTTGAAAATGGAGTTGATCCAATGGATGCGGACGATGACCCTGATGATGGCATTCGATCGGAAATCTTAACGAATATGACATCTTACTTGGCAACATAACAGCAAAGGGGCGATCAGTATGACAACATGGACCTTGAAGAGGAAAAGCAGCAGCAACAATCCCAATAGAAACAGCAGCCCAAAAAAAAAAAGAAACAGACAGAGAAGTCAACGGCCAGCATCCGATTTTAAATGAACGACTCTGAAGACGTGAAAGCTTTGGTCATTACTCATTAGCTCCAAAAACTTGGGTCAGCGACAAAAGCAGGTCGAGCGTACAATGTGGATGAAAGAACTGTCCCAGCGATAGATCAAGCAAGACAAGAGGGTCAGCGACGCCGGGTTTTGCAAAAAGCGACACAGAAACATATCCTTACTATCTCTGAACGAATGGCCCTCAACTTTATCTTCATCATCGACAACGACAAGCCCACACCAACCTTTTTGACGAAAAATGAATGGAAACACATCATCCGCACCATGAATGACATGTATCCACCCACTGAAATCTCTGCGCCAACACGGGACATGCTGTACAGATTCTCAAAAGCGGCAAAAAAGGACATGGGCTTGGTTCTGGAGGTGGTACAACAGCTCTCCATCGATAACTTGGCCACAGTAAGAACAATGATCACGAAGCTCCTGAACAATATGTATGTATTCAAATTAGAAAAAAAATTAGACTACATGTTTGATCGGATGATACTGACTTGTTTATTATTACTATTAATAGTGCCCAGAAATATGATGGTTTGAACGTCGAATGCATGAAAGACGATTCATTTATCAACGCCAGAGTGGACCCCATCGTATCAGCCTTTTTTTCAAAAACGAAGGGGATATCACCATCGACGGGTAATTTACTACCGCACGATTAATTACAAAGTAGCTAATATACACTAATGATGATTTATTTTGCATAGTTGTTCAACGACTTTGGCTAGCTCTTCAAGATCAAGAAAAAAAATTCGATCCGACTCTCCGTGGCAAGATTCCGGATTTGTCAATACCAATCAAGGGGGAAGCTACCATTAACAACATCATCATTATGGAAGTGAAAGCTCCCAATGCCTCCACTGAAGATGCTGATCTCCTGAAATTGGCCAATATGCTGAAAGACTCGATAGACTCGATGCATAAAAACTGCCTGACCTTTGTTGGTTTACGTGTGTTTGGTGTGCTGATGGAAGGTAAAAATAGGATTAGCGCGCTTAAATGTATATGTACCCGACCTTCATCTCTTATTATTCTTGTTATATTTTATATAGGACACCAATGTGATTTGTATTCGATAGGCCTTGACTACACTTATATGTACAGGCTGTATAAAGTCGGAACCTTTTATATACCTTTTATTATGCATATTCCTTGTTCAATAAATAAACCTTCATCTTATACTAAACATCATCCGTGTTCATTTTTGTTTTATACTTTCCCGTTCCTCAAAATAAAAACCCCGCTTGCTTCATTATTATTCAAGCAAACAACTTTTACTTCCGTTCCCAGATTTACAGTGACTTTTTAGTTAGCTCCTTCAGTTTAGATCATTTGATTTTCTTCTCCTATTATCCCACGTAATAAACTCTTTTTGTCTCTAATTGTCTTTTTTACATTATCTTTATTTTTTTTTATTTTTTTATACTTTGCGTATGAACATTAGATAACCCGACAAATCCTTGGGTGTCAAGTCAAAAAACGAAAATGCGACAAGTCAAGGAGATGTCGTAAAAATATACAGTGTGGGTATTTGACAGTGGGTACCATTAGCGACGACAACACATGCTGGTTTAAATGCCGCCCGGGACCGCGTGATTGCCGATGAATATGTTGTCAAATCACCTCCTTGGGGCAAAAATGAAGGGGATGTGCGCTGCCTATTTATCATACGATCTCCTTTTCCTTTTCCTTTTTTTCTTGATTGAGTGGCAATAGACAGAAACATTTCAAATACCGCCCACGTTAGTTTTGTATGGGGGGATGAAACACGGCCTTATCCTTCTGTTTCTACCATTTATAGATAACCCACGTTAGTCGTGCCGCCAGTGTCATCTATACTAGACGGTATATCCTTTTGATGCTATACATATCCAGTTTATTTTCTCCATCAAAGTTACGGCCATAAGATGGAGAGAAAAAAAAGGTATTGGATGATCGGTCTTTGAATAAAATTCGTGATGCAAGAGAGAGAGAGAAGACATGCAATAGATTGAAATGCATATTATACTACTTACCTTAAACCATCAAAGAAAGAAGCAAACTTAATTCAATAACATCCTGATGTATATTCAATTGTGGTCTCCAAGGTCATACCCATGACATGTCTGGTAAATGCCCTTCCATCAACGCTGTAGCATTTCCCCATCACGTATATGATATAAACTGACTAATGGCATAAATGAAGAAATATTAAAAAATACTAATAATAACTTATATAACCACTATATATGAGATACTAAAGAAGATTATATTAATATAAGCATTAATTAAAACGACTCTTAAGATAAACGAAACAAGCAAAACGTAGACAATCCCATTTTCCTCCGCTTCCAAAAAAAAAAAAAAAATCATAGTGGGATGAACTGAAAAAGCACATAGGGTACACACAAAAAAGCGATATAGCAAACACTTTTGTGTTACTATAAAATACGCCACAGGATGGCTAATACAAAAAGCATATAATTTTATTGAAACGATATGGTAGACGATGAGAGAGGGAAGAGCGATTTTTTGTAACAAGAAAAGATAGAATACATGAGGAGGACGAATAAAATAGTCAATAATAATCTAAAGGTACAAGCTGAAATAAAAGCCAATATATTGGATAATGACTTCAGTAAGTGCATTGCTAATGAAGAGGGATGGAGGAAGAAGAAAAAAATGGATCTCTTGCATATGACATGATAAAAACCATTGGGATATTTTTTCATCGAGTCAAGTGAAAATAAACATCATGTTTTATTCAGGTATGTAAACATATATATTCAACCGATTGACAGACTAACACTAAACTAAGCTAATGAAGGCTCGAAAAAGCCAACTGATGATGGCTCTAAATCCTGAATCCAAAGTGAAAGGGTTTCCCCATGTATCTTGTCATCCCTGAGTCGAAACCGCTTCTAAACCAGTCCTGACACTAATCTAAGTCCAACATAACCTCGAAGAAGTGGAATGATGAAAGAGAGAGGTAAAAAAAAAAAAAAATTGGGGAAGAAAAAATAATTCTACACGTGGGCGGGATGTGAAATAAGAGTATTTTTTTTTGTTTTTATTGTTGTGTATGAAAAAATTGTTTATCATATATACAATTAACACAGAAGGGTTGTTTTTATTGAAACAAACAAAGAAAAAAAATATTTTGATACATTTTACTAAAACTAAAGATATGTGCACAGAGATTGCTAAAAGTCAAACTTTCAACTAATCTCAATAATAACGCTGATACTAATACTACTAAGGTTAAAAAAAAGGGTCCGCTAACTAAACCAAGCTAAACTGAAGTCATATATACACCCAGGTTTCACGTCCCCCCACACACACAGAGAGAGAGAGAAAGCCCTATTCTTCAGCGCCATTATCAAGATAAATGGTCAATTCCTGTCCACCATAGAGATACCCATTGAATCGTTCGATGGCTTGTTTCGGCAATTCTGGATCTTCAAAGCGCACAAGTCCTTCACCACGAGGTTGACCTTGATACCATAAGATTTCCGTCCTTAACACAGGGCGTACATGGACAAAGAGATCCAACAAACCTTGACTGGTAGTAGCAAGGGGCAAATTGGTCACACAGATTTGATGCGGGCCACGAGGTGGTAAATAAATCAACACACATTGCTGACACACTGATATAGCCACTTGTATATATAGGTGCAGGGAATAAAGCGCATCAACAAAAACAAAAAAAAGTTCAAGTTTTATTAAATCAGTGCCATATATAACATATATAATTAAAAAACAGGGCGGGGTATAATAAACTAATAAAAAATGTCAAAATGCAAATAAATAATTACAATATCTACACTAACCAATAAAGAAAAAAAACTCCCTTTGATCCAACCTATCGTATTATATATTCTTGAATAAATAGAGGCAAATATCCATACCGCAACATCCAAACAAACGTTTCCATATCACCATTTTTGTTCCACGATAAAAGTCAATCCAATCTCCAATAACGCAGCCCATTCCATTTTCCTCTCCTCACCATCCATGCGTCGTTTTTTTTTTTTTGGTTTGTTGAGTTTCAATGTATTAAAGTAGACCTAACCAATATGGCCCCTGCCGCTGCCACGACCACGACCACCGCCACCACGGCGACTGCTGCGAGTGCTGCGACGGCTGCTGTTGTTGGATTTTGTGTTGTCCAGGGCAATGGGAGGAGCACGTCGGATCCATTGGAGACTCTTTGGACCCAATTGTTCCATAAAGAGAAATGGACCACAACGATCCACAATCGTATCATCTACACGCCGACGACAACCGGCAAGGAAGAGTTCGGGGAAGTCATACCAAAAGAGACCACAGGCTTCGATGGAGACAAACGCAAGCAGCGGACATGCCCCGATCAAGTGACGTAGACGCGGCGCGGTCAGACCATGGGTGTGGGTCACGACCAGATGCGTCAGAGTGTCCGGTAACACGACGGCCATGACGTCCAGCGTGGCGTCCGTGATGTTGTCGCCGAGGTGGCAGAGTCGGACATCGATGAGGTGTGGGTGAGCATGGACAAAAGCAATCAAAGGCGCATCGTCCAGCGAGTTATCATAGCCAAGGGTCAAATGCGTCAGGTGAGGCCATCTTGATGAGGCTGTGGCTGTGGCTGTGGTTGCTGTCAATAGGAGGCGGTTCAGCACGCCGGAGAAGCCTGGATGACCAAACACGGTTAAGTGCGTCAACCAAGGCAAGCCTGCCAAGAGAGCAGCGGCAGAGGCTTCCATCCAGGCAATATGAACAGCGTCGGTTTTCGAGGCGTCCAAGGTGAATTGTTCCACACGGGCATGCATCAAGAAGGGTGGAGATAAAACAATGGCGGCGGGTGGTGGTGGGGACGATGGCTTGCAGTTGATGAGGGCGAGGTTTTTCAATGGATGACAGTGTTGGCCGATGGCGGAGATGGCGTTCTGGGTGATGTAGCATTGTTCGAGATGAAGGGTTGTCAAATTGGTGGCTATGCGCGGCAAAGAGCTACAAAAGCTCAGGTCGGTCATGCATTCGCCGTTGCGGATGTAGAATGCTTTCAACCCATGGACATGTTGAGTCAAAAGCCCAACCATGCTATCGCTCCACATCATCTCGCCCAAATCAAGGTGTCGTATATAGTGTCCCACAGAAGACGACATGGAGGTGTCCGCCAGTGTCCTGAGAAAGAGTCGTGCCTTGCTTTCGTTTCGTACATGAACTGTTTTCCAAAACAAAGGGGTCGTTGCCCGGTTGCATTTTTTGTTGATCAATGCGCATGCATAAAGATCCCGTCGATCAGTGCGGTTGACAATAAGTGAGACGATTTCGACTGGCAGTTGATCGAAACGAGCCATGTTGAGAGATAGGAAAAAAAAAAAAAGAAAAAAGATCAGCATTTGAATTTATACGAATATGCCAAAGGCACCATTAAAGCCCAGCGCTGTTTCAGTGTTACACCAATGGCTCATGTCATACACTTAAAGGTATCGTCAACATATACTGTACAACACAGTGTTCCCGCGATTAAGTAGTCGCCCTTTTTGAACTTGGTGTCCGCCCCTGAAAAAAATTGATATCGGATTTCTAATTAAAAATAGAATGTCGCATTTTTTCCACCAGTCTTGTAGCATTTTTTAGTTTTAGTTTGGCACCTTTTTTTTTTTTTTTTTTTCATCAATAAACGCTCTGGCGCTTCGCTGGAGCTTTTGGAAATCTTTCGATTTACTGGGTGTCACAGTTTTTTATTAAAGTGTAGGTTTCGATGGGATAGGATTAAAGCCTCCGCCATTTCGCACTATGATGGGCAGCCCCTTGGGGCTCAACTGTCGTGCTCAGCGCGTCGTCAATGGGTGTTTTATGTCAGCTGAAATAATAGCTTGAAATGCGTCGGAGAGATTAGAGTTTGATTATGTAGTGGTTGCAACTGCCTTTCTACTGGAAGATAAAACGAACTATGCTCTTGGTAATTATGGCGATTGACCGTTTATTTAATTTTTATTTGCAGTTCCCTGATTTTTTGGACATAAAAAAAAAAAGCTGGATGATTCAGGCTCCGCGTTTTGATTTCTATTTTTTTTGGCCCCTATTTTTTTTTTCCCTCTTTTTCTTTCTTTTTTATTTTTTTCCTTCATGATAGTCTGAATGATATGATGGCAAGGCTCATTGGGGTACTGGTGATCTAGGATTAGTGTTAGAACTTGAATTAGGGGCGTTTTAAAAAACGCAAAACAAAGATCATGGGGAAACGCTTTCATTTTGGATGTAGGATTTGGGAACGACACTAGATTAGCACTCATTAGTTTAGTAATAGTTTGCCATCGTTTGTGTCTATGTCTGAATAAATATGTTCTTTTTATTATAATTAGTTTCTCTGTTGTACGTTTACATGATGAGCTTCATCGAATGTTTTTTAGATATGCATAGAAAAAAAGTGTTTATATATATATATATATATATGAAAAAGGAACGGATTGGGTATTATGGAGACTTCTTATACCAACTCTATACGTTTGTGCGTAGAAAAGAGAACAGGGATGTGCTTGTGTGAAAAAAAACAGCTATTACAGTGTATTTTGTTGTGGTGGGGTATATTGAAGAGCAAAGGTGAGAATAATATTAACTATGTAGCTACTGGGTGGCAGGGGGTTTCTGAAGTGTGTACACCATTAAAAGGGAAGCATTGTTGGATATGGATACGCTATCATCAAGAACATTGGAAGCTTGCAATAAGGTCACCCAAAGGATATCCATGGATATAGTTGCCATTCAATGGAAATCCTATGTAGCGAGCCATTTATATTATTTAGTTTACCCTATTTTAGTCTTGTTTATGTTAATTTATTTTATTCCATTTTATTACACTCAATAAAATCTATTCTCTTTCAATCATACCGCATGTTATTGTCTTTACATTTTACAGTTAGACTTTGGGACATCTCATTGACGACAAGTTTAGATTTAGTAATGCGACATTCTATTCTTTAGGTGCGAAAAAAAAGTGCGCCAACTAATTGTGGAAACACTGTATTTCCACGGTTACTTCTCGCGTATTTTAAAATCGATATCACACGAGAATAAAAAGGATATCGTGAATTTTATTATCACTCTGTTGGCTTGGCTTGTCACCAAAAAAAGAGTTGCCGTCGTAATGCACTACAGTATGGACAGTATAAAGATGATATAAAATGACAATAATATACAAAATGAGATGTTTATTGGATGTAGTAATAAAAAGAATAAATCAAATCATATAAACTAAAGTTAAAGAGTCAAGCAAACTACGCTAAACTACACTAAATAACGTTTCTATAGAGACAATCATCAAGAAAGACATATAAAATGACAGTAATACACAAAAGAGATGTTTATTGAGTGTAATAGTAAAAACAATTAAATCAAATAATGTAAACAAAGGTAAAAAGACAAGGTAAACTAAACTACACTAAATAGGGGTTCCATTGAGACAAATCATCAAACGCGTGGCCAGATCGAACTAACCAAAGAGAGATCCCTGTGAGTCATCATATTACAAACGTCGAAATTCTTGAAGATACAGTAGCAATAGTGTTTCTTTCTTGATCAAGAGATTGTTGTACGTTTTTCGATTGGTGTATTGGTGTCGTTGTCCATAGTTAGAGAGCAGTCTTTTTTTTTTTAACTGAGAGTAGGTACAGTTTCATCTGGCCATTCTTCCTATCCATTTCCGTCTTCGCAGGTGTCGTTATAGTTGTTGTTGTCGCGTTCACATTCTTGCCCATAGTATTACCTACAAAGAAAGAAAGAAAAAAAAGTTAGATATAATAATAGTGTTCGTTTATTCAAGTACTTATCTTGGTGATATTTTCCGGAGTTGGGAAAGCGCATCAATTCGGGTGAACATCTAGTCCCTAACAGGTGATCGTATGATGGCGGTCAGCAAGCTTAGAATATGATACATACTCCCACCCTTTCGCTGTTAAATGTCCTATAGCCCCAATGAGATCAACAGTAAAAAATAAAATGCTGAAGAAAACATGTTCAACGAGGCAGTTCAAGTACAGACGATAGGGAAATTATGGAAGATGTCGTTGATAAGGAAGAAAAAGAGTAAAATAAAATAATGGGTTGATGGATGATTGTAAAAACAAATCCTGCCACCCTGTTGAGATGCCGCTCATTAAAATTCCGCTCCTTTCACCCTGATTATTTCTTTGTCTTTTTAGTTCGACCCAATGCTTTGTACTAATTATCGACTCGACCCTGACTTCATCCTCACAGAACAAGATCGCAGTACCTTCCATTTACCTGATTATTTTACATCATTCAAGACAGTGGACTGGAGAAATGAAAAAGAGCTTTGTGAACAGATGTATTCAATCAACATTTGGACGTGTGAAAAGTGCGAACGCGTCGTATGGTAATACCCTCGAAGGTTTTGTCAAGATATCAGAAACCAGGAGTTTTGGCTCACCTTTCAACAATTATGCGAATAGATGGATGATTAATCCTTTGATCTTGATTGTAGACTAAGTGAAACATAGCCAGTGTAAAGGTGTGCTGGTGAGGGACAAGGTACACTTGCTGGGTCGTGATGGAGAACCGCGTACGTGATATGTGTGGACCTTTATCTCTTGGAAGGTGCAAAGGTAAGTCATACTACGCGTAAAACAAAATCAACTAATATGTTTTATTCGTATTTATTACAGACAAATGTGGCTATCAAAATGGTCGCTGGAAATTACAATCTTCACGGGGTGTAGACGGAAGAAACAGCGGGCGATATCTTGGACAAAGTGCGTTAACAGCAACAGCCATCATCATCAACAGCAGCAGTACCATCATTACCACCGCCAGTACAATATCCTCATGCTGAACAACAACAACATGCAGTTAATGTTTTCAAATCGCCGTCAACAAACACTTTGGTGAATAAATGGTGCTTCCCTCGTGATGACGAATAGTAAGTATTAAAAAGGTGATCTGCTTCGAGTAAGATGAAAAATGAGCTGACATTACAATTTCTTTTTTTTATCCTCGTAGTGACGCTTCTATGGATGTTACTGATGATAGTTCGAATACTGTAAGTCCAAATCGAATCAAATACCCGGCATGAAAGAAACTCCATACTAGCCCTATTTACTTTATTTTGAAATTATCGTGCAAAAAAGAAAACAAGAATACGCTCGGATTTCAACAGCGATGATACCAATACTGACAAAGATGATGATAGTATCGATTCGACCTACAGCAATACAAGCACCTTGGATGACGATGAAGCTACTGATAAATACAAATACGGTCACCTCGTTGGTCGGGGCCAAATGAATATTACCGATGATGTGATGGACAATCTTTTGTTTTGTGCATGGATGATGGACGATGAAAACCAATTTGTCTTCTATCTTTATGGATCAGCGACGCCGGGTTTTGCAAAAAAAAAAAGCGACACATAATCAAATCCTTACTACCTCTGAACGAATGACCCTCAACTTTATATCTTCATCATCGACAACGACAAACCCACACCAACCTTTTTGACGAAAAATGAATGGAAACACATCATCCGCACCATGAATGACATATATCAACTCACTGAAATCTCTGCGCTAACATGGGACATGCTGTACAGACTCTCAAAAGCGGCAAAAAAAGGATATGGACTTGGTTCTGGAAGTGGTACAACAGCTTCTCAATCGATAACTTGGCCACAATAACAACAAAGATCACGAAGCTCCTGAACAATATGTATGTATTCAAATTATAGAAAAGTTAGGCTACATGTTTGATTGGAATGATACTGACTTTTTTTATTTATTATACAATTAATAGTGCCCAGAAATATGATCGTTTGAATGAGGAAGGGTTTTTATAACAAAATGGGGGAAAAGGAAGGCTATGCTATTTGGAATTGTGGATGTGGTCGAAGAACGGTAATTTGAGGCTATGGGGTATGAAAGAAGACTCATTTATCAACGCCAGAGTGGACCCCATCGTATCAGCCTTTCTCAAAAACGAAGGGGATATCACCATCGACGGGTAAGTTCTATCTCACGTTTGACTACAAGTAGCTAATATATACTAATGATGATTTATTTTATTTATACCCTCATGACTACAAGAATATTAGACATCGGCAAAGTGTACTTCCTAAAGGTCCCTTCCAAAAAATGGGTGTTTTCTACGGCTTATACTGCGTACAAAACTTTGAATTACTACTTTTGGCAGGCTCCGCGGTCGAGATATTCCCGATTTATTGAATTTTTACCGCCAACGTCGATTTCTCAACTGATACAAAGCGATCTGGAATACATTCGCAAGAACAAGACCGTATGCAGCACCTATGTCGATTAAATGTGCTCTGAGTTACAGGTAAAACAATACAATTTAAACTATATGACAATACTCAAATAGAATATTTAAGAGTAGTTTCTTAGGTCCGTGATCGCCGAAGAACTCTCTTCAACACACCCATCAGAACAGCACGTCCTGACTAGCAGTATGGAGGAAAACTACAACAATTGCACCAATATTACGAAAAATGTCTTTCAGGAAACATCCTCGGTATGTAATAGTATGTTGATAGGTGTATGATGACTGAATAGTCTTTTTCTTTCTTATTTTTTATCCACCCCCCTTTAGACTAGTAGCAAGCGTAAAGGCGGCAACTCAAGTAGCAACGACAACGCACAAGCAGGTAAGCTTCAAAACAAAAGCATATTGGGCGTTTGATGACCAACTCGAACTTATATGGTTAATTGTATAGGAGCATGCACGTCCTCCTCATGAAAAGAATGAAGAAATATTACACATTTTACCCTCCCAATATGAAACCATCAATCTCTACAGATAAACCAAGAATCAACGATGATGATGTTAGCAAAATTGGCGATCTATTTGTGAACGATGATTGATCCTCGCTCAGGTGGCAAGGTGGTGGATTCCCAACGCCAGGAATTGGCAAGAATATGGAGGATCAGCGACTCCTTAGTAGCATCAAGAACAAGTCAAAGGCATTCAAAAGCTCTGGACTCAATTTTACAGGGAACATTGGACGATTCACTGAACGTTTTTGGTCACGTTGACAACACCCAAGGTGATGATGATGATGATGATGATGATGATGATGATGATGATGATGATGATGATGAACGACAAGAACTGGCACTTCTGCGATATCTTCTTTGCGATTACCATGCCAATTGTATCAAGCCAACCTATGCTATCCTCCCCAACGAACATACGACCTTCGCGGAATATGTGATCCCAATCTTCAAGTACTTTAGTGCCACAACAGGGCTGGTCTCATTTATTTGTAAGTGAAGTTGTGTGATGTTGATGCGTTCCGTGACTCACGAATATTTTAACTTACCTTTTTTTTTTTTTTTTTTTTTTTTTTTTTGTCTATAGTGTAAAAAGAGCTCTCCGTCCTGCAAACTCTCAACGTTTTATCTACCTGGAAATCAATGAAAACTCATGGATGGAAATGGATTCAGCTGTAAAGACAACATTGAAAGGCTTTTGATCGAATGTTCTGGGTAATGATCGAATATTTCCGATAGATCTACCAATGGTACTGATTACTTTTTTTTTTTTTTTTTTTTTTCACCAAAATCTAGTGAAACTAACAATGATCACGCAGAAGAAGATGCGCTTGAAATTAATGGAATGTACAAGTCGTTGTTCAAAGCATGAAATGAACCAATACCACCAAGCCTCATGGACAACTTTTGGACAACGTCAACTATTTGCTGTGCAATCCATTGGAAACAAGCTGACCTTACTTTCAACAAGACGTTTGACTGATGACCAATGGTGCCTTGTCGAAGTACGATCTGCTATTGTACTTTTTATATCCCTTTTATTATGCTTATTTCTTCTTCAATAAATAAACCATCATCTTATACTAAACATCATCCATGTTCATTTTTGTTTTATACTTGCCCGCTCCCCAAAGAAAAACCCCCCACTTGCTTCATTACTATTCAAACAAACAACTTCTACTTCCGTTCCTAGATTTACAATGACTTTTTGTTAGCGCCTTTAGTTTAGATTATTTTATTTTCTTCTCTTATTGTTACACGTAATAAACGTTTTTATCTCTCTTTATCTTTTTTACATTGTCTTTATTTATTTTTTTTATATCTTTTTATACTTTGCATATGAATATTGGATAACCCAACAAATCCTTGGCTGTCAAGTCAAAAACCGAAAATGCGACAAGTCAAGGAGATATCGTAAAATAAATATATTTTGGGTATTTGACAGTATCATCAGCGACGATAACATATGCTGGTTTAAACGCCGTCCAGCGCCGCGTGATTGCCGATGAATATGTTGTCAAATAACCTCCTTGTGACAAAAATGAAGGGGACTTGCGCTGCCTATTTATCATACGATACCCTTTTCCTTTTTTTTTTTTTTTTTTTGATTGAGTGGCAATAGACAGAAACATTTCAAATACCGCCCACGTGAGTTTTGTATTGGGGATGAAACACGCCTCCTTCTGTTTCTACCATTTATAGGTAGCCCACTTTGATCATGCCACCAGTGTTATCTACCCTAGACGGTATATCCTTTTGATGCTATACATATCCAGTTTATTTTCTCCATCAAAGTTACGGCCATATGATGGAGAGAAAAAAAAAGGTAGTGGATGATCGGTCTTTGAATAAAATTCATGATGTAAGAGAGAGAGAGCAATAGATTGAAATGCATATTATACTACTTACCTTAAACCATCAAAGAAAGAAGCAAACCTAATTCAATAACATCCTGATGTATAATCAATTGTGGTATCCAAGGTCATACTCATGGTATTTCTGGTAAATGCTCTGCCATCAACGCTGTAGCATTTCCCCATCACGTATATGATATAAACTGACTAATGGCATAAATGAAGAAATATTAAAAAATACTAATAATAAGTTATATAACCACTATATATGAGATACTAAAGAAGATTATATTAATATAAGCATTAATTAAAACGACTCTAAGATAAACGAAACAAGGAAAACGTAGACAACCCCATTTTTCCTCCTCCTCCTCCAAAAAAAAAAAAAAAAAAAAAAAAAAATTGACACGTGGGCGGGATGTGAAATAAGAGAATTTTTTTGTTTTTATTTTTGCATATCATATATACAATTAACACAGAGCGGTTGTTTTTATTGAACAAACAAAGAAAAAAATTATTTTGATACATTTTACTAAAACTAAAGATATGTGCACAGAGATTGCTAAAAATCAGACTTTCAACTAATCTCAATAATAACGCTAATACTAATACTACTAATGTTAAAAAAAAAGGGTCCGCTAACTAAACCAAGCTAAACTGAAGCCATAAGAAGACATATATACACCCAGGTTCCACGTCCTCCCCCCCCACACACACACACATACAGAGAGAGAGAGAGAGAGAAAGTCCTAGTCTTCAGTGCCATTATCAAGATAAATGGTCAATTCCTGTCCACCATAGAGATACCCATTGAATCGTTCGATGGCTTGTTTCGGTAACTCCGGATGTTCAAAGCGCACAAGTCCTTCACCACGCGGTTGACCTTGATACCATAAGATTTCCGTTCTTAACACAGGGCCCACATGGACAAAGAGATCCACCAAATCTTGACTGGTCGTAGCAAGGGGTAAATTGGTCACATAGATTTGATGCGGGCCGCGAGGTGGTAAATGGGCGCCGGGACCACTGATCAGATGGGCGATAAAAGACATACCAGAGGCTGCTATGGCTGAGAGGGCGGTCATGGCTTGTGTTGCTGAAATAGAATCAAGTTGTTGTAGCTGTTGCTGTTGCTCTGGAGGTATCATGGCGAGAGTCGATGTGACGGCTGCGGCGATTTCTGAGGGTAATAAGAGTTGTTGCCAAGTGGCCTCTTGGTCCCGAGGGGCTTCACCGGTACCATTACTTTTGCCTAATGGATCCACAGGAAAAAAAAAAAAAGATGTCAGATTAAAATATTTCTAGTCCTACACACACACTACCCAATTTTTTTTTATTCTTTTTTTTACCAGTGATTTGGGAGGTATTGGCATGTTGAGGTGCAGTGATTGGTGGATGGTTGTGGGTCGCGGCAGTAGATGCGGGTATCGACGTGAATGGTAAGGATGATGAAGCAATGATGTGCTCAGGCGCTGTTGCTGTTGCTGGTGGTGGTGGTGGCTGTTCTAGTGCTGCTGCTGATGCTGTTGCTGCTGCTGCTAATCTTGCTTCTAATTCTGCTTCTAATCGTTCTGCTCTTGTTGGAATTCTTTCCCCCCTTTTCTTTCGCAGCTTTTTGTCTTTCCGTGCTTTCGCTTTTTCCGCTTTCTTCGCTTTTTTCGTTTCGTTTGTTTTCGCCTTTTTTTCTTTCCGTGCTTTCGCTCTCCTTTGTTCTTTCAATTCGATTTCGTCTGCTTCCCTTTTCTTACGCGCCCGAAGTATTTCCGGATAGGTGACAAAAAGTGGCGGTATGGGACCATTGCGTGTGATTCGGATTTTGTGACCTTTAAAGTCGAAGTCTTGAAACATCGCTATATAAATACATATTAAAAAAAAAAAGAGGGAGGGGAGAATGAGTATAAAGATAAAATAAACACCAAACCATCACCCCTCTCGTCAACACAGATCTTCTATACATCCAAAAACGTCTTACCGAGAGCATTATCTGCATTGTCTTTACTGGAAAAAGTCACCCATCCTCTATAAACTTCCAATGGGAATTCCGATGCTTCATTTTGTGTACCACCAGCGAATTTTATATTAGCAGAGATCACACCACCTGCGGGCCTGAATAGTTCCTTGAGTTTCCTCCAAGTAATCTTCCCTGGAAGCTAAAAATAATCGAGAAAAAAAAAAAAAAAAAAAGTCAATGTATAGTCCGTCGTATGTTCTGCCCCGTTCCCCAGAAAAAAAAGAGAGCCTTTTACTTACGTTTCTCACATATAAATGATGATATTCAGGATCGTCAAAGTATGTTTTATTCTATCAATCAATTAATCCAAAAAAAAAAAAAAAAAATAGTTGAGGCATTCCATTCCATTCAGTCGTCCCGCATGCTGTGTGTCATCCTTCTTACCATTTTGGCAGTCAACGTTCGCGTTTTGTATGATTTTTCATTTAACCTTTCAACGGCTTGCGTAGCATCGGCAGGCTTCTCAAATTTCACTAATCTATTTTTATTTGTAAAAAAAAAAAAAAAAAAAAAAAAAAAAAAAAAAAGTTTAATTCAATGCACTTACCGTAATGCATTTCAAAGTCCATCCCCTCCCCCCCTCCCCTTCCTTCTGACTTACGCAATTCCCAGAGAAGACCTGTCAGATTGGATTTCAATACGATTGACGGGTCCAATTTCTATGATGGTGTGCAAAATCAAAATGGTATTAGCTGCTGATATCTCTATTATTTCTTTATATCATTATTTCCTTACCCTGTTCCAAGAAAGCTTTCAATTCAGACTCCGTTTCAGAATAAGGGATATTGCCAAGATGAATAGTTGTTGTTGATTCGGTGTCAGTGAATCGTCTTTTCAGCTGATTCCGGTTCATACTAGCTAAGGGTTGTTGTTCTGGAGGAATAAACGACGAAGGGTCTCCATTGTGTGTCGCTGCTTGCTGTTGTCCCCTCGAGGGGTCTGCTTGGGTATCAGTATTTGCCGTTGTGGTGTCGTGTTGGTGTGAAGTGAGAGAAGCGAGGTCACGACGACTATCAGTTTCATGGTGAGATGGTGGTGGTGAGGAAGAGGGAGAGGAAGAGGAGCGAATCAAAGGAATGTTGGCATGGTGATCTTCTTTGCTAACTTCATGTTCAGATTTCGGTGCGGATCGAGACGTCAAGTCGCTGCCGTTGCTGAGTTCATGAACATGTTGTGCGTGTGGCGCGGTGTTGTCTTCCAGGATGGTGGTCGTCCGTAAAAACCGTTTGAAAGAATCAGCTCTCCTTGATGTTGCCGCCGGTTGTTCAGTCGTCGTTTTGTTATCTTTCTTATTTTCAGCATCGTTTGGCATTGTTGAAAGTAAGTTTCCAGTCATCAAATATGATAGATAACAAAGTACCGTTGTTAAAAATAAAATGAAAAAAGCATCAGAAAAAAAAAAGCGTGATGGAAAGTGTACTGGGAGAACGTTTCAATCGCCGTCAGGACTGCCCAGTCAAAACCCAAACGGACCACGTGTAACCTGATTTAAAAAGAAAAAGGGAATTGCTCCATTTCAGAGGATTTTCAGAGGCTTCAGAGGATTTTCAGAGGATTTTCAGAGGGTTTTCAGAGGAATTTCAGAGGAATTTCAGAGAGACCGTCCCGTACTACTTTTATTGTATCGCCGATAATTAGCAATTTAAGCATACGACGTGACAGTAGGAACCGCTACCACCGTCCACACCCTCACCATCAGTTCCATTATCTCCTCCTTCAGTATTAGATTTAATAACACCACCACCTACAGTAGAATCACCACCATCTACACCATCATCATCAACTGCACCTCCTCCTCCTTCTATATCAAAAGAAACACTACTAGAATCACCACCAGCATATTCACCCACACCATCAACTCCATCAATTCCACTTCATACACCTTCTTTACTAAAAGAAAGAACGCTAGAATTACCCTCACCATCAACTTCACCACCTTCTCCTTCTTTATCAAAGGAAGGAACACCACCGCCAATGCCCTCCAAACAAAAATGATCATCGAGGACTACTACCAAAAAGACCGTCAGAAGGAAAAGAGTTAGCGAACGAATTCTAGCCCAAAACAAAAAGCGTAGAAGAATTGGATAGTCTTTATTTTTATTTTTTAAAGAACTACTCTATTGAATAAACAATGCCTTTTTTTTTTTTTTTTTTTTTTCCTAATGTCACGTTGTATGCTCAAATTGCTAATTATCGGCGATACAATAAAAGTAGTACGGGACGGTCTCTCTGAAAATCCTCTGAAATTCCTCTGAAAATCCTCTGAAAATCCTCTGAAAATCCTCTGAAGCCTCTGAAAATCCTCTGAAATGGAGAAATTCCCAAGAAAAATGGAGCATCAATAATGCAGACGCGAAATAATTACATATACACGGTGAAACGTGCAAAAACAACGTACGAAAACAAAAACAGCACTTTCTACATTTGATGGCCCAATGGTTTATCCTGGAGATCATCCCACACTAAAACCCCAAGCAAAAAAGATAAAATAGTCATCTCAACCTGACCAGCAATGTCGCCCTCCACCTGTCCCCCCCCCCGAAATTCCCACACACTACATAAAAAAAAAAAAGAATATCAAGTCATGGAATGAGTCGATCAAAGAAAAGAATCATTTAAATAGAAAGAGATGAATTTTATTGAAAAAAGGCACAAAAGATTTTAAACGACAATCACTAAACTATCCTATCCGATATTCATACAGAGGTCTTTTTTTTTTTTTTTTCCCTTCAACCCTAGGATCCAAATCCTGGTTCACCTACGAAGAAGAAGAAAAACCCCCTAGCCATATTTTCCTCCAAATATGCATAACATATCCAAATAGAATTACCCAGTATACATATGTGCCCCTTCACCCGCAGGTTCACCAATATCATAGTCGTGAGGTGGTTAAACTATCTCTCTGGCTTAAAAAAAAAGGTGTTTCGTATTAGTCATATTCGGGTGATTTTTTTTTTCTTTGTTGATTCCAATAATGAGGCTACTTACAGAGACACAACGTTCCATGGTGGCATTGCACTCGACATAACAACACCGATTCCTTCATCCCTGACAAGCTAACAAGACCGCCAATGTAGGATCTAGCCACCACCATGCCAAGTAAGTGAGTATGAGCCAAGTGAAAAGTTTCCCCGATCATCATTTTCGCTATCATCAATGCAAAAGAATACTTCAGAAAAAAAGAAAAAACTCAAGTTGAGTACGGCTGGTTTTGTTTTTTTCTTCTTCTTCTTCTTCTTCTTCTTCTTCTTCTTCTGCTACTTACGATCCATTGCAAACGAGGTTGCTGTTGTTGTTCCTTGATAAATAGGCCCCATCCAATCACATTGGTGTCAGTGTTTGTGTACGTATTTTGTTGATATCATCTTGATCCAATTCACTGACGGTGATATGTTGCAAAATGCCCATCACATAGCCATGTCCATGACACCGATCGGCACGCAATTCCGGAAACTCGTGAGTGGTCATGCCACATTCATGAAGCGCGATAAACGTGAGCGAGGGGCATTGCTGTACAAGTCGTCGTATGCCACGATGGGTAATATGTTCACTGGCACGTAAGTCCAACAGACGCATCTCCGGTAAAAACGTCGCCATGGCATCCAGCACCGCATCGGAAAACGTGTTTTCGCTTAACCCAAGGCATTGGAGATGGGGATGGGATTGGACAAAGGTGATCATCGATCGGTCGTCAATGGCATTGCAGTTGTTGAGATAGAGGTCCACCAAGTCAGGCCAAACAATACCGTCATTTTTGTTATTGGCATGGATGTGAATGAGGTGTTGAATAAAGTGGTGCCCGGCATCGAAAATCGACAGATGGCGTAATCGATGAAATCCTCCCAAAACAAAAGCCGCATTAAAATATTCATTGCCAGTCCCGGTTCTGCTGTCGAGATGGAGGACGGAAAAAGTGATCTTGAGGATTTCCAAAGGACATGAGGCCACGGCGTGAAACACATAAAACGAGACCCCCGAGCAGTTCTCCAATTCAAGTCGTGTGAGGTCATGGCAATGCAACCCCCATGCTTCCAATGTGCGCCGCATCATACTACTGTCTTCCAAACAGAGCGACTGGAGGTGTGGACAATACTGAGGCACATACTGTAAACTGGCATCCGTGATCCGATTCCCCCTTGCAATCTTCAAATGTTCCAAACACGGCAGATGGATCACTAAAAGTAATAAAGTAGCATCGGACACATCAGACACATAAGATCCAAATTCAATCTCCCGTATATAGTAGCCCAGTTGAGCCGATGATGATGATGTTTCGACCACGCCACTAATGACTTTGAGAAGGACGGTTTTATTGCGGATAACGACGGTGTGCCAGAGGAAAGGATTGGTGACGGTGTAGAACTGTTTATTGAGCAGCGTGCATGCGTAAAAATCTTGCGGACTAATGAGTTGCTCGACGATGAGTGTGACTATTTCCGCTGGAAGATCACCAAGATTGTTCATGAAAGACGAAGTTGTAAATGATACAAATAGAAAAAAAATCGAAAGAGCCTGTGAGCTTTTTTTTTTTTTTTTTTTTTTTTTTCTGTGAACGAAAGATTGAAACCCAGAAAAATGCAACCACCAATTTTTACCTGGAGGCAAAAGAAGACCCGCTGGAGGGCGGCCGCATACAGAGGTGAACCAGTTGTCCTAGTAAAAGGCAAAAGTTTGGGAACCTTCGCACGTGCCACTCCCAAATTGGATGTTGTGCCACAAAATACTCTAGTAGAAATAAGCTAGAAAGCATCTGTAGCAATGTCACCCGCAAAATATCTAACGTAACGCCATTGCATATAATCTAATGGGTCAGAGGGTGATTGATAAAAGGGGGAATATATTATATTGATAAAACAGTAATGAGGGAGAGAAAAGTGGGGGGGAAATCATGTGGGCGGGATTCAAAATATTTCTGTCATCTGAGGGTAATCCTTTATGTCTGACTATTTCCCATGACGTAAAAAGGCAAAAAATCCATTATTATTTTTTCTCTTGTACACATTTTTCCGTAGGACATTATAGTTTTCATTAGTTCGCTCTCTTTCATGTATTTTTATTGTGTCCTCATTATTTCATTACTGATATCATAGCACAATTATCGCACCCTTTTCAAAATATGTACTAACTACATATTCTGTGTCTAGCTTTTAGTGTATCATACTTTATTCAAAACGAACTCTTTTATTTTACGGGGGGGTCCGTATGAGAAGGGAAGAGATTTTTTGGTTTTTCTTTTGAAATCAAAAAATTATCATCATCATTATTGTTTGATATTGTGGTTCATAATGACGATGGCGAGTTCATTGTCGCACCTAATATTAAGTGCTAGGCTCATGAATTGCACGTGGGCGGAGAGTGAATTGCTTTTTTTTCCCAATCTACTCTACGGATATTGTTCCTCGTTTCCCCTCTATGTCACTGTCTATTACACCAAAACCAAATCTCCATCATCCATTACTGTTTTTTCTTTTTTCTTTTTTCTTTTTTTTTGAAAAAAAAAAGTCAATACACACGGTAATGAATGTTTATTTATACGAGTTGCTGTTGACAGACTGGGCTAATGCGATTTCAATAAATGAAGCATGATAAAAAAATATATCAACTTATCTAACGCATTCTCGAGCCTTTCATGCAATGGATACACTATTAATTAATCATTACGAAGTCGTTGGGCTAAATGCATATCTTTCGGCTGGATGGTAATGCGATTGGCATGATTTGCAACCAATTTCGTATCTTGAAAGAGCGAGACTATGTGACTTTCCGTGGCTTCCTGGAGCACATTGAACACATCCTTCTGGAATCGAAGACCTTCCTTGTCGAGAATGTCTCGGGAAATTTTACGGACGAGACGTTGAAAGGGTAGTTTGGGAAAAAGAAGTTTGGAAGATGCCTGAAGGTTTTGTATTTCAAGAAGAACCACCGTGCCAGGAGCACGTCGACGTGGTTTGGATTTCTTAATACCGCCACCGCTCCGTTTCTTTGAGGAAAAGGAGGAGGAGGAGGAGGAGGAGTTGGTCTTGCGTGGAGGTTGCTTGCGAGATGCCATTGATGATATATCTATGATTTACTAAAAAAATCAAGAAGAGTGGATTGGGTTGAGCATTTATATGATTTCGACTGACGACAAAATAAAAAAGGTCGACGGAGTTCAGTGGTCATTTTTCATTATCGATTAAATTTGGTGATGATTGATCTCTTTGTTTTCACTACACAACAGAACCAATGATTCCTTTTTATTGTGTAATAGGATGTTTTGGTTGATTATGATATGGATGTATTTTTTACTCCCACCTGTGAAAATCGTCATATTTAATCACCGCCCTTTCGATTTTTCAGGATAAACAAAGAAATTATCGCAGTGTTCTCCTTCCTCATTCCCAGCGTGATGGTTTAGAGCGACGTTGATACTTACAACATACCCTTTGGATATTATTGATCAATAGAAAAACGAACAACAAAAAATGGATCTTTCTGTCTGTTCCACACCAACACCTATTCAGCCAACACCAGCATCATCAATATCAATACCACCGACAACAGTGCCCGCACCACAACCTCCTTCTTTACCAACACCCTTAGAAGATCAGTTACCCCCATTAACCTCCTCATATCCATTATCAGCATCAACAACAACTTCATCGCTACCGTCCCCGTATCAACAAACATTACCACCATCACCACTAACACCAACAAACACAACCCATCATGATGATCTATTGGAGCCAGCTTTGGGGCAACAACAACAACAACAACAACAACAACACACGGATGACAAAGACGACCGCGCTCAGAGTATTCCATTTAAGGTATGGCGATCTCAGCATATGGCGACCAGTGGATCTGAGAATGACCACCACCAACCTGATTGTGACGATCATGACAATATTCCGATCGATGCCCCTTTACCGTCGACCCAACGAGAAAAGCATCTCCGAAAGACACAGCGTGATATCCAGTTGCAACACTATCGCTCACGGTGTATCAAGGAATTTCGACAACGAAGACAATTACGTTGTGGCAGACAAGAAATCGCTAGTGACGATGATAATGGTGATGACGATGATACCCCCTCGCCGAAACGGCAACGGATAGATAATGGTCGCCATGTTCGTTTTATAGTACCTCCCAAATTCAAGCGTGGTTCTAGCTCAACGAATTGACGTGCAACGAATCTTCATTCCCCCCCCACTCCTTGCCTCCTACTTCTTTCCCCCCCCCGCCGCGCTTGCTTCTGTTTTCTAGTATATATATATTTATTAATATCCCCTCGCTCGCCCCCTCCGCTCCTACTCACCCCCCCCCCCGCTACTGCCCTAGTCCTTTAGTATTCGATCACCCCCCTCTTCGCCCCCATCGCGCGATAGTCCACAGCTATGCTGATATAGTTTTGTTTCTCCCCTTCATATAGTATCTCCACCCTCTCCTCCATTAGTGTATATCATTTTGCAATCTACCATGTATATTAGATTTTCCCATTTTTTTAAACTCTTCAATAAAAAACAAAACGAGCATGTCTTACATGCTTTAATATATAAAGTACTTTAAATCTGATGTATTACATAGCTGTCCTTTTTTTTTTTTTTTTTTTGACAGTGTCTCCTTTAGCTAACCAAAACATATAAATAAAAATGGAGATATCGATTATTGACAGGTTGTTATAGTTTGGAATGATGTGCTTGCTGACAAAAGGAGCAGGAAAAAAAAAAAGGAGGACACGGTAGCCATATGATAGGTACTCATCAAAACAAAGGAAGCAGGTTTTTGATTTGTTTCGACAGACCAGTCTTTTTAGAAGATGACAGCACACACAAGTTCCAACAAATTGACTGTGCGCTTATCGAACGACAAGAAAGGGCACTCCTTTTTTTTTTTTTTTTTTGAGTTTTGAGTTTTGCCACCACACCCAGAAACACCCCATGATGATTACGATGATTACATAGCTCCAATGACAACGCTGGGTTACCTATGTTTCAAAAAAAAACCTGTTATTTTTATTTTTGTTGTTGTTGTATTTTTTTTCGCCACTTGGCCTCCCTTGATGACAGTCTTGTATTCCACAAATAATCTATCAATGATGACTGAACAAGCAAAAGAGAGATGGGGTTGGAACTTGAACCCCTCGAGGTTCTTTGTACTGCAGTCAAATTCAACCTGTCAAAAGTATATTCTTATTATTATGAAATGTCTCTCCTTTTTGAATAAATTAGCATTAAAGCGAAGGGGGAGGGGAGCAGTTGATAAGAGAAGAGGAATCAACTGTTCCTGAAAAATAAAATAAAAAAAAAAAGTCCCAATGGACGGATAAACTTGGCTGGTTATTTTCTATTTTATTTTATTTGGTCTGCCCCGATCCATCTAACCAAAGAAAAACCAGCACAGCAGACAATTGAAATCCCGCCGAGCACAAAAGGGAGCATATGACTTCTCTTTATTTCTCAAGTGTCTATCTATAAAGTTTTTTTTTTCCTTGATAAGTACAAGGAACAAAAAAAAAAAAAAGAAGTAGGTACATTCTTCAAAAAAAAAAAAAAAGGAGCCAACGCATTCAATGCATCGACTGACAATGATGCTCGTACTTGAAGCGGACATATTCAAGTCAAAGCAACCAATTGCAAAAAGAAAAAATAACAGAAACCTGATCGATCAAGCTAGCCAGAAATAGAAAAAGTACAGACAATACCTGATTTGGCGAAGCCACATCGTCTGAGATGGTGGTACTGCTGTGTGCCCCCAAACTTTTCATTTTAACTGGGATTTTTTTTTTTCGGTTGCTCATTTGATTACGTTAACGCGCGCGCGTAAGCCGCTCAGTACAAGAAATTTACGCCTTATTTTGAATTTTTTACTATACTGCAAAAGATCAAAACAAGTGACGAATCATTGGAACTAAAAAAAAAAAAAAATTGCATCTATGTTTTTATTTTTTCTATTTGCCGATAAGAATAATATGCATAGTAGCGAAAAGGAGATGAAAAAAAAAAATATACAAAAGGACACATATTCTTCTCTTTTATTTTTTATGTGAGATCTATTGTCTCCTTTTTCTAGTGTCTGCATAAAAAAAAAGGTAAAAAAAAATTCAATCACCGTCCTAGTCAGAGTAAAAACGGAAGACCTCCTATTTTTGTTTTTTTTTTGGCTTTAGGCTTTCCGAAGAGGCGGCCAGTGCGAAGTGGGAAAGGGGGATGAAAATATTTTGCCACCGTCATCCCATATCTCCCACCCAGGGATGGGATTTTTTTTCTTTTTTTCTCATCGTCGGTCATCCTCCCTCCCTCTCTCTTTCCCCATCTCGATAATGTCATACCGTAGTCAATGGGTCACGTTGACATGTAACAACAAAAGCGACCTTCGCCGATCTGTTTTTTCATTTGTCATGGATGGAGCACAAAATAACAAAAAGAAATAAAGTTCATTCCATTGCAAACAAAAATCAAGACTATTGTGTTGAGGAGATGAAAAAAAAATAAAATAGTGTTGTCTATGGGGGAGACCAACATTCGTCGTATTTTTAATATGGGGTGTGTACCTGGCAGTGGCGAAAAAAAAAAGGAGCACGATGAGATCAGGAGGGAGGGGGAAGCGGTTTTCAGGCACCGAATTTTTGTTTTCCTCTTTTTTGTCATTGCCGACGAGAGATTTTTTTTTCTTATTATTAGTGTGTGTATTTCAAGACACACACACACAAAAACCAAGAGATAGGTATGATATTTCCAGATAGTATAAACCGGTTTTTTTTCTTTTTTCTGAGATCCTCAGGATTGGCTACGATCAAGTCCAATGATCAAAAAAAAAAAAAAAAAAAAAAAAAAAAAAAAAAAACTCTCTTCTCGCTTGGTCCAAGTCGTGGAACAAAGAGAGAGAACAGATTAGAAAGGCGTAAACTTTAGGTCGTCGTAAAAATAGGAGCCATCGTCGGGTATCTAAATAATAAATAAAAAAAAACTCTGGCTTGGATGAGTATATAAAGAGGAGCCCTCCAACTGAATGGTTCTTTTTTTATTTTTCTATTCTCTCTATTTATATACCCCTTTTTTTATACATATACATATAATCATGATGATACAAACGTTAATGGCTCCAATGATATCATTGGTGATTTTAATTTCGGTCTATCGACCATTTATCACGACCTTGGATAAGGTCAAAACCCTAGGATTCAGCTTAGTCATGGCCGTACTGCCTTTTCTCTACCAAATCATTATGTCAATACCTCACCAACAACATATCAGTCCATCTTCATCGTCCTATTTACCCACATCTTCAATCGATCCTCATCGTCCGGATCATCCGCTTCATTACCGATATAATAGTACCAGTCACTATTCTATCGGCGTCTCCACCGCCAACAACGGCATAACTACCACCAGCATATTTTACAACACAGCTTTATGGACAGATGCATGTGTTTTAATCTTAATCACCAATATATGTCTTTATGTGTGGGCCTTTTTGACCCGCTGGACCTTCCCTATTCTTTACATTGGTGTCTTGGACTCGCCTCTGAAGAATCAAACATTACGTTATTCCGGCTCCATTTTTTTCACATGTCTTGGTTACCTTTGGTAAGCCCATTTTCCCCGCACCCAAAAAAAAAAAAAGTCGAGTCCAGACCTCTACCACCACAAACTCACTTTTTTTTTTATTTTAATTTTTTTTAGCCTCAACGTGACCCTATCCACTGAGGAATCCTATACACTTTCAGCTGCTTGTTGTTTTATGCTTGGCTTGATGTGGCAATACTCGGGGGCATATTATTATCGTCGACGGTATGCGCTAGGTGCTACGGTGGTCCTATCGACCTTGGTTAGCCGTGGTCTTGTTCAAGCCCCGCGCGATTCCTTATTGCATGAATGGCATACCATGGAATGGGGCCTGGTCACATTGGTCATTGTCACAGCCTCTTGTTTACTCGACAACGCTGACGCCATTGTCAACACATACCCACCTCAGCCCAACATGACACAACTCCAAACCCCCACCACCTGGACGTATTGGCGTACCATGGTATCTACCATTCGTCATGTTCTTGCACGCCAACATTTACTCTGTCCTGACCCTGTGGCTGATCTTGTTGAAGTCATCAAAGGTCTTGGTCCTGCGTCTCGCTCATGGAAAACCATGGCGGCACTGTTCCCTACCAACTTGCGTCAAGATTTATGTATTCTCTATGGCTTTTTCCGTGCCTGCGATGATTTGGTCGATGATGCTCCCACGTTGCCTGAACGACATCATAATTTGCAATTGATCCGTGCCTATTTCCGCCTGGTGATTACCCATACCCCTAGCACTGCTGCTGCAAAGGTGAAGACGATGGACAATGTCAACAAGGACACTATCATGGATCCTACGTTATCACATCATGGTCAAGTCGATTGGTTGGCCTTATGGCATCGATTGGGCGAAAACAAGATGGCCTTTGCGTCCTTCCGAAGCCTGGCACGAATTTCAGGCGTCCTGTGTCCCAAGGCCGCTGATGATTTGTGCACTGCATGGAAACTGGACTTGGCTGGCAAACCCATGGCCACGCAACAAGACATGATGCACTATGCCGCTTTGATCTCGGGCAAGTTTGGTGAACTGTGTACATGTGTCATCATGTTCAAGACTGGACATGGGAACTGGAATGGCTCGGATCTCATTGCTCGAAACAATCATGTATTGGCGCGGGCCACTGCTACAGGACAGGTAAAAAAAAAAAAAAAAAACAAAAAAACCCAGCCATCTTTTTTTTTTCTTCTTCTTTATTATCCAAATTTGGGAAAACCTCACAAACCTCTCACACACACACATTTTTTTTTATTAAACAAATAGTGTCTTCAGTTGGTAAATATTGCTCGAGATATTGTCTCTGATTCATTGGATAATCGATGCTATGTGCCTTTATCCTACATGTCGTCCTCTCCTCATGCCAATACGACTACGACCACCGGCTCTAACAGCAGCAGCAGCGGCACTCCTTCTACCACCACTCCGGGCTCTGGCAAAAACAATCACAGCAACGCTACCTATCATTTATTGAAACACCGCAAAGCCGAACGTGTCGGCAATGATAAAATCAAGGCGTTTGCGGTGCGTATTTTGGATGTGGCCGACCAACTGACAACCAAGGCGCAACTTGGCATTGATGGGTTACCTACCGAAGTCCAGCAAGGCATCCGGGCAGCGTTTGAAATCTATATGGCCATTGGCCCCATTATCCGCCATGACCTTGTGTTCCCGCGTCGTGCCAAAGTGCCTACTTGGAAAAAACAATGGATTGCTTTACGCTGTATTTATGGTTTCCATCGTGCCTCGTTTGCTGGGGTGACTCGCTCGTTGAATACCCTTTGGTCCCTCGCCCTCTCATCCTTACCTGCTGGTAACAACAGCAACAACAAGAAAAAAGCATATTGATATTTGAAAAATGGCTTTTTTTTTTGTATATGTATATTTTTTTTATCCCCCTTCTAGTCCCCCCTTATATAGTTATACCCCTGGCCTCTCCCCTTTTTTTTTTGTATAAAATTCATCCCACTCTCCGCTTTCCTCTTATATATATATCTATCTATCTTTATCCATCTATTTATTATTATTATTTATCTAGCTATTTATTTATTATATCCAGTTTCAAAAATAAAATTATCAGCCCCTTTTCTTATGGTGCAGTTCAGCGCAAAAAAGCAAACAAAAATAAGCTTCACGGAAAATGCAAAAGGTTTATAAACAGTATAATGCATTACTTGACGTTAGACCACGTAATATAATGGTGAATATCAAACGGAGCAAAGGTACGTGGTTTTTGTCTCTTTTAATTGTATAAAAAAAAATCAAGCCTTGAAAACCAACAGCAGCAAAAAAAGCCCTTGAAACCCCGCCCACGTGGATATTTATTTCCTCCCATTTTTCGTTTGCCGCCTCTCTTTTTCTTTTTCTTTTCTTCACCATTCAACTTTTCGAGGTTTTGATGGACTTAGATTAGCGACAGGTCTAGTTTAGAAGCGTTTTCAGAAAGGGATTTACAAGATGCATGGGGAAACCCTTTCATTTTGGATCTAGGATCTGGAACCCTCCATTTGTTGGCTTTTCGGAATCTTCATTAGCTTAGTTTAGTCTTAGTTTGCCCAAAGTCTGAATATAATATATATATATATATATATATATTGAATAAAGCATGTCACTTTTATTTTCTCTAAATGAAAAATGTCCCAATCGTCTCTCTCTCATGTATTGGGTGTGTAATATATCCTTTGTTTTGTTACCATCATCTCTTTTGATGAGTGTTGTTGACCATTCTTGTGCCTCAAAAAAACAAAGAAACATGGCGGTCAACTTAAGTATTTCTCATAATTTTCATAGTACTATTGACACCCTCCCCCTTCCCATTTTATAAAAAAGGTCTCTTTAGTTCAGTGTTCTGATCCTTATAAACCAGGGCCAATTTTTCTTCCTTCACCAATGATACGAATCAGCCTATGGCGAACCGTGCTACCAATGTAAACCTCCGCTGTATCCTGCGTTATCATTTATTTATTTATGATTGTTTGCATGTAGTATACATTATTAAAAAAAAAGGCAACAACGATGGGGTTTTACTTTACTCTCTTACTAAACTGCACCATACTATCTGTTTTTTCTGAACCAGTGGTTTTTTACATTCCTGTGATAGTGATATTCATTGCTTCCCGTCCTGTTCTTCATCTCAGTCCCAACCCCTCCCCGCCCTTCTCATCGCAACATAAAAAAAAGATCGGCATAAAACCAAGTTGAATCCCCGTCCATCATGCAGGTAGACCTGGAGAAAGACAGTATTGTTGTAAGCATAAAAATAAAAGAGAGATGGGTTTTATTAATTGTACGTATAAATAAATGAGTCTATTCTAAGGTGAACTTTCTAAAAATCTAAGCATCAAACACGTTTTCATCGATTTGAATCCCATATTGCAAATACATCTACCATAAAAAGAATGTGAGTGCCTTTTTTTTCAAACCCACACTGGCCACTCTTCATCATCATCCCCACCCACTCACCCATCCTGGCTCTTACTTTTTATTTTTTTATTTACCTGCTCTTTCATCCGATCATCCACCAGATCTTCAAACCCATGGACGGTAGTACCAAACAAAAGCTTTGATGTTTGCTGTCGAAGTTGGATCAACCAGAAACTGATACTCATCATACACAAGGTGAAACGAAACACAAACCGTCGCCATAACCCTTGTAACCCATGATGATGATCATGTTCATCGAGTCCACGAACAGCCCATGATGCCATGATGTTCAATCGATTGACCGGTGACCCGACCATCTTGTTGTTGCCACGCACGATTTCCATGTTACGTAATAAGAAGATCAATTCACGTGGAAATTGCGCTTGGTCTTCCAAAAAATGTTTTAGTCGTGCCTTGATGCCACTTTGAAATTCATAAATATCCTTGAGCGTGGCGCTTTGTTGGACCGGTTTATCCGCCACAAACGGTTTCTGTAAAGTAATCGAGGCAAACATGTCGACATCGTGAATACCCTAATCCATAAACAACAACCGTGTGAGTATACCTTTTGGGCTGGAGGGTTACACTTCCCTTGTTATTGTTTTTTTTTTTTAAAAAAAAAAAAATGAAATATTTTTTTTTACCCATTCGGCACAGATATCGCTCATTGTGTTCAAGTCCAGCATGAATAAGGATTGCCATAATTTACAGTATTGTTGTCGAAACCTAGTTCAAGAATAAAAAAAAAAAAAGATGAGTGGGGGCGGGTATCATCCTTGTTCGCTTCCCAAAAAAAAAAGGAACTGTTTCTTACCTTTCCGATTCTTCCACATAGAGCCCATGGTCTACCAAGACAACACGGACCTTGTTGGGACGTTTGGGATGGCGAGTCACTAATACATTGCCAGCATGAGGATCACCTATGAAAAAAAAAAAGAGAATTGAGTCACCGACTCTGTTGTTCCGTCTATCTAGCTTTTTTTTTACCATGGACAAACCCACTAAGAAAGATTTGACTTGCAAATGCTTCAATAGAAATCTTCATTGCTTCCTTGTAATCCAATCCCATGTCGGTGATTTTCTCGCGATCCGTCAGTTGGACAGCCTGGTCGATCCATTCACACACAAGAACCCGTCGCGTGCTGATCTCGGGATAGATTTTCGGAATATACACCTTGTCTTTCAGATCTGATACCTGGGATAAATGGTCCCATGCCCTTTGTCCATTCCTACATCCAAAAAAAGAAATCCATCCGTCCGTCAGTCCTCTCTTTTTTTCCTCATCATGGAGCCCCCCATGCACGTACTTTTTGCTTTTTTTTACCTTGCTTCATTTTCAAAATCGACTTCTTTTCGAATATGCATTTCAATATAATCCGCGGCAAACGTCAGGGGTAATTCAAACAGGTATTCATACATATGTAAAAGTGCACGTAAAGCATACAGATCCCAACCCAGTTGACGCTGCACGGCAGGTTTTTGAATTTTCACAGCGACCCATTCACCCGTGTCTTTCAATCGGGCGCGATGGACTTGGGCAATGGAGGCGGAAGCAATAGGGTGTGGATCAAACCAAGCAAACACATCGTTGGGTAATGCACCGTATTCTTCCAAAAACACACGTTCAATCGACGCCAAGGGCACGGCTGGCGCGGCATCCAACAAGGTACGTGCGCGTCGCTGATATGCCGCTGGTAACACCGCCGATTGCGCTGCAATGACTTGGCCCATCTTGATATACAGCCCCCCATTCCGTTCAAACACATCAAATATCCGATTCGCCACACGTTCATGTAATGCATTGATGGTCTCCATCTGCCCACCATGCCATTTGTAATCCACCGCCAATGCCATGCCATGGTAAAACGTCCGTAGATTCCGTTGCACCAGTTTCGCCTCGGTGTGATCATCCCATACGTACCCGCCGTACAAGCCTGCTACCGTGCCGCATGTCAGCCACCGTGTCCGTCGTGGGATACGTTGCACTAATCTTGTCAGGATCATCTTGGCATATATTTATATATATATATAAACGTCGTGTGGAAGTGTGGTGGGAGGGTGCAAAAATAATAATAATGTGTATAAGAAAAAGAAGAACGTACGTGTCTATTGAGTATGTGTGTGTGTGTGTGTGTGTGTGTATGCAAGAGACTGTAAAGAGCGTTGTAAGACGAAGTGAATGAATGAATAAAAAAAAAAAAAAAAAGAGAGAGAGGGAGAATGGAAGCTAAACGTCGAAAAGGGGGATGATGGTGCGTGGCCTTCTTTTTTGGTAAAACCGAGACTCCGCAAATACCAATGGGACGGTGCTTGAATCGTTGGAAGAAAGAAAAAAGAGGTTTTTTTTTTTTTTTTACCCTTAAAATGGAGTAAAACTCCACTCAATACAGTTATGAATTATTGTGGATATCGACGGTTCACGAGGTATGGATGACACACAATGGAATTGAGTAGTACTACAAGTTTTTTTTTGTTGTTGGGTTGGTTTTTTTTTTTTGGTAAGACCGAGATTCCGCCAATGTGTGTGGGACGGTGCTTGAAAATTATGGCCTTTTTATCCTTAAAATGTAGTATAAAACTCAACTCATCTAATATAAATCACTGTAAATATCGACGGTTCACGAGCTATTCATGACACACAATAGAATGGTCTAGGATTACTCTTTTTTTTATTTCTTATTTTTATTTTTTTTGACATAAATGGTATCAAAAGGGGTATACTGTCTAACTGGGTGGGGGGATAAATTCTCTCCCGGTACCGGTGGTCGTAAGGGTTTCGGTTAGCTCGCCGATAAAATAAATGCAGTGTGCTCATCGTATTTAAAAGGGTAGTTTACGGAGGGAGTTGAGCCATCTCCAGCAAAGCCATAAAAAAAGAGAAAAGACTCCACCTGGTTGTCAGGAAAAAGCGCGAGCGGGACGGGGTATTTTTTATATGCAAGGCAACCACTCCCCGTCCCCTCACCCTGGCTTTATGAAGGTTGCACGTGCGTACATAGGTGACACACCTTGAGACGTCGACTGACTTCAGTGTGCTGCCTCTTCCTCTCGCTCTCGCTCTCTACACCACAGGTAAAAATATATCAAAATGAAAAATAAACTGGTTTGGGAATATATATTTGGAGTATGTCCAGTGTAGTCGAGGGGGGACTCTGGCAACACAGCCTAGGTTGCTTAGATATGAATAGTACAGTACTATACAGTACATCAGAGGAAATAGTATCGCAAAGTCATATCAAGTGGCCTAAAATTGTCAAATATTTTATAGGTGCCATGGGCAAGGAGGGGGGATTTAATGGAAGGATCTATTGGACGAACAATGAGGATGACTAAAGTGAGATCTGATGAAATGGTCAAAACTAATCTAAAAAAAGGAAAAGAAAACGCTTGTGAAATGGGAGCTAATATATACTGTGCTAGACCTGAGAAAGACTGTACATATATAATTTTTTTAATGAAATATAAACAATGGTCAACACTAATCTAAATGGGGGGAGGGGAAGCGGATGTACAAAGGAATCTTTTGTCGTAAACATGAGAGAAAGAAACTAAGCATGTCGTTTCATTGGAGCACGTTAAAGTAAAGCATATTTTATTCAGATGTGCATACAAACTACGGACAAACTGACACTAAACTAAAGCCAATAAAGAACACACACACAAAGTCATCTAATAGTGGGTGCCCAAATCGAGAATCCAAAATGACAGGGTTTCCCCATGCATCTTGTTATCCCTGAGCTGAAACCCTTTCTAAACTAGTCCTGACACTAATCAAAGTCCATCATAACATCATAGAGATCGCAATGGTGAAGGAAAAAGAGAGATGGAAAGAAAGATTTGACAACAAAAAAAAAGGTTGAGCAAAAATAAAAAAATCACATACGCGGAATTTAAAATGGTTACTTTTGCGGGGAGGTTGGTCTCGTGAGGATTTTTTTGCTTTAAAAAAACTAACCTTCTACCTTTTTTTTTATACAGCAATCAACACCTTACAATAGCATCAAAATGAAGGTTCACATCTAAGGAAGGTAATCAAAACCATTTAACGTCGAACAGCATGACTGATCTCCTCACTTGACGAATTTTATACAAAAGATGGGGACAATGCAATTCAGCCTAATTTAGCCCACCTGTTCAATGTAAAATAATTTACAACTTCACTGTAGAATGGTATACTCTCTATTTTTAGGGAAAAGGAAAGAGTTGGTATGAGAGAACATGGATCAGTCGTCATGCTTAGCGGTCCCCATCTATACTATATGTACTGTACTGAGTTTCTAAATATAGGGCTGTAAAAGGGGGAGGGCATTTCGTGAATGGTTTTAGTGGCAGATGCATGGTGAAATGACATTGAATCACGCATAAAAAAAAAAAAATGAAAGCAGCAATGTTTGCATGAATGATGTGTACTGAAAGGTACATATTTAGTTTACCCGCATCACATTATTCTTGTTTCTTTTGTGTCTGTGTTGGATTGGAATTTCTCGTCTGCTAAGCCAAAACCGATCAACTCCCAAATACCTAAGGCGATGATATATATATATATATACCCTAACCTCGTACCTTTGTTCCTGATTATCGTATCACGTGGTTAAATATCTTATCTTGCCAGGTGCATAACATAAAGGTACCCCATTTTTCTACGTTTCTTACTGAACTGCATCCTATTTTGATTTTTATATGAATACAGTGATTATAAATAAATAGAAAAAGACGACAAGCTAGACCACATTAATTTGATGGAAGAGAAAGGTCCACCAGCTAGTCTCTAAAAATAGGTCATGTCTGTTCTGAATGACATCCGCGTGTTGGTGAGCATGTCACTGGTAAAATGCAGTTGAATCACTTTTTCGATGATTACATTGTGCACACATATGTCTATTTCAATATCAATAGGAGAATAGAAAGCACTGTACAGTACTGTACTGTATGGTAGTAGTTCAAATCTAGGGGGGGGGATTGGAAGTGATGATCCGTAACAATGGGCAGTGATTCACACTCCGCCATTTTAATTTTAGGGAGAGTAAGTGCGGGGCATAGAGAGGCATCCAATCCCCAGGCGAAGTTGAATGGGAAATGAACGATTGCCATTTTGATCACCGATTCCATTTAGCCTGAATTTTTTCATTTTTCTTCCCATTTTTTCATTCTCTCTCCACCCCACTCCCCCCCCTTTTTTTTTTATTGTTACTATTTCACCATGGCATCTCGGTTGTGTTCATCTACTTTGAAGAACAGACGACTTTTATCTTTAACATCATCATCTGTATTTCAAAGACACCTTCGACTTTATCAACCTTCTTTAGTTCGAGGTTTGACATGCTCTAGCGCTTATCGATATGCCACCGCTGAACAAACGGGTAAGAAACAACCTCACTCAACCTCACTGTCGACCCTTCATCTTATTTGGTTCTTCTTCTTTTTCAATAGTACCATCCATCTCTCGAGCCAATACCCATCATGCCGACCATCATGAAAGGTAAAAAAGGATGACCTTCGGTTTCCTTACATAACATGTTATTGTCTACTTTTTATATATGGTTTTCTGACCTGCCACATATATCTTTAGGGCGACTGAAATCAAAGATGCCAAGTTGATATTCAACCAAGCATGGAAAAACATTGAAGATCATTACGGCCGAGAAAATATTCATTTACCACGGGAATTCATTTTTTTGATGGGTGCCCCTGGGTAAGTTACATAGATATATATATATATATATTTCATCGCTCACCACACTCTTTTTTATTTATTTGGCTTGATTATTTTTTTCTTTTCTTTAATGAATAGATCGGGCAAGGGAACTCACACACCATCCATATTACGTGCACGAGGCATCACCAATCCACCCATTTCGGTATCGCAACTGCTACAAACGCCTGAATGCAAAACCCTCATCAACCAAGGTCAGATGATCTCGGATCGTTATGTGATGGAACTTATCTTACATGCCATGCTACAAGGGGATCCTACAGTGGGTGTATTGATTGATGGGTTTCCACGAACAGATATTCAAGTCGAAGCACTCAAAATGCTACATGATAAAATGATCGATTTACGACGTGAATTTTGGGATACAGCGTTGCGTGACCAGTTTCCGTAAGTGCTTTCACTTGTAAGAAAACAAGACGAGATGGAATTCTTATTGTTCTTTTTTTTTTTTTCTTTTGGGTGGATTTAGGCGCCCTGTATTTCGGATCTCAGTGTTGTATGTGGATGAAGAAATATCGGTTCAACGACAATTGGCACGCGGAAGGATGATTCGTGAACATAATTCGCAAGTCAAGAAATCAGGGCAAGGGGTATTTTGGGAAGAACGGGTTACAGATAACAATGAAACGGTAAGCACTTTCTTCCCTCTAGAGATTGAAACACGGACTTTACTCACCCACCCATCTTTTTTTTTTTTTTTTTTAGTTGATTCGTGAACGATATTCCATCTTCAAGGCACATTATGGGTCTCTTTTAAAACTATCAAAAATGTTTCCCTTTCGTAAGTTGACAGAAGTAGAAAAAAAAAAAAAAACATTCCACTCGAAAAAACTCATGTTTTTCTTTTGATTTAGATTTGATTAATGCCACAGGAACCATTAAGGAAGTGATGCAAATCATCCTCAAGGAATTTGAATACCAATCGTCTCTGGAACTTGATAGTGAAACATTTGATTCCATCTCACATATCCCTGTCGCCACGCAAATCGGCATTCATGCAAGACAGGTACTGTTATGAAAAAAAAAAAAAAAAAAAAAAACCCCAATGATGACCAAACAACTCACGTAAAAAAACATAGGATCTGATTAACCGATTGGAGCATTATCAACAAACTGAACCCAACTTGTTAGCCCAAGTGATCCAATTTATTGATACACAAGTCATGCCATTGGTCAACCGTCATTCCATTAGTGGTCACGCCAACTTCAGATCGTAAGTGAATACCTTGATGCTGCTACCATACATAACATATTAAACTCAATCTTATAGGGAAGATAAACGATTAGCAAATCCCCATTTTGTAGATATGGTGATGGATATCATGAGTGAACGTGGCTACTTTATCAATTTTGATCAGCGCGTTCATGATGTACCTGCACGGTTTGATCTTGAAACTGGCAAAATTGAACTAGAAACGTAAGGACACATAAACACACGAGTGGATGTAGAAATGAAAAAAACATTGATATTCACATGATCTCCCTGTCTTCATTTTCGTGGTGTCTCTAGGCATTACACTTATTTGTTAAATATAGAATTCCCCAAACATTATATTCGTGCTCTTGAGCAGAAATTTGATTAGTTTAGTAGCATACTTTAGTTTTATTATTATCATATCATTTTGTTATCGTTATTGATTATACAAATAAAGTTAGATGGTTCAAATGAACTTGAACTGAACGTCAGATCCCACCTTTTTGCATCAGTGTATATCATTCCCCTTGATTTCTGTTCTCTCTCCCACATCCACATTCATTTATGGTTAGGATCTTCTATAGTATTAAAATGGAAATCTGTCCCTCACTTCAATTTCATTTTGGTTGTCAGCAGTTAATGACCTGCGGTGTTTTGCGCTGTCCCTGAAATATCAGTGAGCTGCATGAACTCTGGCGAAGCTGCTTTTCATCAATAAATATGTGAGGAAAAAATTTGATAATAGGTGGAATGGTCGATTTCATAGAATATGGTCTCAGTAGCTGATATGAATAAATTATTCCATTCAGACACAGATCGCTGAAGAAAAAGAGGTACTGGAGAGACGAAGACAGTAGGTTGTTTTCAAAAGATCTTTATTGACGAATATAAACAGCACATATATGTTCATGACATCGGTAGATACGGTACTTTCATAACACTGGAGACAATAATTGGATTAAGGTAATTACCCATATCAAGGGTACAACTCCCATCGACTCTAGTTTATTTTCCTTCATTACTACGCATTACCCTTTATGGCTACCATCCCGAAACATACTGCAAGCCATACAATTTACTCCCTTTGAACAATTACATCACACTGAATAAAGTCACGCCTTATTTACAATCATTCTTACTACAGATGGTGCTTTTATATGGTCATTTTATAGCTGTCTCTCCCGTTGTATCTTATATAGAACAGCCGTACTGGACTTGATATTTTTCTTTGACCCCTTGATTTGGCGACAAGTGAAAATCAAAAAAGGGCGACAGTTGCCACAAATTCAATTCATTAAACTAGTCTTGATTTGGGTTTTTATTGGGAATTGCTCCATTTCAGAGGATTTTCAGAGGCTTTAGGGGATTTTCAGAGGAATTTCAGAGGAATTTCAGAGGAATTTCAGAGACCGTCCCGTACCACCTTTATTGTATCGCCGATAACTATCAGACTAAACCAGCTTTGTGGCATTAGTGATATAAAAAATTGGCTTTGTCTATTCAATACAGTAATGCTTTGAAAAAATAAAAATAAAAATCATGATTATCATTCGTTTTGGAATGAAATTTGTTTGGCATATATTTTCCTCATGAACGACTTTTTGGCAATAGTGCTTGATGATCGTTTTTGTCTTAGTGGTTGTTAGTGGTGGTGTTGCTTTTTGATAAAGATGGGTTACTAGTAAAGGTGTAGTTGGTGATAGTGCTAAATTCGATACTGAAGGAGGAGGCAGTGGAACTGATGGCAAATTTTATGTTTCAATTGGCGATTCCAATGTAGTCGGTGGTGACTATAATGGTTTTTTTGACAGATCTTTCAATAGACGTTTTGAGAGTCCTGATAATTGGTACTGCTCAGGTGAGTCAATCTGCTGAAAAAACGGAAGCATATATGCTGTTTGTCATTTTCCCATCCAAACTGAAAAATTACAAATCGACCATCCTTTTATGCCTATCAACTACTTTGTAAATTTTGTCGCCAATTTACATGATCGTTTAAAAATGCCAACTAGTAGGTTCCATAGCCATGATCCGACCATAAATCATGTAATCTTGTTCTATGATACTGTCCTTACTTATAATTTCTAGAAAATAATTGCGTTGATCATCGTTGTCGTTGCTGTTCATATTATCGGATACAGTCAGAAGTAGTGTTGCATAGCAATACGTTTATTCGGTAAAATAAGTCTTCAACGAGAGGGTCAATGCTTTACATCCTGGTCCATACTCCTTGATAAAGATAGATTTCTCCAATTGCAAGATGACTAGTCATAACAAATAGAAACAATAGCGCACCAAACAATATGGTAAAAAGAGGTAAAGAAGTAAGTGTCAATTTCTTTTTTATTGCTAATGTCACAAAGCTTGTTTAAATTGCTAATTACCGGCGATACAATAAAGGCGGTATGGGACGGTCTCTGAAAAATCCTCTGAAATGGAGCAATTCCCTTTTTATTTGTAACAACACTGTACAGACAGCATATACAGTCCGATCCATGGATGAAGCCATGAATGATGATGATGATGCTGATGATGATGACGACGATGTTTGTACTGTACAGTGCATGTGTGACAATGCGCGTTATGATGGGACTTGATAGTGGGCGCTCCCCATTTTTTGTTTTTCTTTTTGGTCTTTATCTTTTCCTTCGCTTTTACAATGGATAATCTTGGCCAGCTTCCAACAGAAATAGTATTACTCATTATGCAGCATCTATCGAGTTGGGATATTCACACTTGCGCCCACATCAACAAACACTGGTATATAGCAACCATGCCTTTGCGATGGAGATCACTCCGTATACACAGAAGCGTCAATCTCAAAAAGTTCACTGCCATGACACTTGAATCACCTTGCAACGTGGGTGGATACATACGCCATCTCACCTTCACCACGACAGTGACCGATACCATATTACTGCTCTTGATGAAACACTTGATTCATTTGGAATCCCTCACTCTAAGAGCATGCCAAGATATCACCGATAAAAGCTTCCAACACCTTCCACGCCATTGTCCCAACTTGCGCTCCCTCCGTGTGGCATCCTGTGGTATCACCGAACTGTCAATCATCCAACTGGGGCATCATTGTCGGCAGCTTAAATCCCTGCTTTTTAAGGACTGTCATGGTATCGCTATGAACGTTTTCTCCACCCTTGTTTATGATGATCCCTCCTCCTCCTCCTCCTCCTCTCATCATGCCACTACCACCACCAAGGATGTTTCAAAAAATATGACGACGACAACGATGACGACGTCCTATTTAATACAGAAATCAACAGCATTAGACAAGTACGTGACCGATGGACTAGCGCCGCATCACCTTGACAACGCCCAACGACGTGCGGCCACACGACTCCCCTCCATCTCGGTCCATGGTATTATCCCTTGGCCTGACTTGACGGAAATTCATCTTGGAGGACTGCTTAACGTTGGTGATAATGACATCATTGCGTTGATCCAAACCCATCCATACCTGCAACATATTCATTTGCCACAGGCAAATTTCTCCGATGCGGTGTTGGATGCCATCACGACCAGCGGCTGTGGAGCGTGTTTATTGACGTTAGAAGTGCCTGACAATAGGTCGATCACGTCGGCAGGTCTCCGGGACTTGGTGTGCCGATGCCCTTGTCTACGATGGATCGATATGGATGGCTGTGGCATATCGGCCGATGCATTTCCGGAAGCCGATGCGGAGAGTTATGTCGATGTGGAGGAAAGATTGAATCGCGTCGGCGCCGCTGTGTGGGTGGGGGATGAATCGCCATCGGGAAGAATCAGCATGTTGCGGGAGTCGGATTTTTTATGTAGCTTGGATCAAGATGACATTGATGAAATTCGCATGGGAAGACACAACAGGACCAATCATTAAATTGATTTTTCTTCTTCTTTCTTTCCCTCACAGTTGTACTAGTAGGTGGCGGACGGTTTTGGGTGAAGGGTAGGTGTTTATTGAAGAAAGAGGGGGGACGGATGGGTTGACTGGTATCTTTATTCATAGGGACCATGAACGACAATCTAAAGGCTTCAAAAAAAAGATGGATTTTTCTGCTTGATTGGTGTGGTAGTTGCTTGGCTTTCATCTATATATATATTTCATGCTCTGGGCTTTAGTATAGGATGATTATCATATTTTATTAATAAAAAACCTTTTTTTTTCTCCATTTGTATTTTATTGACGTGTGACCATTGGATATATATCAAGGTAGGGGAACGGTGATGGTAAAAGGCTTTCTTCTTTGATTGGAGGCAAGGAAAGGACTTCCTTTTTTTTTTTATCCATAAACAATGAAATTCTAACTTTTCCTGTATTTAGCCGATCCTCCTGTGCGGGGCAGCGCGGGGTTTAGACTTGTCACGCATATTGTAGTGTATATCATTTCCCTTTATTTCTATTCTCCCCCACATCCACATTCTTTTGTGGTTAGGATCTTCTATAGTATTAAAATGGAAATCTGTCCTTCACTTCAATTTCTTTTTGGTTGTCAGCAGTTAATGATCTGCGGTGTTTTGCGCTGTCCATGAAATATCAGTGAGCTGCATGAACTCTGGAGAAGCTGCTTTTCATCAATGAATATGTGAGGAAAGTTTGATAATAGATGGAATGGTTAATTTCATAGAAAACGGTCTCAATAGCTGATGTAAACAACTAAATATGTACCCGTTTCCCTGACGAGCTCAAAAAAAAAAAAAAAAAATACGCGGGACGCTTCACACACTCGCGCACGCGCAAAAAATAAAAAAGTTAGAGCACAGCTTTAAAATAATAAAAAGAACCAGGCAGAAATGTTATTGATGTGGTGAAAGCAACACAGCGTACGTCGCAATATTTGAATTAAACAATAGAGCCCCTTTTCGTCAATACCATGTGAATAAATTATCCCATTCAGACACCGATCGCTGAAGAAAAAGAGGTAATGGAGAGACGAAGACAGTAGGTTGTTTCAATGGATCTTTATTGGCGATTATAAACAATACATATATGTTCATGAAATCGGTGGATACGGCACTTTTAACACTGGAGACAATAAATGGATTAGGGTAATAAACCATATCAAAGGTACAACTCCCTTCGACTCTATTCTTCCATTACTACGCATTACCCTTTATGGCTACCATCCCGAAACATACCGCAAGCCATACAATTTACGTCCATTGAATTACTACATCACACTGAATAAAGCCACGCCTTATTTACAATCATTCTTACTACAGATTGTGCTCTATATAGTCATTTTATCGCTGTCTCTCCCGTTGTATCTTCTATAGAACAGCTGTACTGGACTTGATATTTTTCTTTAACCCCTTGATTTGGCGACAAGTGAAAATCAAAAAAGGCGACAGGTGCCACAAATTCAGTTCATTAAACTAGTCTTGATTTGGGTTTTTATTTGTCACAACACAGTACAGACAGTATATACAGTCCAATCCATGGATGAAACCATGAATGATGATGATGATGATGACGACGACGATGTTTGTGCAGTGCATGTGTGACAATGCGCGTGGTGATGGGACTTGATAGTGGGCTTTCCCCATTTTTTTTGTTTTTCTTTTTGGTCTTTTATCTTTTTCCTTCACGTTTACAATGGGTAATCTTGGCCAGCTTCCAACAGAAATAGTATTACTCATTATGCAGCATCTATCGAGTTGGAATATTCACGCATGCGCCCACATCAACAAACACTGGTATATAGCAACCATGCCTTTGCGATGGAGATCACTCCGGATACACAGAAGAATCGATCTCAAAAAATTCATTGCCACGACACTTGAATCACCTTGCAACGTGGGTGGATACATACGCCATCTCACCTTCACCACGCCACTGACCGATACCATATTGCTGCTCTTGATGAAACACTTGATTCATTTGGAATCCCTCACGCTAGAAGCATGCCAAGAGATCACCGATAAAAGCTTCCAACACCTTCCACGCCATTGTCCCAACTTGCGCTCCCTCCATGTGGCATCCTGTGATATCACCAAACTGTCCATCATCCAACTGGGCCATCATTGTCGGCGGCTGAAATCCCTGGTTTTGAAGAACTGTCATGGTATCGCTATGAACGTTTTCTCCACCCTTGTTTATGATGCTGCCGGCCCCTCCTCTTCTTCCTCCTCCTCCTCTCGTCATGCCACCACCACTACCACCACCGAGGATGTTTCAAACACGACGACGATGACAACGACAACAACGACGCCTTATTTAATACAGAAATCAACAGCATCCATCCTCACATTAGACATGTACGTGACCGATAGACTAGCGCCGCATCACCTTGACGACGCCCAACGACGTGCGGCCACACGGCGCCCCTCCCCCTCGGTCCATGGTATGATCCCTTGGCCTGACTTGACGGAAATTCATCTTGGAGGACTGCTTAACGTTGGTGATAATGACATCATTACGTTGATCCAAACCCATCCCTACCTGCAACATCTTCATTTGACAGAAACAAGGTGCTCCGATGCGGTGTTGGATGCCATCACGACCAGCGGCTGTGGAGCGTGTTTATTGACGTTCGGAGTACCTGGCAATAGGTCGATCACGTCAACCGGTCTCGGGAACTTGGTGCGCCGATGCCCTTGTCTACGATGGATCGATGTGGATGGTTGTGGCATTTCGGCCAATGCATTTCCGGAAATCGGTGGGGAGTGTTATGTCGATGTGGAGAAAAGGTTGGGTCGCGTCGGCGCGGCTATGTGGGTAGGGTATGAACCGCCATCGCAAACGACAAGCACCAGCAGCAGCAGCATGTTGTGGGCGCCAGATGTTTTAAGCAGCTTGGATGAAGATGCCATTGATAAAATTCGCATGGGAGGACACCACAGGACCAATCATCGTATTGATTTTTCTTCTTCTTTCTTTCCACGGTTGTACTAGTAAGTGACGGACGGTTTTGGGTGAAGGTTAGGTGTTTATTGAAGAAAGAGGGGGGGGGGGACGGATGGTTTGACTGGTATCTTTATTCATAGTGACCATGAACGACGATTTACAGGTTAAAAAAAAAAAAAGGAAGATGGATTTTTCTCCTTGATTGGTGTGATAGTTACTTGACTTTTATATATATATATATTTCATACTCTTGGCTTTAGTATAGTATGATTATCATATTTTATCAATAAAAAACCTTTTTTTTTTTTCTTCTCAACTTGTATTTTATTGACGTGTAACCATTGGGTATATATCAAGGTAAGGGAACGGTGATGGAAAAAGACTTTCTTCTTTGATTGGAGGCAAGGGAAGGTTGTTTTTTTTTTTTTAATCCATACACAATGAAATTCTACTATCCTGTATTTAGCCGATCCTCCTGGGCAGGGCAGGGCGGGGTTTAGACTTGTCACGCATATTGTACTGTATATCATTTCCCTTTATTTCTATTCTCTCCCACATCCACATTCATTTGTGGTTAGGATCTTCTATAGTATTAAAATGGAAATCTGTCCCTCACTTCAATTTCTTTATGGTTGTCAGCAGTTAATGATCTGCGGTATTTTGCGCTGTCCCTGAAATATCAGTGAGCTGCATGAACTCTGGAGAAGCTGCTTTTCATCAATAAATATGTGAGGGAAGTTTGGTAATGGATGGAATGGTCGATTTCATAGAATACGGTCTCAATAGCTGATATGAACAACTAAATATGTACCCGTTTCCCTGACGAGCTCAAAAAAAAAAAAAAAAAATACGCGGACGCTTCACACACGCGCGCACGCGCAAAAAATAAAAAAAGTTAGAGCACAGTTTTAGAATAATAAAATAAACCAGGCAGAAATGCTATTGATGTGGTGAAAGCAACACAGTGTACGTCGCAATATTTGAACTTAACAACAGAGCCCCTTTTCGTCAATACCATATGAATAAATTATCACATTCAGACACCGATCGCCGAAGAAAAAGAGGTAATGGAGAGACGAAGACAGAAGGTTGTTTCAATGGATCTTTATTGACGATTATAAACAATACTTATATGTTCATGAAATCGGTGGATACGGCACTTTTAACACTGGAGACAATAAATGGATCAGGGTAATAAACCATATCAAAGGTACAACCCGCTTTGACTCTATTCTTCCATTACTACGCATTACCTTTTATGGCTACCATCCCGAAACATACTGCAAACCATACAATTTACAGCCATTGAACAATTACATCACACTGAATAAAGCCACTCCTTATTTACAATCATTCTTACTACAGATTGTGCTTTTATATAGTTATTTTATCGCTGTCTCTCCCGTTGTATCTTCTATAGAACAGCTGTACTGGACTTGATATCTTCCTTTAACCCCTTGATTTGGCGGCAAGTGAAAATCAAAAAAGGCGACAGGTGCAACAAATTCAATTCATTAAACTAGTCTTGATTTGGGTTTTAATTTGTCACAATACTGTGCAGACAGTATATACAGTCCAGTCCATGGATGAAACCATGAATGATGATGCTGATGATGATGATGTTTGTACAGTGATTGTGTGACAATGCGCGTGGTGATGGGACTTAATAATGGGCGCTCCCCATTTTTGTTTTTTTTTCTTTTTGGTCTTTTTCTTTCCTTCACTTTTTACAATGGGTAATCTTGGCCAGCTTCCAACAGAAATGGTATTACTCATTATGCAGCATCTATCGAGATGGGATATTCACACTTGCGCCCACATCAACAAACACTGGTATATAGCAACCATGCCTTTGCGATGGAGATCACTCCGTATAGGCAAAAGAATTGATCTCAAATCATTCACTGCCAAGACACTTGAATCACCTTGCAACGCGGGTGGATGCATACGCCATCTCACCTTCACTACGCCACTGACCGATACCATATTGCTGCTCTTGATGAAACACTTGATTCATTTGGAATCTATCACTCTAAAAGCATGCCAAGATATCACCGATAAAAGCTTCCAACACCTTCCACGCCATTGTCCCAACTTGCGCTCCCTCCGTGTGGCATCCTGTGGTATCACTGAACTGTCAATCATCCAACTGGGGCATCATTGTAGGCAGCTTAAATCCCTGGTTTTGGAGGACTGTCATGATATCGCTATGAATGTTTTCTCCACCCTTGTTTATGATGATGCCAGCCCCTCTTTCTCCTCCTCCTCTCATCATGCCACTACCACCACCGAGGATGTATCAAAAAATATCACGACGACAACGACGACGACGCCCTATTTAATACAGAAATCAACAGCATCAATCCTCGCATTAGACATGTACGTGACCGATGGACTAGCGCCGCATCACCTTGACAACGCCCAACGACGTGCGGCCACACGGCCCCCCTCCACCTCGGTACATGGTATTATCCCTTGGCCTTTCTTGACGGAAATTCATCTTGGAGGACTCTTTAACGTCGGTGATAGTGGCATCATTGCGTTGATCCAAACCCATCCATACCTGCAACATATTGATTTAACGCAAACACGTTTCTCCAATGCGGTGTTAGATGCCATCACGACCAGTGGCTGTGGAGCGTGTTTATTGACGTTACAAGTGCCTGGCAATAGGTGGATCACGTCGGCAGGTCTTCGGGACTTGGTGTACCGATGCCCTTGTCTACGATGGATCAATGTGGATGGCTGTGGCATCTCGGACAATGCATTTCCGGAAGCCAGTGCGGAGTGTTATGTCGATGTTGAGGAAAGAATGCGTCGCAGCTTCGGCGCCGCTATGTGGGTGGGGGATGAATCGCCATCGGGAATAACAAGCAGCATGGGGCGGGCTCCGTTTGGTTTATGCTGCTTGGATCAAGAGGCCGTCGATAAAATTCGCATAAGAGGACACAACAGGACCAATCATCATCTTGACTTTTCTTCTTTCTTTCCACCGATGTGAACTAGTACGTGACTGACGGTTTCGGGTGAAGGGTAAGTGTTTATTGAAAAAAGAGGGGGAGGGGGGGGGACAGGTGGGTTGACTGGTATCTTTATTCATAGAGACAATGAACGGTGATCCAAAGGTTTAAAAAAAAAGATACATTTTTCTCCTTGATTGGTGTGATAGCTACTTGGCTTATATATATATGTATGTTTCATACTCTTGGCTTTAGTATAGTATGATCATCCTATTTTATCAATAAAAAACCTTTTTTTTTCTCCATTTGTATTTTATTGACGTGTGATCATTGGGTATATATCAAGGTAGGGGAACGGTGATGGAAAAAGGCTTTCTTCTTTGATTGGAGGCAAGGGAATGACTTTTTTTTTTTATCCATACAACAATGAAATTCTAACTTTCCTGTATTTAGCCGATCCTCCTGTGCGGGGCAGGGCGGGGTTTAGACTTCTCACGCATATTGTATGTCAAGTTCCTTTTTCTTTGTTGGGTTGGACTCCTTGTAACCTTTTCTCCTCTCTCTTTCTCATCCAATCCTTCGTTTCTTCCTTCCTTTGTTTTTTTCCTTCTTCTTGTCATTATGAGTACTCTCGGCCTTCTATCTTACGAGATTATATCATTGATTGCAACTCACGTTACTGACCATGATCTTTACGAGAGCTCACTTATCAACCGGGCCTTCCACCAAGCGGCCAATCCGTTATTATGGCGATACATCTTTATCCCCAGCCCCGATTTTCTTGATACACTTCTTCGTGGTATGATGGCATCGCAACCGTTTTTCCCATTGGGACAATATGTACGCAAGATTCAGGTGGTCTGCTATATGAATGATGACCTGCTCATGAAGCTTTTACCGCACGTCCCGCACCTGGAAGAAATCTACTTTCCATTCGAAAATGGCGTCTCTGATTCTAGTTTAGCCTACCTTGCCCATCAATGTCCTCGACTCAAGCGGCTTGATTTGTATACCTCGCATGCGTTGACGCTTCGGTCGGTGGCGCATTTAGGACAGCAATGCCAACACCTCACTCATCTCTCGTTTCGTGATTGTCAGGATGTGCCCGCGACGATTCTTTCGCCTCTGACGATGACAACAACAACAACAGCAATGCAGGAGGAGGCGTGTCCGCCACCATTGGTCTCGCTGTGTACGGACGGTTACTGGATGAACGTGGCACAATCAGTGATGGATCTGACTCGGTTTTCTCGCTTGACCCAGTTGATGATTGATGATGCGCCGGCGGAATGTATTACAGCCATTGTCTCCCTCGGTACCGGGTGTTGGCCTGCATTGAAGACGTTATCGCTGGCCAGCTGTGCTGGGGTCCATGATGCCCATCTGATCCCTTTTATCCAAACCCACCCTGCGCTCACTAACATTGCCTTGGAGGGTGCCCGATTCACAAACCACACCTTGGTGGCCATGGCCGACTGCTTGTCCACCACCATCACCATGTTGGACGTCCCCCATACCACCAAGATCACCGCACAAGGCATCCATGGGCTTATCCGACGTTGTCCTCGCCTCATCTTTGTCAGTGTATATGAATGCAGGTTACTGAAAAGTGATTTCCCTGAGGATGATGATGACGACAATGATGACGATGACGATGATGACAACGGTGCCTACGATAACGATGATGACAACGGTGCCTACGATAACGATAACGATATCGACAACGACAACGACAACGACAACGACGACGACGACGACGGCCACTTCAATGACCACTTCGATGACGCTGACCTGCAAGCCAAATATCTCAAAGTGTTGAAAGAATCCCTGATTCACAAAATCCGACGAACGCCACCACCGCCTCCACCGCCTGCTCCTCCTCTAGCATATACCACCAACAATGACATCAACCAAGGATGATAATGATGGTAAAGATTTTGATCAAACTATTCTATTTTTTTTTTTTTTTTTTTTTTTTTTTTTATGAACGATATTGACTTTGAATGCCCTGATGTGTCTATTTTAGTATGAATACCTCTTCCCCTCCCTGCTTCCCTTCTCCCACCACGACGACAACAACAACAACAACATGATTTTCTTTTCTTTTGGTGATACTGGATTTCAATATTGGCAAGACATAGTAATGTAGGCTGCGTAGTTTAGTTTCAAGTGTAGCTCATTCGTTAGTATTTACTTTTTGAACTTGTTGTTAAGGATGATTTTATATTTGACTCGAATAAAAAAAAAAAAAAAAAGAACTCTATCATCTGACTTTTATGTTTTGCAATGTCTCTCTCTTTTTTTTTAAAAAAAAGTTCTCTCTCTCTCTTTCCTAGACATGATGGATCATGTAGTGAAGATGGTACTACACATCATTCGACTCCGCCGTCATCACTGCATGATTGGAACAAAGACAATATCAAAATACAGGGACACATTCTTTTTATTTTTATTTTATTTTTCTATTTATTTCATAGTCAAAAGTCAACTAAAAAAAAAGGGGGGGGAAGGGGGGAAGCTATATATACGAAAAGGGTGATGTGTAGGTGGGTCCCATTTTTTTTTTTCACAAGATAAAAATGAGAGACATATGGATGTTGATAAATAAGATAGGCTAACTAATAAAAAATAATAATAAACAATCATTATGAGAGGGGGGAAGCACATCTTCAGTTCAGAATTTGGTCCCTATAAAAATAAAAAAAAAGGTTGAGATTAACTGAAAGAAAAACGTGGATATCCTGCCGTATGTATGTGATTGTAAAAAAACTTACCTGTATTCCTCAATGTTATCAAAAGTCAAAATCACTATTAAAAAAAAAAAAAAAGAGGTGGTTGGGTGAGCTCTCTCTCTCTCTCTTTTTTTTTTTTCATGCAACACATGTTTACCTAAATCACGTTTTGTCAATGGCTTCTTCGTCAATGGACATATATTCTTCTTGCCTTCCCAATTTGTCAAGCAGCGGACCCAACTATCATATCTAGATTTCACACCCCACAAAAAAAAAAAAAAAAGAAGAAGCATCCATGAGTCCTCCTCCTTTCTCCCCTTGTATAAACCCCTGCCTCGTCCTCCGACTTTACCCCATGACATGGCCATATTTCGATATCGCAGGTTTTTCCACTTCGTCCAACGTAATAGGGTCAATAAATCCAGGAAGCACTTGAGGTTCATTTTCATCATCATATTCTTCTTCAGCCAATTCGTCATGTTCCACAGCGGTGGCCACACTAGAGATGGCCGTCCCGGGAGGGGTTTCTGATGATGAGAGGCCATCCTCCACCATTGCTGCTGCTGTTTCTGCTGCTGCTTCTGTTGCTGGTGCTGCTGTTGTTGGTGCAGGGCGTGAACGGGTTTGTCGTGTGGACGTCCGTGTACTCGAGCGCACACTACTGGATGTATACGACCCGGACTTATCGGCATAATCTTCAAACATATCATCGTCGTCCTCTTCATCGTCGTCATCATGATCATCCTCATCGCTTCCCCATCGTCGTGCTCTTCGTTTCCGTTTGCTGGTGGCAGTGGTGGTAGCGGCGCCGGTAGATGCTGTTGCCCGTTTGCGTTTTGTCGTCGTCCCTGCTGCTGCTCCTGTTGTTTCTGTTGTTCCTGTTGTGCTGCCGTCCGCGGCCCCACCGGTGCGACCATGCTTGTTGTGTGTCCGGAACGTCTTTTCCACTTTGCCATTGGCGGTCTTCTTGTCAAACAAATAATGCGCCTTGCCTTTTTCGTCCAGCACATAGTTGGGGTCTTCGACTTCTCCATTTTCCACCAGTAATCGATAAAAGTTGGAGCACTTGAAAAAAAAAATAGAAGGAATCAGTATCCCCAAAATAAACACACACCCACAGACACCTTCCTTTTTATGCCCTATTCCTCTGCCTTTTGCTATGCTACCCGTTTTTTTTTTGTACCTGATAACCCACACGACCTGGAATGGTCATGGCGAAATGACCCCATTGACCATTGGCACCGACTTCTTCCAAACGGGCGAAAAAGAGTTTACGTTCATCGGGGCCCCATTGACCTTTTTGTTGGATTTCACCTGGCGCATTGAATCGGTAGTAGTAACTGTTGGGGTTTTGATCAATCAAATTGTAAGCGCGGATCCGTGCCGCAGACCAACCTTCAAACGCGGTACTGGCATCTACACCTTGTTCCTGCACTTGTCTAATAGCATCATCCAATGCCAAACGTCCACCCAGTCGATAATGCCTACATTGGAAGAGTTGAAAAAAGAAAGAGAGAGACGTGGGAGGGGGGGGAAGATGAGTATTTTTTGCTTTGAAAAAAAAAAAAAAAGGATTTTGTGAAATGGGGGGGGGGACGAAACTTACTTTTTGGCCGTTTCATCGGTCGTTTTCCTCAAGGTGGCAGACCGTTTCTCCAGCAATTTTTGATAGGCTTGGACTTGATTCTCGGACATCTTGTTGGGTTTCATGGCACTGGCAGGCGTGAATTTGAGTGCGATGGTTTTACGAATTTCCAGGAGATAGAAAGGTTCGGTCATGCGGACAACAATTTCATCCTACCGTATGACAACAAAAAAAAGAAGAGTCAATGAGATCAGAAAAATGCTTGGGAATGTTTTGTTGTTCACTTTACTTCGTCGTTCTTGCAATCAACCAACATTTCTTCCATTTCTTCGATGGTTAAATAATCATAAATCGAATACACCTTCTTGAATTTGCGGATTTTTTCCTTGTGTTCGTATTCGGCAAATTGTTGTTGTTGTCGCGCCACACGTTGTTGAATAATGTCCATTTCATTCTCGGTCATTTCAGCACCAAATACATTGTCCTTCCTCACTACCTTGATTGCCTCACTAGCAACAAATAAACAAAAACAAAAAACAAAAAAAGAGAGAGAATGTTAGTCCACTGCGTCACATGAGGCAAACGCGTTGGGTGGCTTTTGGCGTCCTGTTCTGATTCTTTTTTTTTTGTTGTTGTTGTTGTTGTTGTTTTTACCTATCTTCATTTTCCTGATTGGCTTCCAAAGGTAGCTCTCTAATACGTGAGATCACCTCGAGTTTAGTCGCACGGAGCCTGTCCTAAAGAAAGAAAAAGAAAGAAAAAAGGGGTTGCGTTTTAGAAAAAACACTACCGTCAAATGGCCTGGTGATGAACTCACCAAGATAGGATTGGAGTCCAAGCTGGAAGGAAGTTTCAATTGGGACCATTTCAATGTTGGGCATTGCTCATGTTCTTGAGCACTGGCAGCAATGGCTTTGCCCTTGCCCTTGTTGAATTGGTAGGGTTCTAAATCCCAGAAAAAAAAAAGGTCAACATCCGATCAAAACAATGACTCATTTCAAGAATTACCTTCAGAAAAGAATGTAGTGGCAAAGATACGGTTAGATTCCTTAGTATCCATTGCGGGTTTTTCAACAGCTGTAGTCATCATTCCCTGTTGATTGCAAAGCGATGAAAGAAGAAAAGACAAAAAAAAAAATTTCGTCGCGTCGCCCGACCCTCTCAAAAAAAAAAAAAAACGATTTCAAAGTCCGTCGAAAAAATCAAGATTCTTTTTTTATTAGGTGTTTAAGAGTGGAGGAGGGTGTAGGGTAAAAGAAATACAAGCATATATATATAAAAGTAAATAGATAATAAAAAAAAAAGAAAGAGAGAATGAATTAAAAAGAAAAAATCAACTATTTTTGCAAATCATGTAATTCTACAATGGCAGGATCGCGTGAGGAGGAGGTAGAGCTGACTTCAAGTTTGGATTTTTTTTCATCGGTAACGCTATATTCATCCCCGCTATTGATTTCATCATCCGTCAAACCAAACGAGCGCATACCAAGGAAGAAGACAAATGCCAAGGCACCGAAGCATAACGAGACGATCGAGAAAATACGTTGGATGTTGCCATAGGCGGTGACCACACCGTGCCATTGATCGGTAGGAAGAGCAGCAATGGCTTCCAAGTTACCTGCCAAAGTAGCATAATCATATTCACCTAAATATATATATAAAAAAAAAAAGTCAGATCAGTCATTCCGTAGGGATGCTTTTTTTATATATGCAAACTTACCAGGAATATGAGCAGCAAATTCACCGGGTAACAAATTGGTGAAAATAGCACCAGCAATAGCAGATCCGATACTCGTGGCCAAGGTACCACCAACTTGGAACAATGCCGTAACCACAGCAAGATCTATGTGTCAAAAAAAAATAAAAAATTATTGAATGGACATATACCTCTCATTTATATTTTTTATATTTGTTTTGACTTACCTTCATGAGGAACGGAGGATTGAACAGCAATGAGAACAGGCACGTAGATGAAACCAGAGCCAAACCCAGCAATGATTTGGGAGAAGATCAAGAACACCATGGAGGAATCAGGGTAACGAGCAGGGATCATCATACCCATACCAATCATCATCAAGGAGAGACCAACAAACACGATAGGACGATAGACCTTGAATCGTTTCATGAGGAACCCAGCAAGCACTTGGGACAACAAGAACACGGTATGGTAAGAGTTTTGCACATAGTTAGCGGTGGTGGAGTCAAGTCCACGAGTGACTTGGATGTACATCAAAAAGTAATTCCAGTTACTGGCATGGAACATACTGACGGTGGCACAGGTAAGCACACCAGTGATGGGCGTAGGGGTAGCCCAGGCACCCAAGGGAACAATAGGTTTAGTAGCCACCCATTTTTCATACACGCCAAAGATGACCAACAAGATACAGCCACTGATCAAGGTGCCCAACGTGGTTGGGGAGCTCCAGCCACCCCATCGAGACACAGCAAGCACAAATGGCACCAAAAACAAACACAGACCGGCTGCCAAAATACAACTACCAATGATATCGATTTCCACAAGCACCCATTGGATCTTTTGCCATAAGGTGCGTTTTTGGATTTCTTGAGGGGCTTCTTTTTGTTGTTGTTGCTTATATTCTTGTAAAAGGCCGGAGCGACGGACTTTGCTTTGCACGCGGTACAGACCAATGAATAACGGGATACTCGCAGCACCGATACAGAAGGGAATCAATGAATAAGCCCATCGCCAGTTGCCGGATTGGTATAAGGCTTGACCAGCAATAGGAGAAACGTATAAATTGATCAGTGCAGGGACATCGTAAAAGGCTTGGAATAACCCTCGGTTGATTTTCGTCGTCATGTCGGCAATCAGAATATGACCCACCACGTTGACCCCTGATAAACCAAATGCATAAAGAACTTGACCACCCTATATAATATATAGATATATAGAAATGGACATGATGAAAGATGTTAATATCTTTGGAAAGGAAAAGTTGAATTTGTGTGTGTGTGTTTACCATAAGGGCATCCATGCTTTGAGCAGTGGCCATGACTACGCCAGCCAAGATATAAAAGCCGATAGCAATCACAAATGCTTCGGCACGACCCACAGTATCAGCCAATTTGGAGAACATGGGCAATAAGACGGTCACCATAATATATAAAATCGTATCCAACACACTGGCAATGCTGAGACCACCGAAAATACCAGTCACTTGAGGAGTGATGGAAGATAAGGTGTTGCCTTCCCAATTTTTAGCCCATGCCACAAGAACAATCCTAATCACACATATGTATGTTTTTTTTTTAAAAAAAAAAGTGATGGTGAGTTCACATGATTTCATTATTATTATTTTTCTTTTGGGTAAAGTGGGGCTGATGGTCTAAAAAAAAAAAAAAATTACCCAGAAATAATCAGGATAAAGTCCGTACGATTGGCTAATTGTTTAAATAATTGTGCCTTTTTTACACCTAAAGATAACTTGTACGAAGTATAATTGTTATCCATTTCGGTGGACTGGTGTGTGATGATCGACAAATACAAACACAAAAAGAAGAAGGGTAAAAGAGAATAAGGAAAAGAGAAAAGGAAGAAGGAAACTAAAAAAAAAAAAATTGGTAGATTTAAAATAAAAGCGGAGTTTCCATCGGATAAAGTTAGTCAGCTCATCAATAGATTTATCAGATCGCGCACATAAGTTGGATTATCTGATTCTTTTTTTTTTGGATCTGACAAACGAGTTGAAACCCAATTCCCATCGGTTCTCCAGAATTCTACTTGTGACACCTTGACGAAAATGAAATGATTGGATTCCTATGATTCACAAGACTCACCTGGTTTTTATATAGGGATCGAAAAAAACATGTTTTGAAAACCCGCATCAGTATAAAGTTGGGTTTTGTGGCTTGCCGTAGGACATTGTGCCAGCTTTTATCTTCTAATAAAATGGGTCAAACAAAAAAACAACCAGTAAACGTTCATAACAGAGGTATAAAAAAAATGACACCAAATCATTCATATAGTTTTCTATGGTTTCTCTTTGGGAGAGAGGGGGAGAAGGGGGGGTGGGAAAGAAAAAATAGTCCGTGCTGGACTTGTTTGATTTGGACCCTCTTTTTATAATATATACATATATATATAGTGCTACCACAGTTACCTGTCGGATTTTTTGAAATTGGTGTCGCACTTGGAAAAAAATGGATGTCGGATTTTTCCAAAAACAGAACGTCGACTTTTCTCAATGGATTTGTCGCATTTTGGATCTGAATTGTCGGCAAGGAGATGTCGTAAATCCTAAGAAAAAATACTTATATAATAAAAAGATGAAGGCTTTTTAGGACTTTTGTTTAATAATAAAACCTGTCAATTTTGATTTTTTCCAGAAGTCAAGCAACCTTAATGATGGCGGACTCCTGGGATAAAACTCAAGCTATGTCAAAGAACAGAGCATGCATAAAGCACCACACTCACTTTAATTTTAAACGCCGGTTTTTGATTAAGGGAAAATGAGATCGCCGAAGACTCAATCAAATAAGACGAGACAATAGATGTAAGATACAATATAAACCTTTTTTTATTAAAAAGCAGTATATGAGTAGGACACAAAATGTTCTCTAATAAAAGTAAAATTTTGAAGTGTTATTATGACTATTTTTTCATGCCTCTGCAATACGCAAATGCCTTTATTGGTTAATGATAATAATTCTAAAGCTATACTAAGAATGAATGAAGGATGAAGGTATAGTAAATGGAAAAAAAAGAGTTTTTTCTCCCTTTTTTTATTGATGGTGGTAAGAATCAGAGAATAAAACTATTGACAGTACATATAGAGAACAGCTAAGCTTGAGATGATTGAATGGTAATAACACTAGTAAAAATAATCAACAGAAGGACACAAGATTGCTTGGTATTGCCTGATTGCTTGATTGCTTGCTTGCTTGGTAATTTGGTATTGATTTTTTGGTATTACTTGATTACACTTCCTTGGTTGGTCTTGATCGATTTGTATTGCTTGGTCATGGTTGATTTGTACGGCTTTGTCGTGGCTGATTTGTATATTACTTTGTCTTGATAGATTTGATAACCCCAACATCAGCATTGAAAAAAGGGGCGGCATGAGTATTTGACAGAGGTAGCAGCAATACAAAGAATTTCTTAACGCCGTGCGCTTTATGTTCCTTTTGACCTGACTTGGTATAGGACTATTGATCCATAGTAACAAAGAAGAAAGTAGAATTATCAACCTTCAATGCAGTTACTTACTTGTACTTTTTCTTTTTACATATTTACCGTTTTTTTCAAAAAGACATTGAACGCAAAATTCCATAGAATGCCCCCAGTTTCATGGTTTTGAAGTTGACTTAATCCTATTGAACGTACTACGAGGGAGACTATCCTGATGTTTTGAACAAAGGTTAATACTATTCTAAAGGAACGTAAAGGAATGGGTTGTAAAATGAGAGCCTTGAATATTGTAGAAGGATTTCTTTTATTATTGTTCTCTTTTTGAAACACAACAAACGATCAAAACACTACTCAAACGGGCTGGATTGCTAGCAAAACAAAAAGAAAAAGAAAAAGAAAAGGAATCTATTGTTCAAAACATAAGAGACATATTTCATTAAAACAATTAAAAAAATATATCTTTTATTCAGATATATATAAAACTATGGACAAGCTAACACTATACTAAGCTAATGAAGGCTCCAGAAAGTCAACTAATGGTGCTTTCAGATCCTAGATCCAAAATGAAAGGGTTTCCTCATGCATCTTGTAATCCCTTAATTGAAAACCATTCTAAACTAGTCCTGATACAACTCTAGGTCCAAAGTAACCCCATACAAGTTGAATGGTGAAGAAAAAATAAAGTGATCAAAAAGAAAGAGAGCTGAAAGAATAAAATAGGCGGGAAAGAGAAAATAAAACAATTCACGTGGGCGGGTTTTGAATTTTTCTAACCTCTGATTCGGGTCCTGTGTCAGGTTTTCAGGTTTTCGGGGGGGGAGGTTGGATGCCTTTTTTTTTTTGGAAGCTACAAAAGGGAATGGTCTCTTTTCTTCTCGCAATAGCCATATATTATGCAACATGAGCGACATAGTAGTTCTATTCTCATGATGGAAACCGCCACTATTCGTTAGTGTCTGCATCAATGTCGCACTCTTGTTTTAATTTTATAGCAGGCCGCATCATTCAACAGTAGCGCCACGGTCGCTCCCTCTTCATTATAAAGCTGGTCTTACCATTTAACATTGGTTGCATCATCTTTGTTTTTCTCTCAAGGCAGCCACACTCTCTTCCTTTTACACATCCGCCATCCCATTCATTCCAGAAAAGGGGATTGCCAGGGACACGTACAACTTCCGCACGTGCTTTTCGAAATTGCCAGAATTTGAGTTTTCGAAGAGGTCCAACCCATATATATTACAGCATTGCACGTACGTACAGTATGTATTGTCAGAAGGCCAAAAAAAAAAAAAAAAAAAAGTAAGGTTATTACTGCTCTATTTTATTCTTTCGTTTCTTTTTCCTTTTTTTCTTTTTTTCTTTTTGGACATTATCATCGCATTATTAATCTTATCATGGAACAAAAAGACCTGACCCCTCTACCGCATTCATTCGATTTTTTATTTTATCATTTTATCGTTCCAATATCTTTTTTTTTTCCTATCCTTTGTTAATAAACATGAAAAAAGGTATTTGTGACAATTTGTATGTACATATGCTGCGTGGTAATGTGACTTATGTGCGAATATGTGAGTATTGTTTATTCACACTGTGTATAGTAAAGTTTTAGCTTCTAGATATATGACATGTAATGCCATGGATAGTCGCAAATTGAGCAGTTTAAATTTTTGCGATTTTCTTGTAGTCATTCTGTCTCGGTATGACTTTTCTTCATACTAATATAATCATTGCTTTCTTTTTTTTTAAAAAAAAAAGAAATTGAGAGTACTGTACTGTACGTGTAAAATGAATACTTGCGCGCTATAATATATCTGGGCCAGACCACCTGGAAAATTCAAATTCCGACTTTTTGCGAGGAGTACGTGAGACAGTTATATGTGTCTCTAACATTCCCCAAAAATCCGATAAGTAAGCGTGGAAACATTGTATGTATATATATAATATATATATATAGTATATTTAGGCGAGGCACCCCCTTTATTCAAACAACGAAATCTGAGATAGACACTTGATTGGTTTGGTCAAGCGATTTTTACCGAGAGCCTGGAGTATCATCCACAGGGACGGTCGGCTTTTTTTTTTTTTTTTTTTTGTCATTTCCAGGCATTCTACCTATTCCATCTGATCTCTTGATTTTTGTGCAACCTGTCAGTTGGATCACCAATCAATCCATTCATTGTTATGTCTTGTGATGAGGGTCTTTTTAAACATTTTGATACAAACTCCTTCCACCCCTCCCATCATTTCCCGAGAAGAAAAAAGGCAAAACGAAATTAAATCTGGATATGTAGTTATCCTAGCAGAGGAACGACTGAGGTCAACTATGATAATTGGTGGTGCCGAAATAGTACAACGGTTCATGTCAAATGACAAAAATGTCGTCAGTCAGTCAATCGACCTCTGGGTCAAGATAAGTTGAAAAAAAAAGAAAAAGAGTATATTTTATTGAGACATATTGGTTGGTTAATACTGAAACCAAAGGCGCCCGGTCATCATAATTAAGGAAAGGGGGGTAGGTCTATTCGGATGAAGCATGAGGGATACTAATGTGGGATTGGAAGAATGATAAACACTAACGTAAAGGGAATGTTGTAAAATGGAAGCCAATACACTATACAAGTCATGAGAAAAATGAAAGAGGTATCCGTTATTTGGGGGGGGGCACAACAACAGTTAGCACTAATAAAAAGGAGACGGTAGTAGAAAACAAAAGAGGGATATATTGCACAAGGCATGAGAGAAACTAAAGAGAGGCTTTTACTTTCATTCACTAGAACATGTAAAAAGACACATTTTATTTCAGTCATAGATACAAACTATGAACAAACTAAGCTAATGAAGACCTCAAAAAGTCATCTAATGGTTGCTCTAAATTCTGAATTCAAAATGAAAGGGTTTCCCATGTATCTTGTCATCCCTAATCTGAACCCCCTTCTAAACTAGTCCTGACACTAATCTAAGATTACTACAATCCCAAAAGAATCAAAATGATGGAAGGAAAAAAAGAAAATGAGAAGTGAGTAAATAAAGATTCACGTGGGCGGGATTTAAAAGCGATATCCAATGAGGATTTAGTTTGCGAATTATTATTTGGTTGCTGACAATAGTCAGCAACCATGACAGACAGCATCATCAGAATGATGCTATATGTTTATGATGATAACCATTATTATCACAACTGGCGTCATAGCTGGTCTTTCGCTTTATTGAATCTTTTGCAGGCAAGAAGGACCAATTCAGCCGAGCTTTCGTTTACTACTTTACTGTACAGTACTGTACAGTACAGTACTGTACCGTATTGCATGTACTGGAAAGTAGCTTGTCACTCATCATAGGATAACCTACCCTTAGACTGACTTTCTTGGGGGGTATTCCACAACAAGATACTGTATCCCTACTCCCTACACAACGCACACACACAACCATTGATCGACTCACATTTAGATAAGAACAAACTTGTTTGTGTTATACTTACATTTAAATAAAGTATATCTTGTCGTTTTAATTTTTAAATGTTTATTTTGTCCTTTTTGAATGGATATGGGTCACACTACGCTCTGGTTGTACGTGTAGAAAATAAGCTGTTGTACATATTTGTGCAATAAAAGGAGAGCGTAATATGAGGCAACTTCGAATCAACAATCGTGCTTAGTGGTCTGTCCGCTTTATTTACAATATGGACTACAATGGCGCATTAAAAAGTAAGCAGCCATGAGTGCATAAAAATAGGATGACCGAAGTATACTGGAAGACATTTATTTTTAACTGGCACAACATTTCTTCATTATATATATATATACATATATATATTCAAATGTAGCTCATCAACCAAATACTTTCAAACGATGGTTACTTGATATCATTGTTGGTTTAAAAAGCATGCATGTCCACACTAGGAGAGCGTCATTGCCGCAATGAATATTTGCGTCAAGTTGTGTTTTCGATTTGGGCGACCGGACCGAACACCGGTAATCTCCCATACCCCTCCTCACGTTGTCGGGGGCATTAATCACGTTGGAAAAAAAAAAAAAAAAAAAAAAAAAAAGATCCCGAAAAATGAACCGCCATCAATATGGAGAGCCGTATCGGTTTTACAGAATGTGGCCAATAGATGTAAAAAAAAATTATACGCAATTTGAGCTGATATTTTTATTGAGAACTGAATTAACATTATAAAAAAAGAAAAAAGAAAAACGAGGAGTTCAAATCAAAAGAGGCATTTACATAATAACTATGTCTATTAACTATAGTCGCCCGGTACAACCCGCTTGCACCCATAAGTGCTGATACCCAAATTGCAATCTTTTTGATTTCTACAACAGCGAATACAATATTGGTTGACATCAGGTTCCAACATATTCACCCAGTATTTGTAACCATTACAAGTGACATTATCCACATCTCCTACAAAAAAGAAAAAAATAAAAAAAATCAATACTCCGTCCGGTTTATAAAGGAAAAAAAAAAAGCATTGGGACTTGACTATGATCATACTGGCCTCCTCCGTCCGAGGATTTCAACTTGTATTTGGATCTGTCCATACGACCAGTGACTTGGACATAATTGGACGTCTCCACATAATGGGCGGAGCGAATGAAACCCGCGGGAAACACTCGACCTTCATTCGATAAATTGACCTTGGTGCAAAAAGGTTTTCCTCGTGTTTCCGTGGCGGCGACATTGTCGCCTGGGTTGGGCGGTAAAAATGAGCAAAAGTCAGACTTCGACTTGAGTTCGATGGTCACCCTGACGGCTTGTTCTTCAACAGGCATGGACATGCCGCTCGCCAGCGTCGCGAGTAGAAGTAGTAGTAGGGGGAATAATAATAGTGACATGAAAATCGTTGAAAGCGTTATGGATTATTTCGTCAAAGTGAGGAAATAAGGAAAATGAAGAGAACAAGAAGGAAGAGAATGATCATGCTAGTGTTTTTATAATAGAGACAACCTTGGCGGTTTTTTTTTTATTTTTTTTTGAGGAGGACCAACCGCTCTTGTATATAAAAGCATTTTAGAGCCAAATGGTTTAGACCGATCAAACTAACCTTCTTTTTTTTTTTTTTTTTTTTTTTTTTTTTTTTTTTTTTTGGCATGAAAAAAAAAAAAAACATTCCCCCCTCCTCCGAGCCGAGGTGCGGTCTCGTTATATGGCATGATTTTGCTATGTGAATGGTGAACACATTCATGAGAGTATTAACCAACAACGACTACAATAGTGTATGATTCCATTGTTAATATTTCATCTTTTGCTGTGTGGCAGTTTTGCGACTAAACAAACTAACTAGAGTGTGTTCGAATTGACATCATCATGAATCATCTCGCATACTATTTAAGCGAGTTTATTTCTCTATTTATTAACAGGGTCCCGAGAAAAAAAGGGGGAGCGATCGTCTAATACGATGATCCTCAATGTGATCGTTGTACACAAAACGTCAACATTGAGCATGGGCCTAATATCGATCGATCCGTTTATAACTCCGCTCTTTCCATTGTTGATATTTGAAGAGACTGCGTATGCACGTTTCTGACCCCCCATACATTTTTTGTTTCCCTTTCTATTTTTTTTTTTTTTTTTTCCTTTTTCCTTTTTTTGCTTCTTTTCATCCTGACTTTCTTTGCAACCCGGTACCTTACCATACCATTACGTAACATGGGTGGTCAAAAACGTTTTTATTATGCTGTACAAAAAGGTCATCGGCAAGGTGTCTATTCAACATGGGACGAGTGTCGATCCAATGTGCATGGATTCAGTGGTGCCAAATACAAAAAATTCAACACCAAGGAAGAAGCGGAATCATTTGCCAATCAACAACCCAGCTCCTCCTCCTCTTCTTCTTCTTCAAATTATGACGCTTATTCATCTAGCAGCAAGAGGAGCTCTTCGTCGTATCCGTCCTACTCCTCCTCCTCCTACTACCGCGACGACGACGACTATCCACCACCTCGCAGATACAACACAACAGTTGCATCGCCATCACGATCACCAACATTCAATTACTCGTATTCAACGAAACGCAAACGATCGGTCGAAGACGATGATCCACCTTCCATGGCGGCAGCGACGACAGCACCAGGCAAAGCGATCAAGTTGGAAAACAAAGCAATCAAGGTAGAATCATCCCATCCCAACCGCAGTAGTTCCAGCATTAGCAGCAGCAGCAGCAATAAGGTTGTCTATACGGATGGTGCGTCCCGGGGGAATGGTCGTGTGGGAGCCAAAGCTGGGTATGGGGTCTGGTGGGGCGATGGGGATGCACGCAATGTCAGTGGGCCCTTGGAGGGCAAGCGACAAACCAATCAACGCGCGGAGGCCACGGCGATTCTGAAAGTGCTGGAACAAACACAACACATGAATGATGGACTTGAAATTCATACGGATTCCCAATACTGTATCAAGGCTATGACCGAATGGCATAAAGGTTGGATCAAAAAAGGGTGGAAATCAAGTACCGGCGACGATGTGCAAAACCGCGATCTCTTTGAACCCATGCTTCGTCTTGTCAATTCCCGTCAAGGCAAAACCAAGTTTGTCTATGTCCCTGGCCATAAGGGCATCTATGGCAATGAACGGGCCGATGCTTTGGCGGTGGCTGGTGCTGAATCTCAATCCTTCAAAGTGAAAAAGGAAGAGTAACCCGATTTTAGTAGTAGTATTAGTAGTTGTTGTTGTAGTTGTAGTTGTAGTTATCATTAGTCATTAGTAATAGCAGTTAGCATTAGAATTATCAAGATCATTAGTATCCATTGTAGTTATAGTTTAGTTTAGTTTCAATTCATCTTTATCAAGAAAAAAATATATAATAATACACACACTGTTTATATCACTTTATGTCTTAGTCTTTTTTATACATGGAGCTATGTGGATGTTCACAGAGGGGAAGAGAGCTGGTGAGGGGTGGTTTGATGAGATGTCAGGGAAGACAGACGACCCAAAAAAAAATACCGTATTGGCTAATGTCAGCTAGTCCTCGAAGTTGTCAGAGGAATCGCGAGTTGGATGGGATCGGAAATATCGGCTAGCATAGTACAACGTGGTTAAGCACTGATCACTTTTGTACATATATATTCAATCAACAAATAAAATCATTGGTGACTCTTATCTAAAAATGAAGGTATAAATACACCGAAGGATGGGTAAAGGGGGGGTGAGCAAGCACTGGTTTGTATGCTTTGTGCATTCTATTCACGGTGTGGATTGCTAATAAACGAAGAGCTCAAAATAAAGAGGGGATCTGATGACAAAAAAAAGAATTAGAATAGCGTTAAAAATATCAATAAGCAATCATAAACTGGGGACAAGTCCACGCTCATCGAAAAGGACGAGGACAGTAAAAATATTAAATAAATAAATATATAAACACAATTTTATTTTTTTCAATAATAATAATAATAAAAAAAAACAAGGTGATCTGACCCGACATCGTCTGCCCCCTCTTTCTCCTAACTAACATAATAATCTAAGTAAATGTACACAACACAGCAAAGTCATCCTTATGTGTATAAAGCCAGACACACCGATGTTTGGCGTCGATCAATTTCGTCACAGCCTGACGCACCCGAATCAAGGTATCCCGTTGATGGCCCACATCTGCATGATCCAATGTTTTCTTGAACCCATCATCCAGCCAGAAATTGTATTCATTCATCCGTCGTACAAGATCTTTGGGTAAATCGCATGCAATCACTTGGACATCGCCACTTGTTAAACTTTCAATAATGGGTGATAATCGATGGATCGCTATGAATGCCAAAAAAAAAGAAGTGTCATGTGAGTGGTGATATATATTATATATTATATTTTTGGAGGACCAGCCTCACAGATCCAATGGGCACACCATCCGCTTTTTTTTTTTTTTTACCTTTGTCAATCAACACCGTCTTTCGTTTTTGTTTCATTTTGGTACGTGCCTTGCCACGTTCTTCTGCATAAACCACTTGCACATCCAAATCCTGACTTTTCTTTTCTTGGTTTTCGAGTTCCTCCGTATCCGCTAAATGATGATGATGGTGATGATGATGATGGGTGTCTTTGGTCTTGAAGTTGCGTTTGTTGCCCACCAAATAACTGTGATCCACGCGTGCTTGTTCGCTCATTTCTGCCGTCAACCACATACAGAGTTCGGACCGTGGGACTTCAGATTCGGTTTTGCGGAGTACGTCTTTCACCTTGACGGTCGTTGTTGCATTGGCATCCGTAAGCGAAGGTGGGAGTGCTGATGAAGATGATGAGGCGTTATGTGTATGGTGATGTTGATGATGATGATGATGAGAGTTGCTGTTGTTATTGTTACCGATGGAAGATCGACTGCCGCTACCAGTAGCACCAGCACCGCCACCCATAGATCCATTGTCATTCGTATTGCTGCTGGATTTTTGTTGCTTGACAATCACCATCCAATTGATACTGGCTTTTCGACAATTGTTGGCGACTTCTTCCGGTGTCAACATGGTATGATCATCGTATTGAAATTCTGCCCGGATCCCATGACTCCATAATTCACGTACCACCTCTAATCGTTCCTGTAAAAGCACCTTGTTAAAACTTGCCACATAGACATCACTCTGTGAAAAAATAAAATAAAATAGATTAGCAAAACAAAAAGAGTTCGCTTCCCATCATCGTTTACTTTACCTTTTGGGAGCCCATAAACCGAAACTGCGAAGTTTTTCATTCTTGGCCTTGACCATATACTTGATTTGTTCCGATTGGTAGACATCCAAGTGCCGAATGAGTTTTTGCACGGCAATATTCACACCCACTGCACGAAGTTTGCGGTTGGCACTAGCATTGGGATGAGCAAAGTGCTGGATCAAAATGTCATATCTAAATCCATGCAAGAACAAAGGTGAGTGGAAAATGCATTTATAATACCGAGTTCTTATTTATTTTACCTTCCACCCACAGCTAACACATCCTTCTTTTTGTTTTCACCAGTATCCGTTATAGCTTCAAAAACAAGTCCGTCCGTATAAAAATGATTGTTGTACCTATCGCAAGAAAAAAAAAAAAAAAAATAGAATCAGGATCAACGCTTTTCACATATTTGTCGGAGTGACGTTACTTACACAAGTAATGGATGGAAGACCAATTTATGATGAATACCAATACTTTTCGAGACAGATACCAATACACGTAGATCATTCACCCATTCACGGAATCTTGATTTATGATTGCCAATCAATAAATTTTCGATTTTCTTGCTGACAGATTCCAAATCACCTGTTAAAACAAAACACCAACAATAAAGTTAGACTGGTTCAATACACTCAAACACTCAAACACTCAAACACTCACACCCACTACGTTTTCTTTCTTTACCTTGAATGTTGAATAAAGATAGTTCATCCAAAACACTTCGTTGCAAATGGAATTTCAATTTCAAGACATTGCGGACGGTGGAGAAAGAGGTACCGCGGGCAAGACTAGACAAGGTCACCAACACACCTTTACGCACATCCGTAGGTACACGGCAATTATCCAAAATCAAATCAGTGATACTGGCATTATTGATCATAAAATGGAAACCGCCCTTTTTGTATGGAGGTAATTCTTCCAAGATTTCTTCCACCACCTTGAGGACTTCGGCATCAGGCACCATGAGTGCTGTTTCTCGATGAACGATATCAAAATCAGCTTCCAGTACCGCTTCAGGTTGGCCACCACTTGGATTTTCACTTGATAACAATTTAATATATGTGTATTACAATGAGTCTATTTGTCTATTTTTTTTTTTCTTCAATCATGTTTTTACACTCTTACCGATAGACAGGTTCAAAAGTAAATCGTTTCAATTCGGGAAATCCCTTCTTGCGAGAAATGTAGCGGGCAAAAGGGACGGTTTGATCAAATGGCAATTGGTTGAGTGCACCTTGGGAATCCATCACATAGACAGGACTTTTCCAATTCCATTCATATAAATCATTCTTGGGAATTAAGAGTGGCACCGAGACATCAATGGCACCATGACGACGGAACACTTTGGCCATTTGATCACGGATCCGGTCGTAGAAGATATGGGAAAAGGGATCAAATTGATTATCCACTTGCTATAGAGATATCAAAATAAATCAGTGAATGAGTGTGTCTGTGTCAAGCAAATATATAACAAAAAAAGAAAGCTATAGGAAACGTACCGATTGATAGTCATAGGTGAAGTCCTTGTGTCGATCAGAGGATTGTGAAAACATGGCAAACATCAGCTTGTTGTAATAAGGCGTATTTGGATTGGCTACCATAAAGAAAAAAAGAAAAAGGGAAATTAGTATCCTTTTGCATGCATTCAATTCCCTATAGTTTTTGTTGCTCTTACCAATGGTACGGACACATTCTTTGATATATTCATCTTCCTATAAATCCAAAATAACAAAAAAAAAAGTCAGTCAGCAATTGATGCCCCTTCCCTCTCTCAAAAAAAAAGTAAGACCTACCAGTTTCGGGGGCAAAAGATCACTTCGTAATAATTCAAAACTATTGGGACGGTCTTTGGGCTGTTGCGATGTGAGTAACTTGATGATGGTTTTTTGATTGGTATACGTCTTTGGGAAATCGTCAGGAAAGATGCCAGCACGCAATTCATTCAAAACCTACAACAACAAAAAAGGGATCAGTTCCCAGCTCGATTAACTTTTTTTCCTCTACCAAAAGGCACTTACAATGGCACGTTGCATACCAGTCGATACAGGGTAACACATTTCAAAAAAGATCACACCGAGGGAAAACATGTCGACCTTTTGATTATAACGCATCCCAGACGTGGCACCCGTAGTTGGATCTGGCATGACTTCAGGCGAAACATAAAACGTCGTCCCCACCCCGGTCGTCATACTTTCGTCCATCCCCAAATTCGTGCTTGTTGCTGAATACCCCGTATAACTTCCCACCGCACTACTACTGGCCGTCGTGTTATTATTGTTGTTGTCTATGCCATGATGATGATCCCATCCCGCAGGCATCAAAGAAGGACCGGCGCCACCATTGTTGTTGTTTGTTGTTCGGATAAATGCATTGACCACATCCACTAACGCTTGGTTCGTTGTTGCCAGACCAAAATCACCAATCTTCACGTCATTGTTGGAATCCAAGAAAATATTCGACGGTTTCAGGTCGCGATGGATCATGCCTTGCGAATGGATATGCACCAGCCCTTCCAGAATTTGTCGAAACAATCGCCAGATTTCTTGTTCATCCACTTTTTCATCAATAATGTCGCGCAGTGTCTTTTTTTCACAGTATTCCATTTGAATGTACAGCACACGGGTCGACTTGGGTTGTTTTGGTGGTTGCTGAGAAGATGATTTGCCAGAGCTACCGCGGCCACGTTGGTTGTGCCTGAATCGGTCCAGAACAGTTTTGGCCAGTCGTTGTTTGTTGGATGAGGAGGGAGTGGTCGGGGTGTTGCCTTCAGCTGCAAACGAGATATAGCCACCACCTTCCGTGTCAGTTGTTGTTGCTGATTCGGTATCATCCTCATCTTCTTCCTCGGTATCATCCACTTCGAAATGAATCGCGGAGTAACTTTTGCTTTTGGAGCGGTCCATCGAGATAAAATCGTAGCGTTTTTGTAATACACTAACATCGTCATCCGAATCGTCGTTTGAATCCGAGTCGTCTGAATCTGTATAATCATCCTCTTCGTCATCACTATCCTTCCACGTCGATCCATCTTCATCTTCAAACCAGGTGGCATAGTACCGGACAACATATTGATGATGTAAGCTGGACAGCGTTTGCACTTCACGGAGAATCTTGCGCACACCTTCACTATCCCGCGGGTCCAGTCGGATTTTCTTGATCGCATACAGTCGTCCATCCAACCGGTTGCGCGACTTGACCACTTCACCAAACCCGCCTTTGCCCAGGAATTCAATTTCTTCAAAATCTGTCTTGTACCGAGAAATACCACCCAAGCCGCCAATACCACCACTGCCACTGCCTATGACACCGATGTTGGGAACAGAAGGTCGATGATTTGTAGGACTGTAAACAAGACCACGTTCAGGTGCCAAAGACGGTTGCTCGTACCCGACTAACATGGACGTAGGATCTTCCTTGGTAGCCATACGCGATAAAAGCATATCATCCCCGCCGCCAATGGCTGCTGTTGTAGCGTCGTTTACCCGGTTGTTGTTTGATAAGGTTGCCGTGTTCGAAGTTGTAGTTGTCGTTGTTGTAGTAGTAGAAGATGTATGACGAGAATCAGGTGTAGAGGTCCGCTGCTGCTCGTCGACACTACCGTCGCTAGTTGGGATCCGATGAAGGGGTCCAGTCGAATCGGTACCAAAAAAGGGATCATTCAATAAATCAATGGCAGTGGGTCGTTTCTTTGGATCATGTTCGAGCATACGTTTGGCAAACTGAATCGCTAATGGAGATAATTCGTTGCACACCGAGCGGAAAAACGCATCATAGTCACCGAATTCCTTGGTCAAGTCCACACCCCAGAGCATTTCGAGAAATGTGATCCCAAGACACCAGATATCGTTTTTGCGGCCGTATACACCAGGTCGTTCGCGCAGTTCCGGTGAGATCCATGCAGGTGCCAGTGATATCGTATGGTCATTTTCATTGTCGCCAGTGAATGGATTGGATTTGTTGAGATCTATGTTGATAACAGAAAACGAATAGATTAGTTGCGCGAAAAGGGGTATCTGTCACAGTGTGTGTGTGTGTGTGTGTGTGTGTGTCGGTATTTACCATGTAGACGTTTGGCGTAGCTGATGTCGGCAAGTTTAATGGCTTGGTTCTTGGTACAAAAGACATTGCTTGTATTGATTCCTACGACAACAACGACAAACAAAAAATCGAGGTAAGTATGATGAAGTCAACACTTGTTTTCTTTAAAAAAACCAATATCAAATATATATTACCTTTACAGACAAATCCATTAAGATGCAAATGATTAAGGGCCCATAATAGTTGCTTCATGTATTTCCGAGCCACTGTCAATCGAAGGCCACCACCACATTTTAAAAGCAAATCGTATAGACTTCCGCCTTGTTCGTATTCCATCAAAATATGCATAATCCAAGATTGATGATTCGTGGTACTGCGTTCCAATTTGGCGTCATAAATCGTCACAATATGTGGATGTTGTAATGAGCGTAATCGATCCAATTCCCTTTCGACATCTTGCAACTTTATTACAGAAAAAAAAAAGATAGTGTGTGAGAAACAGGGACATACATTTACATGCATATTTTTTTTTCGCTTTTACCTTTCGCTTCCCAGCTTGTGTGACATAATAGGAACCAGAGATAAAAATCCGTTTGATGGCCAGTAGACATGGTAACTTCATGGCTTCGGTATCTTCGGCGTTGTCATAATCACCCACCACTTTGTAGCCAATAGGTTGAGCAGAGTAGGTTTCACTTAATGGACCGTAGCCAAGACAAGGTCCCAATGCCACAGCATGAAAACAAATTCTCTACATATGATAAGAAGAAGGAAGAAAAAAAGTCCAATCAGAACGCTATTTGTGAGAGACAAAGTGTGGGCAGTCGTTTTTACCTTGGGATAGGGTGCATCGTCATCTTTTTCAACAGGTGTGGTGATCAAATTTTCAAATACCATGGTCTTGATATCATCCTCATCGGCGCCACGATCAAAATGCCGGCGATTGCCATTGTAGTCGTCTTCATCATCATCATCGTCGCCACCCACCAACTGAGAATGGAAATCGTCGTCCACCATGGACTGGTTGGTTTTGTAGCCGCCCACCAAAGCTTGGCGTTGTTGTCGAGTGGCGCGTGCTTGTTCTTGTTTCCGTTCCAATTCTTGTTGAATTTTGACATTGATCATTTCTGATTGTACCCGCAAATCTGCTTCCTCTTGTTCGGCACGCCGAGTCTTCTCTTCCATTTCACGTTCCTTTTCGACCTATTGAAAAAAAAAGCCAAACAGCAACCAAACCCTTTTTTCGTCAGTAAATGTGTATGTGTGAGTTTTTAAAAAATAGATAGTTTTTAGTTTTACCCGCATATCATGTTCCATACGAATCACCATTTGTTCATGGAAACTAAGCTTGTGGCCTTCAGGCGGAGGCGCGTTGTGGTTGGCAAGAAACGCCCTAGCATGGTCTGCCAAGTCATACACCATTTCCCTGCCCAGCATATCCTTCGCCGCCATATCCAAAGAATTGGCCAATTGTCGTGCTGTTTTCATTGCTATGCCTTTGGGTTGAAGTACTTGCATTTCGGGTGGTTTGTTTGGATATGTTTTTGGGAATCTAACCAAAATCGCAATAACAAAAAAAAAAAAACAAAAATGAGTATCCAAGTCATAAGTTTCTAGTGTACAGAAAGTGGGAGTTGTTTACTTACCTGAACTTCAAATCAATGGTGACATAGGCATCTTCCGTTTCAACACCAAGGGGACAGAGATGAAGAATAAATTCGGGATTGGGTCGCGTTACCTATTGATAATACCGAAACAAAAATAAATGTGATACATGAGTTACCATCGCCCATCATCTTTGTTGAGTGCTTAATGAAAGTCATGTATTTTCTTTACCTTCCAAGGATTATTCGTCACGGCTTCATAGTCTTCCATAAAGATCGCTTGCAAGGCTTCGATTTCATTTTGTTGCATCTCGTAAAGTTCGTCAAGATCCATAATTGTGAAACAACAAGATCAAAGAATAGGTGTTGTTTGTTAGCTTTCCAAAGAAACTCGTTCGTAGTTGGTGTCAAGTGTCGTTATTTTTGTTTTTTGTAGAGTTTGTGTTTCCCTTTTTGCCGTAGTTGCGTTGTATGTATATAGAATGGAGAATGTGACTTGCGTATGTTTGTGTGTGGATGTCGAAAGTACAATGAGTTTTTGTATATTGTAAGATGAAGATGAAGAAAAAAAAGTGCGTATGTCTGTTGTTCTATATATATATAATGGTTTCAAGACTGATAAGTAATAATGGAGAAAATGAGAGACTGAATAAAAAGATCCATTCACTCCATGATGATAAGACTAATCAGGAATATAGCAATACAAAAAGGGGAGAAGAAAAAAGGATATATGAAAGAAAGGGTTTAAAAAAATTAATAAATAAAATAATAGATCAAAAATAAGAAAAGAAACCGAAAGAGAAAGAAAGTTGCGAAGCCAAAAAAAAAATATGCATTTCTTTTTTTTTTTTTGTTTTCGAGGCTTGCCCATATCACGTGTGGGACTCTTACCAATAATGAATGACGGATCGGAGCTTGCCTGACATTGGAAAAAATGACACATCGTTCATCATACCATATATGTATGACAGCGTTTATCAAAAATTTCTTTATTTCACTGTCATCTCATATTAAAATCAATATATACAGTATAATATTAATATTATCTCATAGTAGTATGTGACATCATCATCATCATCATCATCCTCACCATCATCAGCATCAACACCTACAAAGCGAGTCATGTATTAGTGACTCCTCGACCCTTACAGCCACCCTCTTGCATCCGCTGAAACCGTCTGATGAATACCCTCCGGAGTCGGAATCCCACCCGCCAAAATATATTTCCACTTTTGATCAAACAGCATAGACGAATCAAACGCCCTGATTTTTATTTTTCAATATTTTCAGTGCTAATCATAGTAGTAAAAGTTCCCTTCCTGCTGACAGAGATTCCTTAGAAATATTCTTTTCCGAATTCAAAAGGGTTTCATGATAAAGATAAGCGTAATATGTGTGGAGAGATAGATATACATAGAGAGACAGAGAATTGGGGAGACTAGTGTTCATGTTCTTCAAATTTTGGTAAGTCATCATTCATATCCAGCGATCTGCTTTTATAAAAAATATGACATGTGGGTTTAAATTTATCTGGAATGATGTTATTATGGAAATGGAATAACGAGGGAAAGGCTAAAAACATGTTTCTACCTTCATCAGCAATGGGTGAATGACATTGACGACAGAGTAGTTTACATGGTAACTGATGTACATCTAACTTTAATTCAGAATTATAAAATATCAAGTCATCCATGCCTTTTGTAAACAGTACTTTGTCCTTTGGAAAAATAGATGCCCATTGCATGGGCGCTCCATGAAGTTTTTGGCATGTATGACAGTGACATATTTTACTATCTAATGGCTCACATGACACTGAATACTCAATGGCGCCACAATAACATGATGCTTTATAAATACTATTCAACTTTTCATCGCTGTCTGTAGTACTGTAAGGTCGCTTAGATTTCCAATTATCCATTTTTTTTTTAAAAAAAAAAAAAAAAAAAAAAGAATGGGAACCCCAGGATTTATTCCTTATTTATACATGACAGGCATCATTTACCCTACTCGAAACTGTTAATTATATTTTAATGCCATCTGATAAATTTTTCTTTTAAGAGGACAGCTCATTACCGGTGTGCTGACTGACAGTATCAGGAACTTGGATATTCTGACAAAGTCTGATAAGAAAAAAAATCACCGATCTTTCTTAGTACAGTGATTCTTGGTATTAGCTTACTGCCGAAAATGCATAGTGAAGACTATTCCAAGCAAGAGATTCGAAGGAACGGCGGGTTAAGGTTTTGATCTATCAATTGTTTAAATTCCGATGATCATGGCAACCATTGGTCCCCTGGTGCCTTTCTAATTATTTGGACGCTCTACTATTTCCTTTTTTGTATGATACCCTTCTTCGTTTAACATATGAACAATTTTGGTCTCCTTCCTAACGAAATAACCTCATCAATTGTACTCCACGTTGATGAACAACACTATCTTTACACCTGCACCCTCATCAGCAAGCGATTTTATGCGACCACCAACCCTTTACTATGGTGACCGCCCGATCTGCCAAACACAAATAGTTCACGTACATTCTTTCACAGCGTATCCGAGATACGGCCTTTAGTGGGACGACATATCCGCAAACTCGAGTTGATAACCGATTTCTGGATCGATACCACACTTTTTTTACGATTGATGGACCGCGTCAGTTTATTTCATGTCGAAGAGTTCGTTACATACAAGATGCCACGTATCAGAGACATCAGTCTCCAGCATCTCGCACGTCACTGTCCCAACCTCAAAACACTTTCCTTAAATTTTATTCGAGTAATATCTTCTTGAGTATATGCAGGATTACTTGGCATTTCATTGACGCAGAAGGCGGCATTTATAAATTGAATCATATGAGTACTGAACGCTACATTACAAAAAAAAAACAACAAGAGTGTATACCTACCCGTGCAAACATTTTTAAAAAATATGTCTTACCTTTATTACTATTAGTCTCTCATACATCTAGTTTTTGTTTAAGATGATGTCCTGATGCATAGATATGTTTGATATAGATAAATAAACCAAACTCCGCTTGGCTATGTACGGTGTGAAATAAACATCAAGCACCCTACTGCACCTACAGCACAGTAGACTTTGGCGCTTTTATTATCTCGAGAAACAACTAATCTTATGGGACGATATTGGTATCGTTGGAAAGCTATTGAAAAAGTGGATTATCAAACTGACAACATCTTTCAATATCAAGCAACGACCGGTTTGAATACAAGGGTGGAAAGAATTCATTTCCATTTTTGGAACACATGCTCTTATGCGATAGAAGTGTGCTTGGTATTAAGATTTGCTCATAAGTTTTGGATTTTTCATATAAATCCCCAGGTTTTTTCTTTTTCACTTTCTTTCCCTTTTTTTTTCAAAATCTTTTCTTAAGCCAAAATCAAACAACACATACAGTGCATATTGTTGTCAGTTTGGAAACACCAAGGTCAGTTCTTTTTAAAAAGAAAAGTTTATACAACTGCGATACTAACTAACCTTCTTCTTTTATATTACGATATAAGACCATTTTTTATCACAGGAATTGACGTAACAGCACTTAGCAATCAATAATTGGCATAATGGAATCTCAACAAACTTCACTTGAACGCCAGAATCTCGACAGAGAATACCACTTGTTTGAACTGATGCCCGAATTCCATGCTTTATCACCGTTCGTGGTGAAAAAGGTAAAGTTGATCAAAAAATAATATTTTTATTGCATCCGTGATTGACATATCTTTATTTTTATTTTTAGATTCGAAATACACTGGATGAAGTTGACAAGCAAGAGCTTCGAAATTTCACCCAACAAAATGGCAGTATCTCTCAACGAATGCTCAACGAAATCATCCGAATCTTACTTCAAGATGGATGGTTCGATGTGGAGCAATATGCAGTCGAGTAAGTCAACAAAAAAGAAATCAATAAAAATAGAAATCAATTGCTAACACACTTTTTTTTTTTTTTTTTTTTTTTTTTTTTGAATTTAAGACTACTGTCATCAAGAGTGGTGAATATGATGGACGTTGACATGGTACAAAACACGCAAGACATTCTCACTCCGCATCAATTCCAGATGGTCCGCAAGGACATCGAAGATATAACAAACAGTACCTTGGTTTTGGATCTCGAATCTTCAACTATGCTGGATACATTGATTGATGAAAGGTAAGAATAATTAAAACAAAGTAGTGAATTTTTGGATTTGGGAAATAACATTGTATCTTGTTGTGTAGTGCAAACTTGCATGATTTTCGGTTGAATGTTTATGAGGAATTAAAGAAAATGGTGGGTAGCCGTGATATGAATATCGACTGCAAGCAGATGCTCACCGTCTTGGATATCATGTAAGTCATTTCTCTTTTTTGAACAAGAATATTTATTAAACTTCAATTTTTTTTTAGCGGCGCCTACTTGGATAACAAGAAACTGGACAAGGAAGCAAGTGAACTTACAATGTACCGACGCTTCGCTGTTATCTTGGATTTTTTGTTTGATGATCTGGAAATGACAATGGCTGAGTAAGTGAATTTATATATGATACACTCTGAATTTCTTTAGTTTTTTAACCTTTTTATATTACCACTATTATTAGTGGTGAAATAGTGTCTGATGCAACAAGGATGGCAATGGAACAAAACAATGATGAACATGCAGCGACATTTGGACGACGAATTGGCCTTCTGATGAAAGTACCAGGGATAGACAGTCCTGTTGAATTAGCGTCGAATGAATGGATATCCAAAAAACCAGCCACCTTCAAAAACAGCAGCAAACCAATAACATCCGAACAAACTGTGCCATTCTGAACGTGTTGTATGTAACAAGCAATGGAAAAATCAAGAAGATGATGGCAATAGACTTTATTGGTAAGATATATCTATTATAAAATATATATAAAAAACTATATGAAAGGGCCCTTATTCTTATTTTCTCAACATTTAGGAGACTGCGGCTACCTCTATCAATTACAAATTACAAATGATTCCTATGTTGCTAGTATTGTATCCTCCTTAATTCTTCCCGTCGACTTCTCTGATCTTGATTTGTTTAAAAACACCATCAAGTATCTTTTTGTCTGGAAATCTTTTTTACGTGAAACAATTCTTGACTTGAAGAAGGCCATGAGGACAACAGAGGCGGACAACTTGAACCCGACGGCTGCCCTTTCACCACATACTGCCCTGACCACCCCACATATATTTTTTGCTCCAAGTCATAGTCAACTTCAATAACTAAATTTTTTCCGCCTCATTTTCTTTTGTCTAGTGATGGTTTTTTTTTTTTTTTGTTCTTTCGTCGTATTTTATAGCTCGATAAAACAATCTTACATACTTACATCCTGAACAATAAAATGTTTTTTGTAGTACTGTGTTATTATCATTTTAGTATAGTTTCTGGAATTTTCTATGACTCGTTTAATAAATTAACTTGATTTTTTTTTTTTTATTGAACAATATCATCTTTTGCATTATCTTTGGAATTGGTTTATGTACGTGATGTTAAATCAGGGTGCTAGGAGAAGTTACGTGCTGTAGAATCAGCCTTATCACAATATGATGTCGTCCTGCTTTCTTTCTTTATGATATTCTTGAATCATGATCTTATTTTCTGATAGTCCCCATGATTGCTCTTTCTCTTTTTACGATCATGGTGGTTTTTTTTTTCTGGACCTGCGGTATTTTAATTCCGCATCAGGGGTCAGGCACAAGAGTGCATATATGCTGTCTTAGAAAATCGAACTCTTATAATGGAATAAATTCCCATATATATATACATCATCTTCTAGCCATGATGTTTATCGCAAAATCTCAGTGTTAGCTTATTATATATAGGCAAACTACAATACTACAAGTCGTATCAATTTTAAATCAAAAAGAGCGAGTTCCAATCCATAGAAAAATCAGTAACACCAGAAACTCATTCTCCTTTCGAATCTGCATTATACCTATTTTTCTAAGCGAACATAAATCAATAAAACATACATCATATCATAATGATGCTTTTTGAAATACTATGTACATAGTAAATATCTATCACAACCAATCCATTTGAACCTTAAAAAAAATCCGTCCCTGACATATCACGTTTCTAAACGTCCATCTGAACCCAAACCAAAGATATCAGTAAAAGCATTAAAAAAAGTGTATTTTATTGAAGATATGTAAGATATGTACAGAGCATTGGTAAACTACAATATATATATATATATATATATATATAGATATTTGAAACTATGATAGCTAACCTAAATGGTATTTACTAAGCTAATCCTATCCGTTGAATTCCGTGGATTTACGCATTGTCGTCGCCATCGCCGCCGTCGCCACCATCGTTGTTGTTGTTGTTGTTGTTGTTGTTGTTGTTGTTGTTGTTGCTGTTCTTATTTTCGCTGGAATTGCCATGATTCAATCGAATTTTATCAATCGCCTCCTGGTCCAAGTAGCCTAGCATCAATTCACCTTGGTGGTAAAAAAGGTCTTCATCCAGGCAGCTGGGGCCCGCCTCGGGAAAATGACACGTGGCTATATCACAGCCAAAAAGTTGGACCCAGATCAAAGCGGGACAGTTCTGCACAAGACGACGAACACCACGATGTGTAATATCGAAATTCCCAACAAGGCCCACGTCCACGATTCCAGGTAAGCAATTCATCATCGTACGAAGTGTGGCATCTGTAAGACGGCCTCCATAAACATACAAGGATTGGAGATGAGGATGGGTTCTGACGAAGGCTATGGTGTACATGTCGCCAATGTCTTCGCATCGATTAAGCCAAAGATGAACCAAGCGAGGCCAAGTCACAATGGTGGGCATGTCATCGTCGGTGTCGTCATCAGCACTATCCGCATCACTAGTAGAAGTCAAAGGGCCAAGAAGACATTGACTAAAATCATTGGGAGGGTCATCCAGCTTCAATCGAGTCAAACGGTCAAAACCAACAAGAACATTCGCCGTCGCTTCCGCCGTGCGAGGGAACCGCATGCCATCCAATCGGCATCCAATCACAGTGATTTCTTCCAAGAGACGACAAGCAGCAAGCGCGGGAAAAATGGCACAGCCAAGACCACGACAGTTTTGCAAATGAAGAGAGCGAAGTTGACGGCAATGTTGACCTAAGGTGATCATTGAGGACTGCGTAATAGGTGACCAACCGAGACCAAAGAAGGACAGGTTCTGACATCGTTGTAGCAAGGGTCGCAGTCGATTGTTGGTGACATGGGGTGCTTGCCGTGCAAGTACGAACCGCGGATAGCCAGCATATCGAATCGATGCTTCAAAGGCAGGCGTGCTCAGTGTGCAACCAAAATTAATGGATTGGATGTGATGTTGTAAAAAGGCATGGTTGGATTCCGTCAGCGTGGTGTGGATGTTGGTAAACGATGCAACGTTTTTGACCATGAGAGAGCGCCACAGTAAAGGATTGGCTACTGCATACCATTGGCGAGACACCAGTGCACAAGCATAAAGATCGCGCTGGTCCACTTGCTTGAGAATCAATAGAATGAGCTCCATGGACAAGTGATCAAGACCGCTCATGTCAGTAGATGTAAACAAAGAAAAAAAGAAGTCGGTGAAAGAAATGCAAGCAGCATAAAAGTAAGAATCCACCCCCCCATTTTTTAATGCCATGTTTAATCCCCGCTCTTTGCCACAAAAAAAAAAAAAAAAAGATGGGCTTTACATGATTCATGTACAACTTAGTTTTTCTAGTGAAATGAAATATCTATTAAATAAATTTTGTAATGTTGGCTTACAGTATTGACCAAGACATCAAGCTGCTATGCTGATTTGTGAGTGTCACGCGTGCTTTCTATGTGACCCACTATGATTCCTTTTTCCCTCAGAGCTCCACATATGATAGCAATTGTTTAATAGCTTTAGATCATTTAAATATGAAACGTGGTCCACTTTTTCCTGCCTGTCATTCATAGTTATTAGCCATGATTTCACGCCCCAACGCAGCATTCGTTGGACTGAATATATCATATATATATATATATCCAGCTCGTTCTTTTTTTTTTTGGAGGGTATGAAAGCGAGTATAAAAAATTGCAACAATCAAGATTTACTTTACGTCTTTGCTGAATTGCATCATGCTCACTACCACCAAGAAATAAAAAAGCCTCTGTTTGGGCGTATAAATCATTGATATGAATTAAAAAGTTTAAATAGAAAAGTTAGGCGGTGATTGAGTTTGAATTCCATCCAGGGTCTTGCAACCGCTAACAGCAGTAATGTTTCTTTGTACCACAGGCACACAGAAAACAACAAAAGCATTCCCGTTTTACCCGACACCATAACGGTTTTTGCATACTTTGATTCTCCATATTTGGGCATGTTATCATCACTGAAGGTTACAACATTAGTTAAACTTAAGTGCTGGGAAACCAAACGAAACTTCTGAGAGCGACTTACACTTCTTGTTTACACTGCTTCTCTTTTTTTATTCACCATGTTTCCATCTTTCCTAGTAAGTGAAAAAAAAGGGACTGTTTTACCTCAATAGAATATTGCATTCTAGTATTATATTTCAATACTTTTTATGTCGCTGCTGGTCAATCATATTGTCCTGATTTTACGAGAAGCTTATTGTTTTTTTTTTCTTTCTCAATAATAGAAAATGTTCGAAACTAAGGAATCCTCCGCTTTCCTGAGCCCACAATTCGATCGAATGCTTGTAGAAAGAACAAATGAAAATTTCAAATTCAATTACCTAGTCAACAGCAACTTTACAGAAATCGGTCAAGATCTCGAATATGTGAATTACGCCGTATTCATTACAAAAGGATTAGGGTATAATACTAAAATTACATTCACAAAGGATGACCATAAAGTATATGTTGAAGTGAATCCAAATTTTCAACCTACTTTTAGAAATGATGAAAAAAAGTTTCAATCTAAATGCACCCTTGGGTGAAAATCGATCATAAAAAAAGCATGTATCTTTTTTTTGTTTCATCGAAAGGAAAGAATTGTCAATAAACATGCTTCTGCCATCTTAACATTTGATGCTATATGTCTATATTTTATGAGATAAGTGCACCAGCAACAGATAATCATAGTTTAGTTCCAGCACACCTCTTCCACTTTGTTTGCAAGTTGTATGGTGCATTTAATCCCTACTGTTCGAATTAAAATTCCGCTTTTTTTTCGCTCTTTCACTTTCACTTTCACTTTCATCTTTTTTTTCTCACTTTTGAATGAAACTTCATGAAACTTCAATGTCGGTGATGTGTGAAATTGGATTAGTATTAGAAAATGAATTAGGGGTATTTTGAAAAATACAATACAAACAGGCATGGGGAAACCCTTTCATGTTGGATGTGTGAGTTAGTGCAATCGATAGATGGGTCTCAGAATGGGGCGAAGGCAACCCCTCTCCTCCTGATTAACTTAGGATAGCATTGTTGTCATAGCTTTATGTCTTACATATGAATAAAATATCTCCTGTCTGTTTTATCGGTAGTCTCCCTTATGCTATTAGTTTTGTCTTCTACAGTACATACAGTAGATCATTTTTTTACGACTGTCCTGTCGTCCATTTTAGATTAGCGTTGACCATTCCAGTTTTTATACTTGCTTATACTTTAATAAGGTTGCTGATGGTGAGCAATCCTGAAAAATAAAGATGACCGTCTTCTCCTTCTATCATTTGGATGTTATCCAATAGAAAAAAACCTCTACTCTATTACTGTTACTTTATCATCATGTGTGTATCACCGGACAGACAAGGATCAGTTCAATGTTTTCTTGATGCCATATTTTGCATATAAAAGCCATACCTCAAATATCCATTTTTGGTTTCTGTTACCATCATTAAATTTTTCTGCAAACTTTAAAAAAATAAACTACTATCATGAGAGAATCACCTATTCTTCTTGCTCACCCTTTTTATCTTTTTTGCTCCCCGGTCTATGTTTTCCTCTTTATCAGTAAGTGAAAAAAGGGATTCAATGTCATCGCAATCGTTTATTATTAATGGTTTATGCGATTGATAGTAACGTTTATGTACCCGTGCTTTTCACCCCCACCCAAAAAAAAAAAACAAAAAACAAAAAACAAAAAACAAAAAACAAAAAACAAAACAACAACAATGATACCATTACTTTTTCTTTTATTTTTTCTACAATAGAAAATATTTGAAACGAAGCCGGAGCTTCCTCCTATGAAACCGAAGTTCGATCAAATGCTAGTTAAAAGAGCAGATGAAGAATTCGAATTTGGTTACCGAAGTCATACCAACTTGTTAGTTAGGCAACACATCGAATATATGGATTATGCCATTTATATCACAAAAGGATTAGGATTTAATACTAAAATTGAATTCATTGTCGGTCCTCACCATCTCCATATTGAGGTGAATGCAAAATGTAAACATGATTACCGTAAAAATTATAAAAATTATCAAGCATCATGACCGCGCTTTTGATAAAAACAGTGTTCAGGTCATGATGGAGACAAAGTGCGTCACATCGAACCAAATCCCCGCCCCCGCCTCCTCTCCCCATTGTATTTTCCACCTATTAGTTGAATGCTATTAAAAAAAAAAAAAAAAAAAAAAAAGGTGATGGTGGAGTTTATCAAGCTGTGCGGTGATTGAATCACATTCTCATTCAGGATACTGAAATTCGTGACAACAGTTAACTAGTACCACAAAGCAAAAACATTTGCCGTTTTCCCCAATTACTACCACTTGCATTTTATCTGCCATACCTCCATTCTCCATTTTTGGGGATTGTGACCAATCAAGTTGAAATGATAAAGAAATAAAGAAATTAGAATAACAAAAGGGTATCTTGAGAGCAACAACCTATTTTTCTCTTCTTCTTCTTTTTCTCCCACAATGTTTAAACTTTTCTTTTTTTGTTTTATCCTATTTTCATCTTTACTAGTAAGTGGAGAAGAAAAAATCCGCCCCCAACGTTCTAAAGTGATCACACCATTGTATTTTAGTAATCAATGCGTTGGCCAGCGACTTGTTATGAATTAGCGTATTAAGAACTTCCTTTTTTTTTTTTTTTGAGATCATACTACGGAACACGTCGCATGCGAAGGAAGCTCTTGCTATGACGCCAAAATTCGATTACATGCTTGTAGAAAGAGGACCTGAAGAAGTCGAATTTGGGTACATAACCGCAAGCAGCGTTGCAGATGAACATGTAGATGCATTTATGGATTATGCCAAGTACATCACAAAGGGGTTAGGATTTAATACTAAAATAACATTCAAAGTAGATGACACCGAACTACATATGGAAGTGAATCATCGTTATAACCATCAATATTTTAAACAATATAAAACATATGATGAGCTTTAAGTACGTACATACACTATGTATGAAGACAATAAAAAGTTCCTGCAATCTACATACATAATCATACAGATGTATGTTGTATTAATCTTAAAATTGATTGGAATGCGGTATACATAACAGTGAAGATGTTCCCTCCAAAATGGAACCGTCCATTGAATTTTTTTTAAAGAAAAAGAAGGTGTTGATGGTGGTGATTGTACAAGTTGTGCGGTGATTGAATTACAATCTCATTCAGGGTCCTGGAATTCGTGACAACGGTCAACTAGTACCACTGAGCACAAAAAAAACCAAAACAAAAACATTTGCCGTTTTCCCCAATACTACCACTTGCATGTTATCTGCCATACCTCCATTCTCCATTTTTGGGGATTGTTACCAATCAAGTTAAAATAAATAAATAAAGAAATCAGAAAAACAAAAGGATATCTTGAGAGCAACAACCTATTTTTTTTTTTCTTCTTCTTTTTCTCCCACAATGCTCAAACTTTTCTTTTTTTGTTTCGTCCTATTTTCATCTTTAATAGTAAGTGAAGAAAAAAACTCCGCCCAACGTTCTAAGTGATCACACCATTAGATTCTGCTTTGGCCTGCGACTTGTTGTGAATTAATGTATTAAGAACTTCCTTTTTTTTTTTTTTTTTTGAGATCATACTACGGAACACGTCGCATGCGAAGGAAGCTCTTGCTATGACGCCAAAATTCGATTACATGCTTGTAGAAAGAGGACCTGAAGAATTCGAATTTGGGTATATAAGCTCAAGCAGCGTTGCAGATGAACATCGAGATGCATTTATGGATTATGCCAAGTACATCACAAATGGGTTAGGATTTAATACTAAAATAACATTCAAAGTAGATGACACCGAACTACATATGGAAGTGAATCATCGTTATGACCATCAATATCTTAAACAATATAAAACATATGATGAGCTATAAGTACGTACAAATACGACAATAAAAAGTTCCTGCTATCTACACAATCATACGTATGTATGTTGTATTAATCTTAAAATTGATTGGAATGCGGTATGCATAATAGTGAAGATGTTTCCTCCAAAATGGAACTGTCCATTGAAGTTTTTTTTTTTTTTTTGAAAAAAAAAAGGTGTTGATGGTGGTGATTATACAAGTTGTGCGGTGATTGAATTACAATCTCATTCAGGGTCCTGCATTCGGTGACAACGGTTAACTAGTACCACTGAGCACAAAAAAAACCAAAACAAAAACATTTGCCGTTTTCCCCCAATACTACCACTTGCATGTTATCTGCCATACCTCCATTCTCCATTTTTGGGGATTGTTACCAATCAAGTTGAAATAAATAAATAAAGAAATCAGAAAAACAAAAGGATATCTTGAGAGCAACAACCTATTTTATTTTCTTCTTCTTCTTTTTCTCCCACAATGCCCAAACTTTTCTTTTTTTGTTTCATCCTATTATCATCTTTAATAGTAAGTGAAGAAAAAAAACTCCGCCCAACGTTCTAAGTGATCACACCATTAGATTCTGCTTTGACCTGCGACTTGTTATGAATTAGCGTATTAAGAACCTCTTTTTTTTTCTTTTTCTCATACAACAGAACATGTCTCATGCGAAGGAAGCTCTTGCTATGACGCCAAAATTCGATTACATGTTTGTAGAAAGAGCAACTGAAGAATTCAAATTTGCGGACTCAAGCATGAGCAGCGTTGCAGATGAGCATCGAGACGCATTTATGGATTATGCCAAGTACATCACAAATGGGTTAGGGTTTAGTACTAAAATAACATTCAAAGTAGATGACACCGAATTATATATTAAAGTGAATCATCGTTTTAACCATGAATATCGTAAACAATATAAAAGATATGATGAGCTTTAAGTACGTACATACGCTATGTATGTAACAAATACATACGACAATAAAAAGTTCCTCCCATCTACATAATCATACGTGTGTTGTATTAATCTTAAAATTGATTGGAATTCGGTACACATGATAATGAAGATGTTCCCTCCACAATGGAACTATCCATTGAAATCTAAAAAAAAAAAAAAAAAAAAAAAAAAAAAAAAGCCAGACACTTCACCCATCACTACTAAACATGTACTATCAGAGTTCCTATGAAACTGATCCCCCGTTGCGACCCCCTATTAAACCCCGCTCTTTCACAGAAACAAAGTCAAAATGTTTATTAAGACAAACACCTCCCCGACACACACACAAAATGGCCTAAACTGGTGAAAATACTTCGCTAATCCACTATTGGGGCAATAACTAAAAGGGACTACATAGATGAATACGGTGTTTTCTGAATGACGGATTTTCCTAAAAAGATCATGACGAGGTTTTTGTGACCGACTTGTGTCGCCCAAGGAGGTATCAGGATGGGGGGGGACCCTAATGTTCCAGTGTAAAGTATAAAAACGATGTAAAAAAGGCAGGACGAGACGTAAAAAAAAAAAAAAAAAAGGTAATATACATCGACTGGGTTTTATTTATTGAGGGATATTTAAAATTGATAAAGTGGGAATATACAAACTAAAGATAGGGTAAAAGAATAAAAACTAATGATAATAAAAAAAAATATACATTTATATATAGTGGAGAGAGAGAGAGGGGGGGGGGCTTCAAATATGCATCATTTACATTGCATCCGTCATTGCCTTCTTTACATCGCCCTTCACCGTATCTTTCACAGTACGAGCCACCTTCACAAAGCCATTCTGTTCCTGTTTCAGAAGTTCCGTCACACCTTCTTGATCCATCAAGTCACGCTACAGAGTTTTAAAATAAAAATCAAATAGATCACATGAATATAGTATTTTAAATGTTATTTTCTTTTCTTACCTTCAATTTCAAGAGTAGTTCAATCACCTTCGCCCAATCCCATCGTTCTTCGTAGCTTGTTGGAATTCTTGCTGATCGTACTTCAATAAAAGCATATCTGGCTGGAGTAACTAAGCAGGTTGATGTTAGTGTCATCTTTTCATCAATGAAGTGAATGCCGAAGATCTGTCTCTTGAGGAATGTGTCGTATGAAGCCAACTTGTAGTTTCGGAGATCGACACCAAGGGAGTTGATGGTGTTGCTGATCTGCTTGAGAGTGTCTTCCTCGGTATGTCCGTCGTCGTTTCTAAACAAAAAAAAAAAAAAAAAAAAAAAAAGGCGATGGAATACAACATAAAACAAGATGAGTTCTTTCACTATTAACATTTTTTCCCTTATGTTATTACCCTGATGATTCAATAAGCAATCGTTCCACCTTGTCCTTGAGAGAAGTTCCGATACCATCCAACAGTGAGCGAAAGTTCATTGGCTTTGGGAGACAGAGTGATAAGAGCCTATTGTTCATAAGTCCCTTTTCGCACCTAATAGGAAATGGAAAAAAAAAATAGCAATACAAGTTAAATAAGCACATCAGTAACAATACTTTTGATTTTGACTATTTTTTTTTTTTTTTTTTTTTTTTTTTTTTACATACCAGACGAAGTCCATCAGCCTTGTAACACCAGAGAATGCCTTGAAAATCGGGATAAAATGTTCGCAAAATGGGGTCCTTTCATTGGTGGTTTTGTCGCCAGCCTTGATCATGCAGTTCAAATGGAAGTCCGTCAGAATGTATCGCATCATCTTGTTCATTTCGAGTTCTTCTTCAGTGCATCCTTCGTATCCATTCATCCACATAAACTTCGGAAAGTCATCCATTTTTTCTTCCAACACTGATTTCAAAAACATCTTCGTACCAGGGAAATCATCCAAACAACTGTTGCTATCTTGTTCACCCATGTTGACTTGGTAGATTTGGTTGGCAATAGATGATGCTTGAAATGCATGATGTTCTGATAGCACAATGTCGACAAATTTGTTCAATGTTGTAATGTCGTCTGCGTCAATGCGTGGTTTGTTGGGGGAAGTCTTGTATTGGTGGGGGTGCAGGTAAATGTATGTTTTACTTTTTTTCCGCAATTTTAACATGTTCTATCGTTAATATTGAAGATAAAAAAAATTAAGTTGTTCATTTCCAATTCCATATTTTCATCATCAGCCTTGGCTTACCTTATTGTCTAAGAAAACATCGTAATCGGTTCCACTATCATCATTGCTTTCATCATCTACTTGTTGTCTTTTCTGGGAAGGTCCTTCCACTGGATCGCTATTAAAAATTAAAATAAAAAAGGTCAATAAAAAATGTACATACATTGTCTTAGATTCATGATAGGTCGTGTCGCATTCTATATGTCATTCATTTACCTTGGTCGCTTCGCTTTCCTTTGTTGTTGTTGTTGTTGTTCGTGTTGTTGTTCCTTTTCTTCCGGTTGTTGTTGTTGCTGTTGTGGTTGTGATTGTTGTTGTTGTTCGGGATAGTACAAATCCTATCAATCATAAGTTTTTATAAAGTATTTAGAACCTGTACACATTTCCTATCTGTAATCATTTCAATTTGTCTTACCTTTTCGATGTTTCCGTAGACAGTAGCGTCACCAGTGTTGTATTGGTTAATGATTGTTGCCGGCAGTTGTGGCAAAATATCATCAATTATTTGTGCCTAAATAATAAAAGAAAAAGATAAATACACGCATAATACACACACGCACACATACACACAGCTTTACCCTTAGATTTTTCTTCAAGTAGCCTAAGTATATCAGCAAATCGTCGGGTAAAGTTCGTTTCTTGATCATTGTATGAAGACAATCTTGATATTCGTCCAGTAGCTTTCGGAGCACAGTCTTGGAAGGTCTTGACTGCTGGTAACCTTTCCAGGAGAGAAAACCTTCGAAAGTCCAATGATTCACAGCATTTTCTTGGAAAAAATTTAATTTAGTTATGTGGTGCCGATATCAATACGCTTGTTCAGATAGCATGGTGGGCACGACATGTTGGAAGACGATAATACAAAGAAAGAAACGCCAAGCTTTTTTTGAAAAAAGAATATATATGCACTATTGAACATTTAAAATTAAGTCACATTTTCACATTTCAAAATCCGAAATGGTCATCAATGTTGAGTGTTGAAATTTTCGCTTGGCATTTTTATTTTCCTAACACAACTCTACTGGATGTCACTTTGATGGGGGACTCTACCGATAAAGAAGGTGAAGCAGTTTTTGGATAGCTGAAGGGCAATATGCAAGGCTATTGATCGACTGTCCTCTAGCGTATCTGTTGATGCTAAGCAGCTACCCTTGCTGTTATAGTCCTTATCTTTGACAGTAAGGTGTATGACGTATTGCACGGTATACCTTGATGAAACTGATTTCGGATGCTCAACGGAAGTACGTAGCTTTTCAATATTAGTCACCTGTGGTACACTGATTGGAAGCAAGGTATCAAAGAAAAGGGTATATACTAACTATATGATGATAATACACTTACTTTTTTTTTTTTTTTTTTTTTTTTAGGCGTGTTATTTATCACTTTCGACTCGATTTGACAAGAATGTGAACTCAATTCAAGGTGATATCAAACTTGCGGTAAGGAAAATATGGTCTGCTTGATTATGTGAAAATGAATGTATATACTGCTTTCTCTTATATTTATTTGAATAGAAGGCAAGCAATAATAACAGATTTTGGCATCAATGGTCACGACAAGCTTACAGCAAAAGCAACAATATCCATCCACTTCGCAGTATGGCAATTCATCAACCTCGATCTGATCTTGGACTTTGTGGCGATATTCGTGAAATCAACAACAATAGTTAGCGAAAACTGACAACTGGCAATCGACACTGAAAACACCAACCTCACTATCTATCCGTCTCTTTTGGAGAAAACTTTGGCGATTTATATTTATTATTATCAAAAGAAACAATTGAATAATGCGGTGATTATATATTGGCTTGCTTAGATGTATCTTTTGTAGTTGGTTTTTCTTTTTATTTATTCGATTACAATAAACAAATTCTTTATATCCATTCTTCAAATCGATCAATTTTGCTTTACTGAGACATTTGGAACCACCAATTTTAGCCCTGATCAATAGCCCTGATGGTGTGGATGCATCAGTTTGGACCTAGATAAGGATCAAGTCATGGCTCCTGAACCTTCCTCCAATCGTCAAGACAGAATTCAATCATACAATTATAGCCCTTTTGAAAACTTCAATTCCATTACTCTCCATCGCGACTGTGACTCTCATTATTATCTTTATATATTTTAGTATATTCCCCCTTTTGTTATTTACTACATTTACATTTTTTATTATGCATTTTACATATTCTCTTATTATTTGTTCATGAATACCTGTATCAATCAATAAAGTTTTATATCTTTTTTATCATTATGCAAATTGGTGTATATGGTTATTGTATGTGGATTTTGTGTGCGTGCTTTAGGTGTGTGAATGTTTATTTGCTCTTGATGATAACACTATATTTGAAGAGCTTGTGTTAGAAAAAGAAATCGGATTACAGCAGTCTCAGGATGATTGTCTTGCTTTTTTATTTGTAGTCCAAAATAAATCTGTCCTCGTCCAAAAAAAAAAAAAAAAAATTGATCTGTCCAAAAAAATACAATGCCCCTCCAAAAAAAAAATCGCATCGTCCGAAAATCTTATTCATTGGAACTTAAAATACTACTGTATCGGCCTATTTTCTTTTGTTGGGGCGCCATCAATTTCCAAATATACGACGAGTCATTTCCGAAAACACTGTATAAATGATGATGCATAAATGTGTATTTTTTATTTTTATTTCCAATGTTAAATAAATATCAATATCAATCATACTAATACTAATACTAAATTAAAAATTGTCAAAATTCCCATATCCTTTCGGTTGTGTTTTGATCCGTTTACTGCTGCTGCTGCTACTACTGGTAATGGAAGTGGACGTCGTCGTCGCCGTCTCGTCTAATGTTGTCCTGTCGATGTTGTCTTTGCGTTTATTGGATGTAGCATTGCTGTCTATAGAGAGATACTTGCCGACGCCACCGCCACCGCCAGCCGCTGTCGCCGACGTCTTGGCGCCTTGAGATTTTGTGACATTGGGACCAAACCAGCCCATGCTATTGATCTTGGCTTCCTTGCGTTCCTTTTCTGCCTGAATCGCTGCTGCATTTGCTTCCTTGGTCAATTTACTGTTGAGTCTGTCCTTATAGACTTGGTAAGGGTCCACCAACACATCGACACCTGTCATCTTGATATCTCGTTCAGGGCGATCGGTTTTCTTATCCACAGCAATCGACTCCATTTTGTTAAGTACATCCATGCCGCCCACTACACGTCCAAAAATAGTATGTTGTCGATCCAAATGTGTGCAAGGTCGATATGTAATAAAACTATTTAAAAAAAAAAGAAAAAACATTGGGAGTTCAAGTCAGTCCACATCCCCCTCTTCTTCAATTACAAAAAAAAAAAAAAAAAAGAAAAAAAAAAGAAGTAGACTTACAATTGTGACCCATTTGTATCTTTGCCATGATTGGCCATACTGAGAATACCACGATCATCGTGTGATAATGTATGCTTGATTTCATCCGGGAATTCTTGGCCAAAATAGGATTGACCACCTTTTCCTGTACCAGTAGGATCACCACCTTGAATCTACATTGGAAATCAATTTTTGTAAAGATATAGAGTATTAGCTGTCTACTACTACACAATATGAAATCCACTCCTCCCCATTTGTTCTTTACCATAAAATTTTTGATGCTTCGATGGAAAATGACGTTATCATAATAACCCGTTTTGGCCAACATGATAAAATTGTAACACGTTCGCGGGGCCTATAGATATATATAAAACGGTACGTTAGCTTCCCAATCCACAGCTTCCAACGCTCTCCTTAATGTCTTTTGATCATTTTACCTTGTCACAATACAATTCAATATTCAGGTTCCCCAGGTTGGTTGCAATACGCACGTAAGCCTTTGATTTGATTTTTTTGTACATGTATTCGTCTTCATTGATCAATGCCTTTTCATTGACGGTGACCCGTTCCACTGCTGTTGATGTAAATGACTGAGCCACGGCACCCGTGGAGAAATGGGCGGCATTGTAAGGGGTTGATTTCTTGATCGGTTGATGATACGAGACATTGGGTGCATCCTTGATGGCTTCCTTGTTGTTGTTGTTGCTGCTGCTACTATTACTTGTTTCCTTTTCCTTTTTGCTGAGTTCTGCATAAATGCGTCCTGCCGTGCCACCCATGCCTTTGACATTGATATTGTTGATCGGTTGACGTTTGGCCGCCTCTTCTGCTGCATTGACCACCTTGAGATCATTGTTCAAATAATGGAAGTTGGACATGTCTCTATTTTCAAGGTTGTGAGGATCCTAAGTAAAGAAAAACAAACCATGGTACGAACACTTAGTAAAACTTGCGTTGTCGCTCTCAAGTGACGTTTTTATTTTTATTTTTTATTTATTTTACCTGAATCATGATAACATCCTTGCGTGTGAATGGTTCATCTGTGATCAAATCCTTCCAATACTTTGCCTTGATATTCAATCGTTCAATGGTATCATAAGCATAAACGTTGCCCGTTGTTTTGATGGCGGCGATGGCGGTGTGGTCAGAAAATGTCTTGAAGGTTACGGGACAGTAGAATTCGCCCTTGTCGTTTTTGTGAAACTTGAGTGTGATCAATTCCTTGGTGTGTAGTGGTTTTCCAGTGACTGGGTTGGTGCCGTATTTCTTGATGTAAGGGATGATGTGGACCAGATCAAACACGATGCCTTCTGGTGTACAAACAGGGTGATCAAACGGTTGAAGTGATAAAGAGCAACAATAAAAAGGTAGCCGACGGAATTCACCTGATGCCTTTTTTCCCGATGCCCCTGAGGATGCAGAATGTTGACCCACTTGTCCACTCCATTCCGAATGTGTAATATACAACTTGTCAGTCCATTTCCCCATATTTAAGTCGAAGTTAAAAAAAAAAAAAGAGTGGAGCGGTTGGCTCCCACCACTAAAGTAAAAAAAAAAAAAAAAGCGGGCGGGAATTGAAATTGATTTCATTCTAGCCTTGTTGGTCAGGTTTTCTTTGGGCTTTCGCGCCCTTTCTGCCTTTTTCTTTTTTTCTTTCTCATCCTCATTCTTTGCACCTTTTTGCGATGGAAAGTGATGATCATCTTTCTGTTTATCCACAACAACAACATAAACGACGCTCAGTAAGACCAACAAGTCTCATTCCTGATCCTGATGTCCCTGCTCTTACTGCTCACTGGTAACGAAAAACTTTTTACATTTTATATATGTGTGTAATATATATATCTATCTATACTAAGTGTGTGTGTCTCTCCTCTCTTTCTTTCCCCATCGCCATTTAAGGTTTCATGCTATTGACCAGCCGGTCGTTGACCCTTTAGCTATTCGACGAGCCAAAAGTACCACCAATCTCAAGAAACCCCCCAAAAGTCCCTCGTCACCAAAAGTTAAACCTCCTTCCAAATGGATTGCTTTTTCAAAACGGGATTCTATGGCGCTTGAAAAGGCTTATCAGGTAATACACAAAAAAAAAAAAAAAAAAAAAAAAAAAATTAAACCCCACCCAAAAAAAAAAAAAGAGCTGGGGAAGGATGTGATTCTGACTTGGTTATATGTTTGGTTTAGGGAAACGATGTCCGTGCCAAGGTATCCGTCAACGAAGATCAATTATTTGAAGTGGATGTTTATGAACGTACTATCAGTCCTGTTTATTGGGAAGGCGCGACGTATGAAGTGCGACGGGCAACTTGGTTTATGCAGGCCGATGGTTCCAAATGGGACCCATGTGAAGAAAATCTGGCCGAACAAATTGAAATTGGTTATTAGTAAGTCTTATATATATAATAATAATAATAAGGAGGAGGAGAGATAGCATGATTCATTGAATTCCTTTTTTTTTTTTTTTTTTTTTTTTTTTTTTGTTCATAGTAAACATAAACCATACAACAATGAAAATCAACAACCTGTAGAAGATTCAAGTACGATACCATCCGCCACCGACCTCTCCAGCAGCAGCTCTAAACGATACTCATTCCCTCAAGCCAAAACTGACGAACCATCCTCATCCACGGCCACAGTGGAAGAAAAGAAATTGGAGATGACGTTGGCCAAACAACCTGTGGAAAAACAGTGGAATTTATTGGGACGGTATTTGGGTCAATATATTGTTTATACAGGTGCGGACACGGCCTGGTTATTATCGTAAGTTCCCCTTTCAATAAAAGAAAGAAGGAAAAAAAAACGACATAAAGGAATAAAAAGATTCATGGATCCTTTTTATTATTATTATTACAGAAATAGCGCTAGTAGCAAAATCGCCAAAAGCATCATCACCAGGCTCACCAACAAACAAAATATGGGTGGTACTCGATTAATCCGTGGATACGAACAAGTAGAAAAACAACGCCAATCCACCAAAACAAAACCAACAACGACAACGAAATCTTCGGCGGACGAAAAGGCAATGGATGAATCAGATATGACAACGAGCAACAACAGTAGTCGATCACCTACACCCACTCAGCCACCATTACAGGATGTCGATGATGTGGATCAAGATGAAGATGATGAAATTCGAAAAATCGACCATCTTGTCTTTGCTGTCCATGGGTAAGGAAAAGCAGTAGCTCATATCAAAAGGAACATACTCACGAGACGAATGACTTTTTTTGGTGGTGAATTCTAGTATTGGGCAAAAGATGACCGAGAAAACAGGCCAAAACTTTGTTGATGGTAAAATAAAAAACAAACAACCCCCCTTCGTTTTTGTACACCCTTTGAAAAAATATGTCATACTGATATTCCTGTTTTTTTGAAATTAGATATTGTCTCCTTTCGCAAAACTGTCAAAACAGCGTATCCAACAGGTATTGCCGCAACAAGCACACCACAACGTACCAATGGCATTCTTGTCTTACCGATTTTATGGCGCCAAGATATCAAATTTGGAATTGCTTCGGATGATGATGAAAGTATTGAGGCGGACCTTGGTATGCTTGGCATTGATGATGGATGTCCGACACTGGATGAACTGACACTAGATGGGATTCCAAATATTCGTACTGTTGTCTCTGATGTTTTGATGGACAGTAAGTGTATAAAAAAAACTGATGAGGGAGAAAAGAATAAGAAGACTAACGTGATCCCCTACTGTTTTGAAAAAAAAAGTTCCTTTATACATGACACCGAAATACAGGGACCAAATGATCAATATCATCTCCAAGGAAATGAATCGAGTGTATGGGCTTTATACACAAAGGAACCCTGGATTTGCTGGCAAAGTGACGATTATTGGTCATTCGCTCGGGGTAAGTTCTCTTTTTTTTTTTTTTTTTTTTTTTTTTTTTTTTTTTTTTTTTTTTTTGCATTCAAAATCACAGGGCTGGGATATTTATGGAGTATTTTTATTTATTTGGTTAGTCTATGCTTGCGTTTGATATGCTTACCACTCAACCACTCGATCTCGCACAACAAGGCAACAATAGCAACAACAACAACAAAAGTAATAATAACAGCAGCAGCAACAGCTCTATACCACACTCGCTCAGCAACCCAACGGCCCCGCCCTTAAATTTCCAGGTCCAGAACTTTTTCGCCGTGGGATCGCCTCTGGGCATCATCTTGTTACTGAAAGGCTTCAAAATTGGTTCTCGCAAATCATTGACATCTTCCTCTCAACGATCCTTTGCTGACGTCTCATCCACATCCGCATCACCTATTCCCATTTGTTATCCTGCTGTTGAAAATCTCTACAATATATTCCATAAGGTAAGTTGGAGAATCATGCTGTCATTCTTGCCCCCAAAAACACAAAAGGACAAAAGAGGGATGTCAACTCTTACTTTTTCTTTATATCTATATTGTCACCATGTAGGCCGATCCTGTCGCATACCGTATTGAACCATTGATCAGTCGCCATTATAGCGCCAAAATGAAACCTGAACCTGTACCATACGTCAAAGGGGGTTTGAAAGGTGTATTTGATGCTGGATATAATGTAGGTTCCGGGATTGCCAACCGTGCGGGTGCCATGTATGAATCGCTCAAGGTCGGGCTCACCACCAATCTTTTGATGCGAGGGTTTGGACTTTCTCGACAACAAATGTATAAGGACAACACAGCATCAAGCACCGATGACGATAATGACGATAGTGACAATGGCGACGATGAAAGTGATGACGACTTGCAACAAACAAAAGCAGCAGCGGCGGCAATGGCGGCCTCTTCAGCGGCATCCAATGACTCTATCTCCATACCACCCATAGCATCTAACACCTTCTCTACATCAGCGGCAGCAACAACAGCAGCAACACAGCATCCACCATACCCATCCGAGCATCATCATCATCATCATCATAAACATACCACGAACGGCTACTTGACTCCCCCATCCACCACGACCACACCTCCTGGCCTCATCAGTCACGACAACAACAGTAACAATACGCAACGCATTCGATCCAACAGCGACCCTGCCTATGCATTTTCGTCGTCCCCTTCCATCGCCATGAATCGCCAACCTTCCTCGGGCCTCAAAACAACCCATTCACGGCACTCGCCTCCCGCTCCACTGCCCACTCAACCTCACTCACACGGCGCGCGGAAATTGAAACTACTGAATTTGAATGGTCGTGTAGATTATGCTTTACAAGAAGGTCTTTTAGAAAACCCCTATTTGAATGCATTTAATGCTCATATGCAATACTGGCAGGTAAGAAAAAAAAAAAAAAAAGTAGCATCATGTGGTTCATACAAAGGAAAGGAACCCCTAGAGTATACTCACAAGGCTCTGATTTTTTTTTATTTTCTAGGATATCGATGTGGCGGCCTTTATTGTTAGAGAAACCTATAGATAAGTGTGTTGTGCTACAGTATAGTTTAGAAAGGATCGATTCCCCTTCCCCTTCTTCCTCCCTTAGGTGGTATATATATATATATATATTATAGTCATTGATTAATTTTATTTTTGCTACGGAATAAAAAAAACTATGCACACAAACAAGTGATACAAAAATGACGATAGTCTCGTGATTTTTTAAAAAGCCGATGAACCCCACAAGACAAACTTCGTTTTTTTCTTTATTATTTTCATCTGTATAGATTGACTATCCCAACTCATGCAGGACGGTCTGAGCTCGACAACAAGATGATACATGCTAACGATGACGACAATGACGAAAGGTAACAACCCGCTCAATATCTACATATAGATGATTGTACTAACATTTTTTTGCAAAAGTGTTCCCAATTGGGCCAAGAAACCGTTGCTAGGGTTTTCCACATGGTCAACACAACTACTGGATGATGTGGATGGTTATGGAGGCAAGAATATCTCCCCTTGGTAACATCAAAATTCCTCCCTCCCCCTTTCGCACACACACACACACGCATATGATAACACCTCTATTTTTTTTTTTTTTTTTTTTTTTAGGTTCAACGAGACGAACATTCAGGAAATCTCCGATACGATGAAAGTCAAGCTACCGCGGTACGAGTACATCAATTTGGATTCGGGATGGAGCAACACGGTGGATGGGTATGGGCGATGGATGTACCGGGACGATCTGTTTCCGTCGGGGCTTGGGCATCTCAGCAAACAATTACGACGCAATGGGCATATCTTGGGCATCTATCTTTTACCTGGGATCCCAGCGGCGGCGGCGCACCACAATTTACCGATCAAGGGCACCACCCATACCTTAGGGGAATACACACAACAACGCAAACAGGGGAATGTGTTTCGGGGTCTGACGTATATGCCGGATGTGCATGATGAAGTGGTGGCGCATTATTTCGATACCATGGCCAGTTTGTTTGCGGATGAGTGGGGGGTCGGGTATGTGAAAATCGATGGGTGTGGACCGGGCAGTGGGGATCAAATCACGCCCGACTTGGCGCCCGATACACGACGGACGTTGCAACTGATGGGACGTAGTTTTCGCCGACGTGGGATTTGGACGGAATTATCATGGTATTTGGATGTGGCGTATGCCGATGAATGGGCGGTGATGGCCAATGGCGCACGGATTTACATCGATATTGAATCTTACTCGACACGTACCATGACGTCGCCGCAGCGTGTGTTGGATCGGTTTGCCTTTGTGCCTCGGTGGGCGGCCAAGCGCAACGTCGTGGGGAAACACACAGGCTTTTATGTGGATTTGGATGCCGTCTTGGTTGGCATGACCACGCCTTGGAATGCACGGTGTATTGATGGGCTTGGCAGTGATGTGGTGCGACGGACCTATGTGACATTTTGGGCGCTGGTCAGTTCGGTGTTTTGTATTGGCGCCGACCCTCGTCTGCTTCCCGACCAATACGTGGCCATGCTGCATCACCCGCAAGTGCTGGACATTCATCAAATCGGTCGCATCGCCACCCCGCTCCCCTTCACAGATCCCTGGCATTACAGACAGGTGTGGTGGAAACCCCTCGATGACTCTGTGGTGTGTGTTGGGCTTTTCAATACCTTTTATTATCCTCTCTCGTTCCAACAACAACAACAAGACAAAGACGCGACAAGTGCGGTGACGGCGGTGGTGGATAATGGCACGCCGTGGCTGGATCTGGAAGTGCGCTTTGATTTGGCAGATGTGTTATTGGATGGATGCCAGCGTGCTCGGATCTCGGATGTGTGGACTGGCAAAGAGTTGGGCGTGTGGGACTCTAGTTACTCGACACGTTTGGAACCTGGGGCATGCCAGCTGCTTTTACTTACTCCACTCCCTCCCTCCTCGTAGATAGTTTATAGAATCTTTTTATTTTATTTTTATTATTATTTTTATCTCCTACTTATATATATATATTATGCATATCTATTTCAATAAAAAAAATTGATATATCATTATTATCTACTGGTTGTTGAATAGTAGTAGGAAGTGGATGGATGATCTAGGAGGTTAAACCAAAAACAAAGAAGCTGGGGGACGGCATTCATTGGGCTGGCAAATTGCACGTGAGCCTAATAAGGGGGGGGGGTTCTGGTTGATTGAAATCTCAAGGAAGTAAAGGTCAACTTGCTTTAATATTACAGCTTGAGTTACGGGAGAGATAGAGAGGGATCTCAGAATTGAATATGAAAATATTATAAAATGGAAGTGATGACGGGATATCAGCTGTTTGCACCATCAAAAAAAGATATTTTATTGAAGCATAGTAAGTAAAAACTGAAGGAGAGAGATTCATTATGATAACAAGGACTTCAACGATGAATGATCAACAAAAGTCTGAAGAAGAACAAACAAACAATCATACAATAGGGGCTAATATAATTTACAAGACATGATGGGAAAGACTAAAATGGAATATCTGTTAATGAACCATAACAACCATCAACATTAATAATCCAAGGGGAGGGTGATGATAGTGAAAAAAAAAAGGTGGGGAAAAATAATACCATGGCGTATCGCGTTTGATTCAGTTGCATGAATTTGATCAATTTTCTAAGCCAATCAAAAAAAAAAAAAAAAAAAGGCTTTATGAGCCTGACAACAACCAACCGGAGGTCCTCGCTCACAAAAACAATCCATTTCTGAGCCCAATCGTATTTTCTTAATCATCCATGTAAACCTAGCAACCAATCACATGTCATCACACCCAATCAGTCACCAAAGACTAAATGATAGTAACGATAAAATATAGGCCAACATATAAAAAAAAATCTTTATTTGTAAGAAACTAAAAAAAAAAAAAAAAAAAAAAAAAAAAAAAAGAGGGACAAGCTAAATCTAGGTATTTAATCTAAGAGCGATCTTTTTTGTAATTCTAATTTGAGGGTATCCAATTGTTCCACTATATCATGATGGCGATCAAGACCATATTTTCTTGCAAAGCTAGCCAAAGTATTGTATGTTTTTGAATTGGGTAAAGGCACCGCTGCTGCGCCTACCTTCCTATGGCTAGGACCATGAGGGACCATGGACGTGACCACTTCCAAAGCTTGCCGCCATCGTGCTTCCTCCGAGACCGCACCCACTCGACACAGACATTCTACATACGAGTTGTAATTGTTGGTATTGAGTGTGATATCATTGCGATGCAACAGCATGGACCAAATGGCTTTTGCGCGTCGTGACTGACCATGATGTCCACACGCATCCAAGACAATCGAGATGGTGGTTTCATCAATCCCCACTCCCCTGGTGGCGGAGGTGGTGGTAAGCATGGTGTCCCAAAGATAAAGCACCTGGTCGATTTGATCGGTTCGATTGTACCCATCCATCAATGCATTGTAAATCCCCACATCTGGATCCAACGCCATATCCATTTTAATCAATCGATGCACTTCCTCCAACGCCGCCAGATCGCCGCTCTGTCCACACCAATGTAACATGGCCGTGTAGGTATGAAACGTCGGTTGGATCCGTAATTGTCGCATATCGGTAAAGAGCTCCATCGCCGAATCCAAGAGATGATGGTTAGTGTGATGTTGTTGTTGTTGAGATAAGGCTGAGATCAAGGTGGTATAAAACATCGAGTCCAATGCAATCACCGGTCGTCGTCCTCTTCGTTGCTGTTGTTGTTGTTGTTCAAATCGTGTTTCTTGTTGTTTGTAATGTTGTTCCCGTAACACATAATAAATCTCCATCGCATCATCCACTTGCCCACTATTGATATACGCCAACATCAAGCTGCTAAACGTCGCCACATCCGCCACACACACACGATGCGACCGAAACACTCGATCATACAACGTCTGCGCCAAATCCGCTCGGCCTTGTTTCGCCAATCCATGCATCAGTCCATTGTATGCCTTGACATCCAAAGACACCCCGTGTTTTGCTGTGGTGGCTAAACGCGTCCATAGGCGTTCCATGGTCGTGTGATCATGATCCAGGGTGGCCGCCGCCTTGGCCAAACATGCCATCATCCGCTCCATCGTATGGTTGCTGTTTCCCATTGTTGCTGTCGTTGTCGTCGATGATTGGTGCGTTAGTGCTTCTTCAAACAAGGTCAAGGCGCCAGGAAGATCCCCCATCATCACTTCCGCCTCCATCATGATCCCATACGTGACATGATCCGGGACAAGGTGACCTCTTGTTTCCATTTGATGCACCAGAGCTGCTGTTTTGCCGGGGTTGCGCTGCTGATTGAGAAGACCGTCCAATAAAATATTGCATGTGATCGTGTCGGGTGTGAATTGGCCTCGATGATGATGACGACGGTGTTGACAAAGGTGTTGATAGATGGCCAGGGCTGCATCGACATCTTTCATGACAGAGACCTGGAATGCCATCATTGCATTCACTGTTGCAATATCCATTGTTGTTGTTGTTGTTGTTGTTGTCGATTTGAGTTTCCTTTTCTTCTTTGGCTGTTGTTGTTGTTTCTCATCATCATGATCATTATTCTGCAGGAGGAGGGTATGGAGTTGCTGATAGATCGGTAAGCCTAACGTTGCATTTTTGGTCTGGGTGGCGATATGAAGCATGGTGCTGAATGTATATCGGTCCGGCGTCACGGGCATGTTGTTGTGATACAGTTGTGTTGCCTTGTCCCATTGTTGATCGACATTTAACATGGATAACACCGTATTGTAAGACGCCACATCCAAAAGCCCTTCTTGTTGCTCATGCAGGACTTGAAGTGCCTTGTCGATGGCCTTGTTGCGTTGATAACATCCCAACAGTGTATTGATCGTAAATACCGTCGGTGTCAATCCCAGTGCTGGCAAGACCTGATCCATGGCCCTTTCCGCCCCGCCCACATCGCCATGCACACCATAACAGAACATGAGCGCATGCACATCAAATAAATCAGGTGTCAACCCCCAATGCCGCTTCATGCCCTGATGCTCCACCATGTCTTGTAACCAGGCCAAATCACGCGATTGCCGACCTTTGCGTGCCAAAAGTAACAACGGTCGCCAGGTGTGGAATCGATCCAATGTCGTGCCGTGCATGGCCGCCAGCTGTTTCTTGGCTTGATTGAGGTTTCGTGATGCTATGGATTGTTGCACTGCTAATTCTTGGGTAGATACAGGTGGTTTGGATGCCGGTCGCCTTTTGATCTTTGCTTCATGGGGACGGTGCTGATGGTGATGTTGAAAGGAAGCAAGGCGTGTTGTAGTGGTCGTCGTCAAGGATCGCGAAGGAAAGAACGGCGATTGTCGTGGAACAAGGTGTAAAGGTTTACTCTGCCAAGTTGTTGATAATATCAAGGAAAGTCGTCGCCATGGGATCATTGAATAAAAAAAAAAAAAAAAAAAATGAGCAGTAAAAAGAAATAAGAGACGGGTTGTGTTTGTTTTTGTTTTGTTTTTTCTGCTTTGATTTTGATGATTTAAACTGCCGATCGCTACAGTGTTCAACCAATTCAAAATCAAAACAACTTGGACTTACTCCGTCCGCCTTTTTTGTTTGTAGAAGGGGCGTTCATCATCGAAAAAAAAAAAACGGTTTGTTTTTCCTTTTAACCAAAAAAAAGTTTATTTGAAATACGTTGGCAATATATTTTTTGCTACGTCAGGGGGGTTCCTTCCTCATACGTATTTTGCCAGTCTGAAAAATCAAAAAAAAAAAAAAAAAGATTTACACTTCCTTCGTTGTGGTTTCAGGCAGTTTTTGATTGGACCAGCTTTTACCTATCAAAACGTGAGTGGAGCATCATTCATGCAATATATATGAGTAAAAATATAGAGCCAATGGGGGCCTTTTTGTATATAATTATGGGACCTGGGAAGTAAAAAAAAGAACGTTGAGTCATGACGATGAATGATAAAGTTAAGGGCAAAAAGAGGAATAGATCCATTATAAAATGCGTGGGAGTTTTGCCTTCCCCAGGAAAGTGGGATGGGCGTTTCCTATGATAAGCTATCTGATTACAACCCATGTGATCATGTGGTTCTTTTTTTTTATTAGATCTGCCATATGGCTTCCTTGTCAATATCTTGTATCAAAAAAACAAAGCACAAGTTGCTTTGATAAATGACACCTTTCAATATATATATATATGTATACATTAAGTTTTTTATTTTCATTTTATTACTGGTCTTACTGCCTAGTTCCAAGTACATTCATGGAAAAGGGCCGTGAGAGTGCTATGGTTTTAGGTGTGAATGTCGGGGATTTAAATCCAGGGGGGTTCCCTTTTTTTCCACGGCTGTGCATGATCGTGAGAATTTCTGAATAGTAACATTTAAAACAAATCTTGTTCCCGTTCTCTCTCTTTCTTTTTCCTCTTTATTGTTTAATATTACTCATTTACACAAAATGCTTTCATTACGACACCAAAGCATTCGACGCTGCTATTCAACAACAGCCAAGCAGCACAAATATCAATACCATTCCTCTCAAGGTACATCTGGATACCGAACCTTGGGTTTAAGAAGAGAAGACAAAAGCCGTTGGGAACGACGTACTGCTTTGACGCCTGCTGCTGTCCAACAACTTGTCCGTGAAACTGGAACTGATGTTTATGTTCAACCAAGCACAAAACGGATTTATTCAGATGCCGATTATAAAAAGGTAAAAAAAAGGATTCATGCGGGCGGGTTGTGGTTTTTTGTGGATGTAAAAAATATATAAAGCATAGAAGCTTCAACTCGGTTTTCTTTTATATATTTATACATAGGCGGGTGCCATTGTTTCTGAAGATTTATCCAAGGCGGATATTATTCTTGGGATCAAAGAAGTGCCATCTGAATCCTTGTTGAAGGATAAATCCTATGTCTTCTTTTCGCATACGCATAAAGGAAATGCCAGCAATATGCCAATGTTACAATCTATTCTTGACAAGGTAAAATGGCGAAGATGGACGCAAATCATAGTCATATTATTTTTACTCACACACACACACCATCTATTGCAAATATAGAATATTCGATTGATGGATTATGAATTGATGAAAGATGATCATGGCCACCGGTTGGTAGCTTTTGGTGAATTTGCAGGCAAAGCTGGGATGATTGATATGCTACATGGAATGGGTCATCGTTTCTTGGGTTTGGGTTATTCTACCCCTTTCATGGTAAGCTTTATATATATGTCCTTTGTTTAATATTAATGTTATTATTATGATGATGATGATCATTATTCATTACAGTATCTTGGGATGGCACATGGTTATTCTTCTTTGGCATCGGCTCGGCTCTCATTAAGTCAAGTTGGAAATATGATCCAAGATCAAGGAACTCCTGAAAAGTTTGGTCCTTTGGTTTATGCGTTTACTGGTGATGGAAATGTGGCCCATGTAAGCTTATAAGAAGGAAATAACGGGAAATATAGGCAGGTGGGGGAAATTAACACTTGAATGACTTGTAGGGTGCTATGGATGTATTCAAGGAATTACCTCATGAATTCGTTCCTGTAGAAGATTTAAGCAAAGTGGTCAATGATAAAAGTAAAGTCAATATATTTTTACTCCTACAAAAAATGTGATCTGACTCTTTCGTTGTTGCTTTTTGTTATAGATCCTCGGTTGAATAAAGTCTATGCCACTCACTTGCACTCAAAAGACTATTTGGAACAAAAGAAAAATGGCGAGCCTATGATTAGCTTTGAACATTATCTTGAAAATCCAAAAGAATACCATTCCAAATTCCATGAAAAGGTGATGCCCACACACAACCCCTCCAATTAAATGAGGACGATGATGTACTGATTTCTTTATCTTTTTGTTTTGTTTTAGATTGCACCTTATGTAAATGGTGTAGTTACTGGTGGCTACTGGGATCAACGATATCCTCGCATTTTGACCAATGAGCAACTAAAATCGATCCAGTTACAGCAAGAACAAGGACTTATCCTTCCAGGCAAAATGATGACGTTGGCAGATATTGTTTGTGATGTCAAGGTAAAAAAAATAAATATAGCGTTTTTTTTCTTATTGTACTGACAATTTAATATATATATATATAGGGTGCCTTTGAATGTCTCTCTCATACAACCACTATAGACGATGGATTCTTTTACTATGATGCCATCAACAACAAGGAACATAAAAAGTAAGTTACAATTCAAGTAGTATTAATATTGAGATATATACTAAATCGCCCTCGTTTTTATTTTTATTTTTACTAGTCCTGAAGGAAAGGGTACACAAATCATGGGTATTGACATTCTCCCTGCAGAACTACCGGTTGAAAGCAGTGAACACTTTAGTGCCAAGCTATATCCTTATTTGAAAGAACTAGTAAGTTGAAAAAGGATCCTTCTTGTTGTCTTATTTTGTTACTTATGGTGCATCATTTAATATATTAATGATAGATTCATCCTGGTAAATCATCCAAAGATTGGTCTCCTAGCATTCGTAACTCGATCATTGCTGAAGATGGCAACCTTACCAAGGCACATCAAGATTTGGCCACGCCTCTCGCCAAAGTCCAAAAAACACATCAACAGCATCAAAACAAAAAGACGGTTCTCTTGCTTGGTTCAGGCATGGTAGCTGGACCATTAGTGAATCATTTAACAAAACGACCTGATGTCAACATGGTAGTAGGTAAACAGAAAAAAAAAAGAACTCATCAAACGGGAGGAGTCAATATTCATCCCCTTTTTTATTTTATTGTATTGGTGATGATACATTAGCCAGCAATATGCTTCAAGAAGCTCAGGCCTTGGTGGCAAATAAGGACAATGCTCAAGCCGTGACACTGGACATTTCGGACAAGACACAATTATCATCAATGATTTCCAAAGCAGATGTGGTGGTCAGGTACATGACGCCCCTTCTTCTCCCCCCCTTAAAAAAAACACATAGTAGACGGAGTTTTGAACTCACTTTTTTTTTTTTTATCTATAGTTTCGTTCCTGCGTTTTTACACGCCAATGTGGCTAAATTATGTGTGGAACAAAGAAAGCATATGGTGACGGCAAGTTATGTGTCGCCTGAAATGCAAACCTTGGATCAAGATGCACAAAAATCCGATGTATTGATTATGAATGAAGTCGGGTTGGATCCTGGGATTGATCACATGTCAGCCATGAAAATCATTGATGACGCTAAACAAAATGGCAAAAAGGTAATAATGAAAGAAAGAGAGAAAGAAGTTGGATAGTTGCTAATAAAAAAAAAATCTCCTCGTTTCTGTTGGTGGTGGAAAATAGATTCGATCATTTATCTCATGGTGTGGTGGTTTACCTGCTCCTGAAGCATCCAATGTACCTTTGGGATATAAATTCAGTTGGTCTCCTCGAGGTGTCTTGACAGCCAGTGGAAATGATGCCCTTTATTGGGCGAATGGAAAGGTAATAATAACTAGTCCACCCGTGCGCCCCCCGCCCCTCACTTTTGTATAGACGTCTGACAATGATTATCTTTTTTTTGTAGGAGCATGCTATTTCTGGGGATGATTTATTGAAAAACCATTTCCCTACCATCCGAACCGCATATCAAGGCTTTGTGTTTGAAGGGTTAGCTAATCGCAATTCATTGGGCTACGCTGATATCTATGGACTGGGTGATTTGAAGGATATGGATACCATGTTTAGAGGTACGCTCAGATACCAAGGTTACTCCGATCTCCTTTATGCTTTGAAACAATTGGGATTCTTGGATTTGAAACGCTCTTTGACTTGTTCCAACTGGGTAAGTAAAAAAAAAATCGCTCTTAATATGAGTAAGGCATCAAAAAAAGGCTTAACTTTTTTTAAAAAAAAAAAACATAGAAACAATACTTTGATCAAGTTCTTGGAGAGAAATCCGGTGCATTGGCCAAGACCTTAGGATTGAAAGAAGGAGGTGAAATGATGGACAACGTGAACAGCGCACTCGACTTTTTATCCCGTGGATTAGACAATGTTCCCTTCCCATCGAACCAAGACAAGGCATTGGATATTTTCTCTTCCTTGTTGACCCATCAATTGGCCTACCAAGCCGGTGAAAAGGATATGGTGGCGATGCATCATGAATTTGGCATTGAATCCAAGGATGGACAAAAGGTAAAAGCACCAAAAAAAAACACAACTTTGCTTGATGTGGATGGGGGTTTGGAAATTTTGTCTCACCTTTTTTTTTTTTTAAATAATAAAGGAAACCATCACATCGACCATGATTCAATATGGTCAAGAAAACGAAACGGCCATGGCAAAAACCGTTGGCCTGCCTGCGGCTATGGTCACGGAATTGGTACTTGACAATCAAATCACCGACCGTGGTATTTTACGTCCGATTAAACCTCAGGTATATGTGCCTGTCCTGGATCAATTGGAAAGTCATGGTGTGCACTTTGTGGAACAAGTCAAGCCTGCGCAAGCCATTCGTTTGGACCCTACCGGTAGTGGCATCTGGCAATAAGTATGATTGTAGAAATAATACATAGAATCGTCTCCTCCTCCTCCTTTATTCCATTTTGAATTAGTGTTATGTAGTCTAGTCCTTATATATATCTTTAATTTTTTTTTAGTTGTAGTTTTATTTTTTCACTTTTTTTCGTGTTACATCTGATGTACAAAATAAAATGACTCTTTTTTTTTTTTTTTATGACTCCTCCATACATAACACACAGATTCATTGAATTGATGATCGTAGATAGATATTGGTATATATACAACTGTAGCTTTATTTATATTGATAAAGATATCTTTAGGAGGGGAAAATGATAAAAAGACAGGAGGAAAATTGGTAATAATGATGATAATAATAATAATAATAATGTAAAGTAAGGATTGGGATAGATTATAGACGTGAAAGAGCAACAGAGATGGGTAGGTGTTTATACGGGTTGGTTAGGGATTTGATGATGAGCGTTTGCAGCGGCTTGCTTACGCATTTTTCTATACCGTAAGAAACAAACAAGGAATGACAACACAAGAACCACAATCACAACAATAATAGTCCATCCATAATCCCGGCAATAGCAGAAATAGCCACTTTCTCGACAGCTAACAAGAGCGGTGGAAATCATGGGAGGATTATCCAAGATACAATCGCCAACACGGTATTCACTCATGATTTAAATAGATAAAAGAAGCTGTATACATGTTAGTTCATCGCAAGTCAATTCATGATGTATGATGATAGGCACACTTACAAAAGAGATAAAAAGAAATTTCAGGGGGAAGCTGATAAAGTAATAAATGAAATAGATCCGATACTAAAAATCGGTTCTTTTATATACAAAAAAAAAAAAAAAAAAAAAAGAGGGGCGGGAGTAGGGGAGCACACAGCCTCATTTGAGTAATACAGTCATTTCCTGATCCAGTAGCACAAGATTATATTTTTTTTTCTGTGTGTGTGTGCTTGCTTTGCGCTCATGAGGTCCATTTATGGTAAATTTAGTGGCTGTCACTCTTTTTGTTTATATTTCTATACCTGTAATTTTTTAATTCGTACAGTATTAAATCACTTTCAAAATATAGCGATTGAATCTAATTCTTTTTTTTTTTTTTTTACTGACCAATCCAAGTTGCTCGTTATCATTTAGTACAACAACTTTGTATCTGCCATCCAGGACTCCACTAGCAGCAAAAGACAAAAAAAAAAAAAAAAAAAAAAAAAAAAAAACGTAGAGTCTGGTTATGATTTAGTTACCCCATCACCTGGATCGAGAAATTTATTATCATCCAATTTTGGTAAAACTCCTGTCCGTCATTAATCATCCAGCCACATTTTGGTGTTCACTTTTTTCTCTTTTGCTCCCTTGGCCCTCAGCCAACGTGTCCAATCTTTCTTGAAGTTTGAAAAAAAACAAGGTTACTGCGCCCAGTGTCATTCTAATAATCTTCATCATGCTAAAAATAAACCAAGACAGTAGCACCAAGAAAAATAGTTTCATAGCAACAGCGAACAATGCTTCTTCTTTTTCTTTTTATAGTTAGCTAGGTATTTCTGTAGGGCTTGTTTTGTTTGTGGGTAAGATTCACTAACGAGAAGAGTTTAAAATTGAGTGTCGAACATCATCATATATGATATTGAAGGAGGGGATGCCTTTGACGGATTGGGGTTACAGTAATATATGCACGTAGGTAGGTCGAGTGATTCCGTTGAAGGGGAGGGGGAGTGGATATCATATCTTCTGTACGTCTAGATCAAAGAGAGCACCCACCGTTTTCGGTGTTGTGGGATGTTAGCGTTCTCAGTCATGATGAGAAAATACCATGGCGATGTAAGAATTATGTCGAGTGGATGAGAATGTAAAAAAAAAATATTCGGATTGGAAATGGATTCGGATTGCTGATCCTCATCACCCAGCTGATCGGTTTTCTATCATAGACACATGTTCCCTTCTTTCTTTGGTGGCGGTGGGTGGCGCATGCCAAAAGTCCATGTCCACACTCTTCCATTAAAAAGTCATTTGTTAACACTCCGATCGAAACGAGAGACTTCTTTTTGATTAAGGGGCGAAGCACACTAGAGGATGTGAGGGTTGAGTTAGATTACTGTACCTGATACGCGAAGAGGAGTAATGATAGTAATATCAAACTGTTTTTTTGGATCATATGTTTTTTTTATATCTGACTTTGTATGATCTACTATACGTTAACTCCATATGATAAACAGTATCAAGCATATGATATGACAAGAAAAAAAAAGAGATCTCGGTATACGATATATCGTGGTGTAGTATCATACTGTATGTCGAACGATGATTTCCATCCTATACTACAATGGCCTTCATTGAATTACTCCCTTTTTTTATTTTATATATCACAACTTGGCACAGTATGATACATATCATCCAAAGATACAAAGATATATCTACAATACACTATACAGCAACATACATGCTACATATTCTTACAACGATAACCCCAATATTGCATTAGTAAGTGTTCGCATACAACTGTCATTTCCACGAGCAATTTTTATTAAGATATACATATTATCTACGACTATGCCATTCCATCGCTGTAAAAAGACCTTTTTATGGCAAGACATTTTCTCCATTCTACCAGATATTCAAACCCTATGGTGTCATATTATGTGATCCTACCGACTACTGTCGGTTTTTGTGTTTTCAGCTTCATATGCATAAACCAATAATCACCGTATTCAATTCATGCATTCCCTAAAATAGCAATTAAGCCTGCGCATCAAAACGATTCATGCAAACAATTGGTAATAAAATAAAGCAAACCAAAGGACTTGTCAGCTGACGCTGTATACATAAGAATAATAAAGGGCTGTGTAGGTCTTTGAAAGAGGTTGCTCACCAAGTATAGAGGTTTTTTTTTTCTTCTTCTTTGTAGCCACATACGTCACACTTGCTGTCTTACATATACTCGTTAAAACAGTACAGCAAGAACGAAGATACATAGGACCAAGCCGCCTACTACCCAAAATCGTTCGTTTTTTTTGAAGGAGGGAGGAGGGACACTAACACGTATCGCTATATTTTATTTTTCTTTATTTTACATACACAAACAACCATTCAACAAGACAAACTAAACGTATAAAAGATACACATAGTAAAAAAATAAATAAAAATAAGACAAGATATATTTTATTCAGATAAAGATATAGTATAAACCATGGCGGCTGAATTTAGCTATGCCAGTGACACTATTCTAAGAAGACGAAACTAATGGAGGTCTCCAAATCACGAATCCAAAATGAAAGGGTTTGCCCATGATGCTTACATTGCATTTTTTTCAAAATGCCTCTGATTCAAGTTCTAATTCTAATTCGAGATCGTCACCGCCTCAATGATGTTATCAATGATGATATTTTGGGAAGAAAGAGAGAGAGAGAGAGAGAGAGAGAAGGCGGGCGGGGGAGGGGAGAAAAATTAAATGACGAGAATCGGAGTGTGAATGTGTAAATCGTCCTCAGGACGCATGAGCCTTCTCCGTCCAAAGTGAGCAGGTACCAGTATAGCTCGAAATGACAACCTCCTCTATCGTCATTTCAATACACAAATCCATACAAACCCAACCGTTACAGCACACTGAACACCTCGCCTGAATCTAATAAAACAAAAAAAAACCTGACCTCCAGTAAATCGACTATTTCCTGAAAATCCAGAGCGTTTTATTTTTAATTTTTATCAATCCTATATCTATCACATAGACTAACTTTGACCAACATAATAATAAAAAAAAAAAATCATCGTCAACATCATTCTGACTGACCATGAATGCCACCTTCCTTGAACAACAACAACATGCCATTACGACGCTCCACATTGGGATCTTAATGCTGAGGCCGTAGGAAGTTGTTTTTTGGACCTCAGGATATTAATCAGTTCAGTAAAAGCACATTCGAGCACACCGATTCTATCCGGTCCTCCACCGCCATACATTGACGCTTGAAGCAATTTACTGCTATCGTTTACTCCATCAGCGGGAGGCTCCTGTGTTTCTTGCCTGGCGTTATGAGTCACAGCAGCAGCTTGAGTGGGGATGGTGGTGGTGACCAAGAGGACGACGATGAGCAACATGATGAGCAAGTGAAATTTGAATGCCATGATTTATTATGATTGAAGGATAATAACAATATTAATAGTAATAATAATAGTAAGAGTAAAATAATACTGATGTCTTGTTATTTTTTTTTTGCTTTGAATTCTGAATATCATTCGTGTCCCTTATTTATATTGTTATCAATCGATTACAAAATCAAATGTTGATCAAGGAGGGAGGCATGTATTGTACAGTATACTGGATATCAATGTACCTACTGTAATGTGCTGCACTGTACTGTACGTTGTTCAAGTGATATAAATATGGACACCATTTTTATCTTCTTTTCTCACAGTGCTTTTTCTTTTCAATTCGACATGAAAACATAAATTGTCGGACGATATATGCATTTTAGATTTTGATGGATTTCCTGATCAGCAACAAGCAGTTTTTTTTTCTTTTTTTTTTTTCGTGTTGTTGGTATTCAAATGCGGAGAAAATGTCATGTGTGAATTGTACTGTACATTTCATGTTGACTCTTGTATGGCATACTCTACATTCAATTGCATGGGTGTATCCTACAGTGAATACATATGATAAGGAGAAAAAAACGGATGATGATATTGTGCTGTCAAGTGGTATGTAGATCGCGAAAATGGTTGACGATTTTCATTTAATGGATTTGTCTTTTCTATCATAGGAATAAGCTCATTACAAGTCGTCTGTATAGTATACAGTAGTACATATATATCTTTTATTTTTATAATAATCCTCATTATACAACATGTATTAAGAGCTATGTATAAACTTGCCATCGCTAAGGGGGGCAGTACAGCCATTTAATGCAAAGGTGTATATTAATCGTTGGAAATTTCACTTTTTCGAGCTTTCGTTTTTATACTATATTCTTCCTTCTTTTCCCATTCTTCTACTTTTACCATAGACCCTTTTAATGTCAATGTATTTTTTTTTCCGTTCCAAAGCCCAGTGGCGTCATATTATATCAAGCAAGCGATTTTTTTTTGTTTAATTAATATTCTCCTTCTAGTTTGATGCATATACCCTACATATTCAAACCCTGCATTTCCCCAGAAAAACAACAGCTAGTCATGTGTATCACAATCATTCAGATGAGAGATAATTATAAAAAAAAAGAAAAGTTTATTCATTCATAAAAAATAAAAAATATAATAAAAACACAGAAGCACCACCTAGACAAAACCTATCTAATATGTATATAATATATATATAAAGAATACACTATACTAAGGGAAGATCATTCTGAATAGAGGCGGTAGTCGGTATAAAAGGTTCATGATCATGGCGGCATTCCCATAGGGACAGTTGATACAACGTAGTGACGACTAAGAGGTGCAGCAGCAAGGCATATCCGATCAAAAAGTATCTTGACCAACGATGAGAAAACATAAGTCGTGTCATTTTCAGCGTCAGTTTGTCCGCAGGATTCAATGCATTGTATCGTCGTCGTTCTTCTTTTCGATGGAATTGCGCAAACGGGTTCATGTTTTCTTCATAAAGTTTGCCATATTTGTCCGCCGTGCCATCATCCTGCCCTGGTGGTGTCAATGATTTCTTGAATTCTCGATTACTGGTAGGTGTTGTCAAATCGTTCATTTGTATGGTGGTCGATCGATTCTAATTCACAATTCAATAAATAAAAAAAAAAAAATTGTTAGTAACATCGACAAACGGATTCCCTCCCCTCACCTTGCCCCGCTTACTGTAGCCCCTCGTTGTTGTTCTTCTTTCCACACATGCACGAATTTCAGTCGTTCATATAAGTTGAGATTATCTTGTTGAAGGCGCTCCATATCTGCACGCACATCCTGCAGTTGTTGTTCCAAGCTCCGGCTTTTTTGCTCCAACTCACCATTGCGTTGACGGAATCGATCACGTTGTTGAATCACAATAGGTAAAATGGATTTATCTTCCTTGTTGCCACCACCTTCATCCTTTTGTTGTTGTTGTTGTTGCTGTGATATATCCATGGAAGATGATGATCGTGATAAGGGAACTGGTTGCTGCTGTTCTGATCCGTTCAATTCCAAACCTAGCCCTGTCAATGATGAAGTGGAAGAGCGGGGCAGATCAGTAGAGGGACGATGTGTATTCTGTTCATTGGTGCCAACACGACACAGTAAATCTTCTTCCAAACGTTGGACCAATTGCTTTTGTTCGGTGACTTGTTGTTGCAAGGTGGATAATTGCTGTTGATCTTCCGTTGAGGTATTTTCGAGTTGACTGAATCGCACTTTTAGCTGAGTGTAGCTGTTTTCCAATTTCTTGTTCTTTTCCATCAACTGCACTTCCAGGCTACGTTGGATCGTGTCCTTGTTTAATACATCCTTGGCATTGAAGTTGTCCCCATCTTCATCGTCGTCGCCTGTAGAGAATTCAACGTACTTAAATTTACGAAAAAAAGATAAGTTTAATTTTAGTTTATTCCTTGCACCTCCCCTTCCCCAAGTTTTTTGTTTTTTACCTTCATGATATCCAATTCCCGCTTGACTTCATTGTAGTCATCGAATCCTTTCAATTTGATTTTCAGAGCTTCATTTGATTCCATCTAAAAAAAAAATACCATGAGTATAAATTCGATTGAAATGAGAGAACCGGAGGGAGGGAGAGTATTTTTACCAATGATTTGATTTCTGTGGATAATTCCTTGATCTTTTTGGATGTTCTTGATTCGGATGATTGGAGAAGGCCCTTGTAAGTTTCCACATCCTTGATCAGCTTATTCACTTCCAATTCATGTTGCGTTTCCAAATCCACCTTGTCACCGCTATTTTTTTTTTTTAAAAAAAAAGAACGATAAAAAGGAATCAATCAATGAATATGTCCTTTTCATCAAATATCCCTACTTACCCTAATCGATCTTGTTGAATTTCATTTGCCGAGTCAAGTTCATTCTTCAAATCATCCTATTCACAATTGTTTGATTAATATGTGCTTTTACGAAAGTATACTCCAAGCACTTACATTCTTCTTTTCCAGTTCAGCCATGCGTCCATTTGCCCGCTCAAGATCCATCATGATAATATCCAATTCAGCCAATTTGCCCACCACTTCCTGATCTAAAGAAAATGAGAAATGATATGAGTTTTTTTTTTTTTTCTTCCTCCTCCGATTTGTATGTAAGTGTATTGCACTTGCCGTATTTCTGATTATGACCAATCAATTGGGCCTGTGTATCATCATGCGTCGCTTTAAGTTGGGTCAATTGGTCCAAGGCTTGATTCAGTTGCATTTGTAAGTCATGTTCCCTTTCCTTGTAGGATCGAATCTTGTCATTGTATTGTGTCTTTAATTCCATTTCCTTTTGAGCCAAATCTTCCGTTTTCCGTTCGTCCGCCTATATATATATACAGGGACGGCAAGAGGTGAGTATGTTCTCTCTTTAATAGGAGGTGGGCAAAATAAACAGCTATTTTTTTTTTTTTTACCTTGGATTCTAAAGTGGTGATGGTCTGTTTCAACTTTTGATTGGTTTGACGTAATTCTTGGTTTTGTTGGTCAATGGTGTTGTAGTTTTCAAGTCGTTGATGAGCTTCAGAGAGTTCCTGTTTCAGTTGTATGGTTTGTTGCTGAGCGGATTGATAGTCCACAAGTTTTCCGCTTTGTTCTACGGCGGCTTCAAACAAAGGGGCAGGATCCGGTGCATCTGCCAATAGCTTGTAGACCGTCAAAAAGGCATTTTCCGCATATTTCGTCCGTCGTGTAATACTGTCGATTTCCGATTGATAGCCTACAATGAAGAAACAAGACGTCAAGGCCCAATGTACATACACATATACACACGCCATTACACAAAATATAGATGAGGTTGTTGGTGATTGTCTATCACTTTACCTTTCAAAAGTCCTTTGAGTTGTTGGAGTTTTTCATCATCAGGTATCTTTTTGAATTCTATAGGATAATCCCATCACCAAACAAGCAAAGATAATATATATATAGATAAGAATAGCTTTAGTATACACAATAAGTGAATGGTCTTATCATTTTGCTTACCTCTTGTTTGTTCTGCCAGTTTCTTTCTAGAGACAAGACCATCCTTTTGATTCCCTACAATGGCTAATCCCTGTTCATCAAGCTCTTGTTGCAAAGTATTCAGATGAACTCCTTTCCAAAAGTCGATGGCACCTTCAAAATTGGTATTTGTGTTCTCCATCAAAATGACAATAGTTCACACAAAAAAAAAAAAAAAAAAATAAGGACCGCGCAGTGATCAGAAAGAGAGAGAGGGGGAAGAGACGGAGTTGCAAATGATTTTATTTTATTTTATTTTTTATTTCAAAAAATGTCAAAAGAGTAACCATGATCATCATGATACGGTCCTGTAAATAATTCTTGCCAATCATAGAATGGAATATAACGCACCAAGATCCATCGATTCGATGTTTCATTGCCAATCAAGTGAATCCTTGATCCTTCACCGTCATTAAACAAAGGCACAATGATCGCTACCAACTGGCCCTGTTGAAACCGTAACGGCTCGTGCTCCATTTTCTTACCAAACGATGTATTGTACGGCCTGAAAAATGGATCGTCTTTTGTTTCTATACGTTTATAATATTGCTTGGCAACAATGCGAAGACGGTAATACTCATGAGATGGATGCTCCTCCTCTTTGTTGCTTTTGTTAACGGTGAGCAGTTGAACGGCAGTGATATTCAATGTATCCAAGGGGAAGTGTTCCGTCATCGTCTCTAGAAGAGGAGTCGCTGCCGCTGCCGCCGCCTTGTTGTTCTTTTTTTCCAGTTCAAAGAATGTCAAAAACGTGGGTTTCAATAAATTGGCAAAAGTGGGAAACAAAAGCATATGGTGGCCACGGCCACCTGTGGCGGAGAGCTGGCCACAGGCATGCAACAAGCGGAGTTGATCATACACATCATCCATGATCTCATACAGTTTCAATATCACGGTCATCCGATCCACAATCCGCCACGACGCAATGGTATCGTCATCCACAATTACATGCTTGTATTTTTGCCACAACGGTAAGATGGAATGAAAGCGATCATCGCTTCGGGATGCATTGGAATTCACAATCATATCAATAAAATCGCGTTGCCCTAGCCGCCGTGTTAACTGTTGATGGAATTTATGACCCATACTTCGCCATGGATGTGATGAAGGGGTTGTATTGGTTGTCGACGACCGCAGACCATCAAACACATGGAAAAAATATAACCGTCGTCTTGACCCGCAACGCTGTTCGTCTTCCGGCTGGGATGTGAAGGGCGGTATTAAAAGTAAAAAAATAAATTTCATCGGCACGTCGAGTTGCTTTTGCTGCGCAATCAGGTACTCACTGATCACCCACGCTCGATTGCTCCAATCTTCCATGAGTGACGTCAAAAACCCAAAGGCTTGCGACAGTTCCTTGGTGGTGCTGTGATATTCTTGGTTCCATTGAGGGATGATGATGGAGGTCAATCGATCATGCCAAGGGTGACTGAGCCAGCTGACATCGAGTTGCCGGGGACGATGGGTGCTATTTGGATGATGATCGTTGCTCCGCCAAAGACGCCGCGGGTGGTGGTGCGGTGTGTGGACGAATTTTTGCTCGAGGTGTTGAATTTCAGTCAAGAGCGATTTGTTGAGTGTCTGTTTCAAAAACCAGTATTTTTCAACATGATGTTGGACGTGTTGCGAGATGGGAGTTGTTGAGTCCAAGACGGGTTGCATTAAATGCGAGCATGCCAAGCCTTCATGCCGCAACCTTTTCTTTTCGAGCGAGGCATGGAAGGAGGCTAGTTTGCTTTTTAATTGATGACGGTAAAAAATCAAGTACTGTGAAGGGGTCAGGGCACGATCGCACAATAAATTATAACACCAGATGCGTTCAATATCATCGCACTCTTCATTGTGATTCGACAGCACATGGAAGATGTATAATGCATGTTTACGCACCAGTTCCATGTGTGCGTGATTGGCGGAATTTAAAGCCAGCGACGCCAAGTGCAGGTCAGGCACAGCAAGGATGTAGGTGGCTTGCTTATAAATCTTGCTCATATGTCGAATGGTTGCTTTACGCCGTTGATAGTTGGCTTGGTCTACACTGATGGTATCGATCCATACATAATCGATGTGCTTCAAATCCTCTTCCTCCGCCATATACTGACACAACCCGTACAAATCCGTCAATGAAAACGACGTGATATGCGCTAAGTAGCTATCATCATTTATATCATCGTCATCGTCATCATTAGATGTGTCCACCACTTGTTCAGGCACTTCGCCCCATCGATAGGAGATGGCCACGTACTTTAAGTTCGAGTCGTACATGTTTCTCTTAACACATTCAATCCGCCCATTGAATGGTTTGGCTGCTTTTTTGATATCCACAAGCACAATAGGAAAAAAAGAAGAGGAGTCGTCAACCATCCTGCTGGGTATTGGATTGTCAAGAAAGAAAGAAAACAAAAATATACATGCTACTCTATGTTTTGAGTTTTTTTATTAGATGGGTTCTCTGTAGGACAAATAAAAATACTCAAACCTTAAAATGTGTGCCAACCGGACATTTAAATTTTGGATTGGTTCCTGATTTTTTTTTTTTTTTTTTTCAAACAGTACAACCATCCAACCCACCCGTGTATACACTGAACATGCCCACGATGCTCACGATGCTCATGGAACATGCTCACGGAAAATGCTCACTGTACCTATGGTCCAATTTAGCTAGAACTTCTTAAAAAACACAAGTCGGATCTTATGGAAACTCCAATGGTACCACCGTTTCTTATGTTGGACTCAGAATAGTGTCAGGACTAGTTTAGAAGCGTTTTCACAACAGGGATGACAAGATGCATGGGGAAACCCTTTCATTTTGGAATCAGGAATGCCAAGACCATCCCATCAATCGTCGACTTTTTGAAGTCTTGATCAGTTTAGTTTAGTATTAGTCAAAGTTTTTCTCTGTAGTTGAACAAAATGAACCCCCTTTTATTAATTGCTTTAATAAAAAAAAATTGTCTCAACTGTGTGTATGTATATTTTGTCATGTCTTTGTGCAGTAAAGATACCTTTTATAAAGTCATCCACCCGCCCCTTTTCATGCGTGTTGACCGGTTTTATGTTTCAGTCAAAGATATCCCCATTTTTGTCATTTCTCATCCATTGTAGAGTACAGTACAGTATATTATATCCCCATTTTACAATGGCCCCTTCTAAAGTAGTTGTTGTTGCCCATTTTTTCTTCCCAAATCTCCCCCATTTGAGTTTTTCTCATGCTTTCGCCTAGTTGAACTTTGTATATTCTAATCCTCCCCCCATGCTACAATGAACACCCCACCCCACCCGCACCGCCCCGTTTCTTATCGCCCTGATTCATTGATATCCAACTTAAGAAACTCCCCCCCCCCCAATCAGTCGTCGGTGAGAGCGTTCCATGTGTGTGTGTGTATTTGTTTCCTCCTCTTTTTTTTTCCAAGCACATCCCAGCGCCCCAAGAAAATCCATCCCATCCATCACTCAACTGCAGAACCATCTCATCACAAAACAAAACAAAAAGGTTAATCTTCATCATTTTGGTATATATATAAAAAAAAAAACTTTATTTTGGTAAGACAATAAAAAAAAAATATAAAAAAAATAAAAAAATACAATACAGTGAAAACTAAAAACACACAATAAAAAAAAAAAATACAACTATAAATATATACACGTCGACACACGCACACCCAAAATGGGAGCCGCCCACTTTTTTTTTTGGGGGGGGGTTTAGTTGGAAGAGGAGGGGGTAGTAAAGGAATGAGGGGTGCTCTGATGGTGGTGTTGATTCACATAATATTGCCAATCATGCCAGTTCAAATTGGACGGCGATAGCGTCGACGGTGTAGCAGCCGTGGCAGCAGCCGTGGCAACAACAGTAGGAGTATCATGTTGCAGGACAGACGTCGGTGCAAGTAGAAGCGTATCGGAAGTATTGCTGTGATGATGATGATGATGGTGGTGGTCATGATCGTATGGTAAAGAAGTGTGCTGTGCATCATGCGTGCCATTACTGCTGCTGGTGGTGGTGGCGGTGATGGTGGACAATTCAGCTCCTCCTGATGAATAATGTGGCGTCGTGGTGGTGGTGACGGTACAAGACATGGATGGTGATGCTGAAGACGAGGCGGAGGCGGAGGAGGAAGTCAAGTTGGGTATGTAAGGGGAGTAAAACATGGGTTGGCCATTGTTGCTGTTGTTGTTGTTGTGTTGGTTGGTATGCATTGATCGATGTAGCGTCATGGGTGTCGTTGCTGATCCTTGTGCTGGTGCTGATACTGGTGGATACGTATAAGGATAATGGGACTGTTGCTGTTGTTGTTGTTGTTGCTGAGATAAATCGGATTGCACTTCATGTTGGATTTCAGTTGGCACACCCCCGACAACGCTTGTATTGACGTACCGTTGGAACCAGTGAGTTTTCGGCATTTCACTTTCAACAATGGTGGGTGCTGGTATCATATAGTGTTGCTGGTACTGCTGTTGGTGGTGTTGTTGTTGTGGCGGCAGGTGGTGGTTGTTGTTGTGAAAATCTGAAAGAGATGATGCAGGATCCCGTTGTTGGCCAGGGGGGATATAAAAGGAATCATTGTGCAAATAAAATCCATCATCGTACGATTTTTCCAATTTGATCGATTTCAAGTCGTTGCCATGATTGTTGTTGTTATGGTTTTCGATTGTTTGAATTTCGTGAAGCGTGACTAACATATGAAGAATTTCCAATGCACGTCGAGAAGCACAGAGTCGTTGATGAGATTGGATTAAATCGATAGAGGACCACAACGCCTGACGTTTTTCCACATTCGTTCGATCTTGAAGGACAATAGCAAGATGGGCAAGAGATGATAAAAACATGGCGTAAATATAACACGTAGGTAATAAATAAGACGAACCAAAATATTGCGTGTTGTCGTTGGTGGCGGACAATAAGATGCTGTTTTGTTCGACCAAATGGAAGATATCCGAAGCTACCTTCAAACTGATTTCCCTTGATTCCGTTACAAGCTGCTCCAAAGTCAGGTATTTCGATAATGATAAAAAGGGTCGTCGTAGGAGTAAAAGCACGGTGTTGTAATAGATTTGGAGACCAACTATAAATAAACACACAAAAAAAGTCATGTGAGTTTTGTGAATCAATCTAACAATCAACTCCACTTACCACTTTGAACCAAAGGAAGCGTGGTGCCATCTACCGTTTCTTCCAATAACGATTGCCAATGTTTAAGCCGTCGATCAAACACCACCAAGATCATGGGATCATCCAAATTTGCATTCGAATTGGATTTTTTTGCACTTGGAGCATACAATGCCTTGAGGACTCGGCCAAGAATTTCAGAGAGTTTCACCCACAGTACAAACGCGCGATAAATCGGTTGCTTTGGTTGCTGTTGTTGTTGTTCGCTAGTAGTATTGGGGAGTTTATTCTTGTTGGCGCCTGTGTCGTCCGTATCACTGATTTCATACATGGAAGGTAAGGTTGTATCAAAATCCCGATCCAAAATGGTCAATGGTTTTCCAGCACGAGCACCAATCCAACGATCCAGCGCATAACATGCATAAAACACACGATGACGAGTTTCGATTTCCGAGGGAGGGAGCTGCCAGTTGTCACACGAGCGATGAAGGCCCAAATCTTGTGCCATGCGAATGGCTTTGCCCAACGTATGCCATTGAATCGAAGCCACATCGTCCCCGTCCATGTCAAGATAGAGTGTCGCCAACAGGCCAGCTTGAACGTGACACAATCGAGAACGTGCGGTGTCCCGTAACTGTTTCATTACCTTTCGAAAATAGTAGTCAGAGTGGTGTTCCATTAAAGTGGTTGTTGTTGCTGTTGTTTTGGTGGGTAAGAGAGAATGATGGGCTGCAAATCGGAAGGCGACAGCTAACATGGCATGCAATAATACTTTGGGAAGCTTGGTTGATTGGGATTGGTATAATTGTAAAAATCGAGCCTTGTTGATGATCGGTAGACTGATGTGAAGGTGGGTAAAATAACTAAGATACGAAGAAGGTCAGTTCAAAGGACTCCGCTTCCCTTTTTTTTTTTTTTTTTGAGGGCTTACAGTTTCACCATTTGGTCGACCAATGATTTTGAAGGTTTATTTGTAGCAGTAACAGTAGCACCAGCTCCGGTAGCAGTGGCCATGGTAGAATCAGGTAGGGCTGAAGTGATGGACAGACCAACATCCAGGCGAGTATCCAGCTTTCCCGTGGTAGCAGATTTTTCGGTACGTACGACCATGAGTTGATCATCTGCCATCATTTGCAACACCATATCTCTTCGTCCAGGCCAAGCAATATATGGTTTGGATTTGAATAAATCTTGATCGAGCAATTCCAATCCCGCAGACTGACCAGTGTACTTGATACTATCATAATCATGAATGTCCAAACGATCCAATCGATTCACAATCGACCCTTCATCATCAGCATCATGTTGTTGTTGTTGTTGTCCTGGAGAATAACTACCACCACCTTCATCATCATCATCATCATCACTGCTTGAATCTGAAACGACCGCTGGGTCTGAGATATTACGTTGATGAGTGGGTCGGAAATCATTTTGTTCAAGGTCTTTGATTGTTGTGTTGGTCAATTGCATCAACAACGATTCCATCTTCTTGCATCGTTTCTCTAAATTATCCACATATCTAAAACAAAGTAAATAATCAATGAATGGGCGTTTTGTTCAATGATAAAGGGGACGGAGGGGCGCAATACTTACACACTAGGAGGACCACGTTTTTTCCGCACCGTTTGGAATTCACAAGTATAACCCCACTAATAATTAAATAAATTAATAAAAAAAAAAATCAGAACAATACTGATAAAAGTTAAAAAAAAAGGCCCTTACTGCTTTGCAATTAGTACAAGGGGAACTGATATCCGCATCACACTTGGATTTTCTTTGTCGACAAAAATCACAACTTCGTTTGGCACGAGTTCTTTTCAAGGGCACAGGTGAGCTCGACAGTGATTGCTGTTGTGTTTGTTGTTGCTGAGATGAAGTCATGGGTGTAGTTGAGTAAGTAGGAGTACCAAGTGCTGCCATACCATAATCAGGATCCATCATGATAGAAAGCGTCGTCGTTCAATATAAAGAGAAGTATATATGATATGCTGTTGGAAGGTCCCTTTCCTTTCTTTATAATATATATATGTAAAAAGAAGAAAAGAGAATCGAGTCAAAAAAAAAAAAAAAAAAAAAAAAAGGAGACGAAGAAAATATACAAGAAGAATGAATAGGGAAGACAAAACCACTAAATAAATAAATAATAAATAGAAAAAACCCACAAAAACCTAAAATTTTATTTAAACACCGATTCTTCAGCGCCGAGTCAAAAAAAAAAAAAAAAAAAAAAAAAGAAAAAGAAAAAAAACAGAATCATAATTGTTTTTATTGGTAAACATGTAAAAAAATGATAATAAATGAATAAACTAAAGGAAAAATTGGGAGGGATTTATCGATGAGGTTGGTGTAGATTTTGCATTTCACCTTCAAGTTGATGAATTAATCTGTTTAATCATCCAAAAAGTGCCATTTTGCCAAATAGAGTATTAATCAAAAAAGTGAAGTGAGTAAAAAAAAAAAAAAAAAAATCATATACAATGTTCTTTGGGATTTTTTTTTCTTTTTTGTCAATTGAGATTTACCTTAACATTTGATCATTTTCATCCTTGGCCTGAGCTAATTGGTGATGTAATTGACCATTACTGTGTTCCATCATGAGGATCTGATCACCTTGGTCCTTAATTTTTGTCTATGTATGAAAAAAAATGAGGGGAGTGGAGCGGGGAGTATCCAAAAATGGGTAAATTATCTGATCGAAAAGGAACCGAGACAAATGTCACACACAATATACATATATATGTATACCTGCTTCTCTTTTTTTTTTTTTTTTTGTACTTTACCTCGTAACCTTCCACATCTGTTTCCAGCCATCCCAATTCCATATCCTTTGATTTCAATTTTTCTTGCCATTGTTGTATATCCTTTTGTAACGAGGTCACCTTTTCTTGATGTTGTTGTTGTTGAGTTGCCAAGGTTTGCTTCTGTTCACTGGTCAATTGATTCAACCGTCTTGAAAATTCTTGTAATTCCAAATCCTTCACCTTGACTAAATGTTCAAATTGAGTTCGTAATAATTCAATTTCCTTTTCATGCTGGGTTTTGATTGTTTCAATGGTCGCATCCTGAAAAAAAAAAAAAAAAAAAAAGTAATTAAATCGGGTTTCATTGCTAAGGTCTAGTTGGATTTTTTTTTTTCGTTTTACCTCGGAGGAAGGTGTTTCATTGGACGCTTGTTGAATCCGTTGTCGTGTATCCTGTAATGACTTTTCCTTGGCAGCCATTTGTTGATTGACGTTGATCCATTGTTCCTTTTTTTCTTGGCTGACTTTTTGTGCATTTTCATCTTTTTCTCCCCCTTGAACGACATTTTCTAATTGAGATTCCAACACAGACAAGGATTTCACCACGTCAGCCAACTGATCGGTCTTGAAAGCAAATTGATGTTTTTCATCCTTGAGTAAAATTTGCAATTGTTCCAATTCTTGTTCATACTTGGCATCCTTGATCTTGGTGTCTTCTTGAAGAGAAAGCCAAACTTGGGCATGAGTGTCGGCTACCTTGGACAAATGAAGCTCTTGATCCTGTGTCAGTTGCTAAAAATAAAATAAAAAAACCCACATAAAGAAGGGAAGACGAAGAATAAATAAATCACGCACGCTTTTTCTTGTGTAAGGTAGTACCTGAGCATTTTGTTTCAATGTGTCGAGATCCACGAGCACCTGTTGTATCCGAGTTTCCAGCTGAGATTTGGTGTCAGTATGGCGTTGTTCCATGTCCTGGAGTTCTTGCGCATGTTGTTCCATCAATTGTTGTGTCTTGGTAGCATGTGCTTCATTCAATTCTTTCCAGGCCTGATCCACGTCCTTTTGTGCATTGGCTTCAATGTCTTCTTTGATTGAATGGTACTCGGATTCACGCCGGGCTTCGGCTGCTTGCACTTGTTGGCGATAGTCGGTTTCTATTTTGGTCAGTTGCTCTTGGTGTTCCTGCTGCATTTGGGCTGTCAAATTTTGGTGGTACTTCGCTTCTTCTTCTAATTGGCTGATCTTGGTATGGTAGTTGGTAGTCAATTCGTTCATTTGTTGCTCGTAATCTTCAGCCAATGACGTTTCCAAATCCCGTCGTGCGCTTTCCATCGCCTTGTCTTGTGCTTGTTGTATCGCTTCCTTGTGTTCCGCTTGTAATCGTTCCTTTTCTTTCGAATGTTCGTCTTGTAATTTTTGTAGTTCTTGATCAAAAGTCGCTTGTCGTGTTACCTGCAAAAAAAAAGTAAGGAGTCGGCTCAGCACAGTTTTTCAAAATCAAAAAAAAAGAACTTACATAGTCATCCGAATGGGTCACATTGTGATGTTGATTTGCTAGTTTTTCTTCCAAAGCAGCCAAAGCTAAGCCATGATCCTTTTTCAACGATTCCAATTCGTGACGATGCGATTTTTCATTAGTGTGTTGCAATTGCTGGATTTCATTCAAGTGATCTTGCTGCATTTGTTGTAATCTTTCCAATTCTTCTTCGTGAGATGATTCAATGGTACTGATTTCATGATCATGTTCTTCTTTCAGTTCGGCCAATGCTTTTTCCAAGGCCAATTGAGCAGTCATCTACCAAAGTTAGGGCGAGAGGAAAAGATGCGGACTAAATACAATGCCAAGTGGATATTCTCACTCTCTCGCCATCCAGTCTTTTTTTTTTTTTTTTTTGCATTTTTACCTCATGTTCTTGTTCAAACTTGGATTTCTGATCTTGATGAGATTCATGTAATCGAGCAGTAGCAGCATCATGTTCTTCCTGCAAGTGTTGAATTTGATCTTGGTGCGATTGTTTCAGGGCATCCAAAGCTTGCTGATGTTGCTGTTCATACGTTTGTTGCCATTCATGTTCCTTTTGATCGTGTTCCGATTGCAATCGAGCCAATTCCGCCTTGTGCACTTTTTGTAATGCTGTTTCCACCTGTGATTTGATTTCATCTTCCGATAACGACGTTGGCGAAGGAGGGGCAGTATGTTGCTGTTTCTGATGATGAATTTCCAATTGAGCCAACATCTCCTCTTGCTTCTTCTTTTCTTGATCCAAATCCGCCTGCAACTGATCCAACTGTTGTCGATGATGTTGTTGCAATTGGTCCATGGCTTGTTGGTGGCCTGCAACGAGCTGGTTTTGCTTTTGATCCAGTTCCGCTAAAAGTTTGGTTTCGGTTTCATGTCGTACGGTTGATGCAAATGTCACTTGAACGTCATCCAGAGCTTGTTGGTGTTCTTGTTTGAGTGATGTCATACGTTGTTCATGCTGCTCGGACAATTGTGCAAGTTGCTCTTGGTGTGTTTGCTGCATCGTCGTCTTCATCTCGTCCATTTTGGAGGTATGTTGCTTTTCCAGGTCAGCTTCCTTTTTTTCATATTCCAACGTCAATTGAGCCTATTAGCAGATACCCAAAGGAGGAGGAGTCAGTAAAAATTGATATATATTTCTATATATATATATATATATATATACCTTTTCATTCTTCACTTCTTCATCTAAACGAAGTTGGTGGTCTTTTTCCATTTGTTCCAAATCCGCCTTGCTGGATTGTTCCAATGCACTCGTCTCGGCTTTCACAGTGTTCAGTTGATCGTTTAATGCCGCCATGGCTTGTTCATGTTCAGAAATCGCTTGGTCCAATTTCACTTGATATTCTTCTTGACATTTTGTCTAGCATGAATATACATATAAGGGTTAATTGCAAGCGACAACCCACCCACCTATTTATTTATTTTTTTAATTCATCCCAATTTACCTGGACATCCAATCGAGCTTCTTCAATCGCTTTTGTTTCAGTTTGAGTTTGGATTTGTTGTAACTGAGCTTGATGATCGGATTCAAGTTGTTCGAGTTGTTCCTTGTGGGATTGGCGTAACTTATCGAGAGCAACGGTGGTTTCTTGCTGACTGGTATTCAAAGCTTGTTGATGTTTTTCTGTCCATTGCTGTACTTGTTCTTCATGCGCTTGACGTTGTTGATCCATTGATTGTGCATGTTTTTCTTCTTGTTCTTGAATCTTGGCTTCCAGCTCCTAAACCAGGGATGCGTTTTTCAATTTTTTTTAGTTTCATTGCTTCCATGCGTAAAGAATAGTAGATTTTTACCTCTATCTTTTCCTTAAATTCATCTGTGTGATCAGGTACTTGAAGGCGTTCATTGAGAGATTGGAGTTGCGCTTCATGTTCAGTACGTAAAGAAGCCAATTTTTCAGCATGTTGTTGATTCAATTGATTGGATAAGGTGGTCAGGCGAAGTTGGTGAGATTCATGCATTTCCTATATATATAAAAGACCAGATCAGTCAGTAATTCCCTTTGTGCTGTGTTTTTTCTTTCTTTCTTTCATTTCCATACCTTGATATTATCACGTAATTCATCCATATCCTTCTTGAGCTTTTCAATGGCGGTTTCCTTTGTGGCGATCTTCTCTTGCAAACCAGATTTTTCAAGTTCCAGCTTGTCACGCAATTTTTCCATATGATCCCTCCATTTTTCCTCAATTTCTTCCTTTTGTCGCACCAAATCCAGTTGAGAGGCATCCTGAGACGATTTCGATTGTTCTTCATACTTTTGTTGCGCTTCGCGTGTTTCTTGTTCGGCTTGTTGGATCTGTTGCTTGACTTGAGCTAATTCTTGTTGCAATTGCTGAATTTCTTGATCTTTTTCATTCACAAGCGTGGTTGTTGCCGCTGTCTTATCCTCTGGCACTATTTCTTGTTGTTCAGTAGTGTCCTCCTTTTCATCCCCCTCGGCTGTTGCTGCTGTTGCTGCTGTTGTTGCGTTCAATGCCTCTAGTTCTTCTAGTCTTGTTTTCAAAGTCTTTAATTCCGTTTCTTTTTCATCCAAGGTCTGCTTTGACGCTTCCAACTGACTTTGCACATCTTCATTCTAATATTTCAGAAAAAAAAAAAAAGAAAGAAAGAAGGAGGTTGTGAGTAGGGGTTGGAGGGAAGGAAGGAGGGAAGGGCAGCTATATCATTACCTTTTCCTTCAAGGATTTGAGTTCCGCATTTAATTTAGCGACGGCTTCTGAACTAGCGACGGTTCGTTTGACAGCTGGTGTAGTTGACCCATTGAGAGAAGCTCGAGAATTAGTGGAAGAGGTGGCAGAACCAGGTCGACTTGTAGAGGAGGAGGCACCAGATAAAACAGAAGCACGACGCGTGGGTGTGACGCCAGAAGCAGTTTTGGATGCGGTGCCAGTAGCAGTGGACGACCTAGGGACCGGAGTTTTGGACGGCCTTGTTGCTAATGACGAGCGTGCAGATGCTGTAGTTCCTGTTGTTGTTGTTGCTGCTGCAGCTCTTGATGATGACGTTGTAGCCGCTGTCACACTAGTTCTTGTTCTTGTTGTTCCTGTTGAAGGGGTTGTTTGACGAGAAGCAGCGGTACTGGACATGGCACGAGATGTGGTGGTAGGTTTCGTTGCGGTTGCAGTGGTGGTAGTGGCAGTTGAGGGTCTTGTTGCTCCCGTAGCTCGAGTTGTTTTGACCGTGCCTGTTGCTGTAGGTCGGGTAGCCGTACTAGGCCTAGATGATGGTGTGTCTGTTGTCATCCTTTTTTACAAAAATGATGGGATTCCAATAGAGTAAAAAGTAATAACAATAAAGAAAAAAGAAGTGGAATGTGTTTCGATAAAAATAAGAATAAGGGACGATAAAAAAAAACAGAAAAATAAACAAATAAAAAGGTGATAAAAACAAACTTAAAAATTGCCACCTGGTTTTTTTTTTTCTATGATGATAATAATTTAAGGAGTCAGCCAATCAGAGTCCATAAAAAAATAAAACTTCACCAAAGGCCAACAAGGCATACATATTTTCAACCCCCGTACTTTTATTGGTGATGATCAAAATATATAAAAAAAATACACTATATAATATACATACATATAATATAAACTACACTGATAGATAGACTAAGACTATACTAAAACTAAAACTAAAAACGAAGCATTCAAACAAAGACTACAAAAGCATCCTTCTTCACCTTATCTTGAATAGATTGGATCCGAATGACATCCATAGCACGCACCGGCAAAATTTCACCATCCAAGCATAGATCCGTCGCTTCATGCACGCGCAAATACACATCTTGTGTCTTGTAATAGTCCACGGCCGGATGATCCACATGTTTACCACCTTGGAAAGCCAATCCAGCCACCGTTTTCAATTGGTCTGCCGTAGCTTGACGCATACACATGACATCCATTTCGTGATCAAAAGGCGATGCAAACGGCGTAATGCAAAATCCAGGTTCCAAAGCGGCTTGTTTGGTGATCAAAAAGTAAGTAAAGCCACCTGCTTGAGCAGGATCCGAGCTAGACAAGGTGGTGGTCCCCGCCTCCTCCTCCACAAAAGTTTGCGTCGCTCGATCGTACCGTCGTGTTTGCTTCAGCACCACATCGCCCTTGTAGTGATGTAAGAAAAACAATAACGCCATGGCCACCAATGAAAACCGTTTGTTGCCCATCACGTAACGGAGATACCTTGATTTCGACACAATTTGTGCATGGAATCCCCAACTGGCCACGACAAAAATCCGCCGCCCGCGGTGCTTCTGTTCAGCTGGTGTGGTCTCCATCACCACCCGATCGGTCCAATCCTTGGCATCGTCCTCAGGAGAAGAAGACGGGGGTGCCACTTGTCCCACGGTCACGTCCAATAAATGAAAAGGTCGACAGTCGCCATGAATGATACGTAATACCGCTTGGCCAATATCTTCTGTATGGAGATGTAAACTAGATGCAAACGCATTCCCCGAGCCAGCCGGGATCACGCCGAGCTGGAACACCGATGCAAATGCATTGTTGTTGTTGTCGTCGTCTCCTGGTGCCACCGCTGCCGAACGTGTCGTTGCCTCGTCCAGAGCATCCAAAAGTCCATTGATCAAATCATGGATGGTGCCATCCCCACCAAGACAGAGAATCAACGCCTTTGTTTTTGGTCGTTGGCGGATCACTTGTTGACCGAGTTCATACGCTTGTTGTCGCACTTGCTCCGCCACGGTGTGGATCACGGGTGAAATCGATTGAAATCCGGCCGATTGTAACATGGGTAACACAGTGGTCTGCCAAGCATGAACGGCTTTTTGATGGCCCGAGGTAGGGTTGAGGAATGGGTGGATATGATAAGCATCGTTGTTTGGGCGTGGAAGCACAGTGCTGATAAGCTGCTGAATCAGCGTGTCCGTTGTGTCGTCGTCGTCGGTCCAGTTGTTGATGGTAAGAACTAATGATGTTTGACCATACACAGGAGTATCACGCAATGGCGATGGCGTTGTTGTCGTCGTCGTAGTAGTAGTAGTAGTAATATCACCATCACCACCATCATGGGTGTTGTCACTATCAAGAGCAACAGTGGTATCCTTGAGCGAGGCAGGTGATAAGTACAAGTCCAGTGTCAAGGTAGATAACGACTTGTTGGGATGAATACCATAGATAACATGGAGAGGATAGGCTGCCGCAGTGGTGTTTTCTTTGTCGTGCAAGGTTAGAACGAATCTTCGGCCTGTGACGGAAAGTGTTGCTGGTTGATCAAGATGAATCACCGGCAGCGTAATCGAGTCGTATAGCATTTGATGATATTGTACTGGAGGGAATTAAAAAAAAAAGGGGAAGGGGTTGGGGAGGGGTATTTTGTGAGGGGAAGAGAAAGGGGGTTTATTTGAGGAAGAAGAAAAAAAAAATAACGAAAATGACGGCAGAAATGTCCCAAAGCAACTCAGAGGAGTAGGAGGAATGGGTGGGATGTTAAAAGTCCGCTTGACAATCCTTTTTTTTGCCTTTTTTTTTTTTGGTCATTGGGGAGCAGGTGCAGAATAAAAATGCTTATAAAATTGTGACGTTATTGGTGATGGATGATCTTTACAAAACGCATGAATGATCTGCGCCAGTATATACATGGGCTATCAAGGGGGTCGGTGGAGAGAAAAAAGGACGCCATGTACTGTATGGGACTTGACGATAAAATAGGAGACATACTGTATGTAATCGACGAGATAGCTCAGGATACTATAATATAATAGAGGAAGGAGTTTATATTGAAAGCGGGATACAGTACTTTTTTCTATGATATAATATCACTATAAATGGAAGTGGCAGAGGTTTTTATCTGTGCAGAGGTAGATCGAACAATGATCGTGGACTGAGTTATCCCCACCTCCATCGCAAAATTAATATCGGCGCTGTCAAAATATATCTTTTGCGGTTAACAATATGATGTCCAAGTTTTTGAACTCTAAATATACAAGAGAGGGGGAGGGGTGGAAGAAGGATAAAACTCTATGCTATCTAAGATAGTAATATGATATCTGCAGAACATCTATCAAGGAGTAATACATCATGATGTGTATGCTACTCTTCCAATTCAAATACCATCACGATGGAAAACTTATGCGCAAACTCCTATATTTTTATTTGTTTATTTTGAAAAAGAAGCTTCGCCTTTCATTGTATGATTGACAAGGTTTTTTTTTTTTTTTTTTTTTTTTTTGCATACATGAACTTGCTATCAGTAGTCCATTGCGACGAATATAAAAAGAGCCAAATCCTAGACAACAACAGCAGAAAAAAATCAAAGTACTCTGCTCTCCTACTATATCTAAAAAACAAAAATCATGGTTCTCAAATCTTCTATTCTCGCCTGTGCCCTTGCTGGTGTAGCCATTACCCAAGCCCTGCCTATGAGCGGCAACAAAGCCACCATCGACAAAAGACACAAGAATAAACCCCTTCCTACTGCTCCTCCCTCTGCCGCTGGTTTCACTCCTGATCAACAATTTGTTGCTTGTCTCGTCAACACCTTGTACAATCCTCCCAAGGACAAGGATGATCGTTTGGATTATGAAGAATTGATCAATGGCTGCATTGAGGTTGTGTACAAAACCAAGCCTGCTCCTGCTCCTGCAGCTGCTAGTGGCGCATCTGAACAAGCTGGACCTGGTCAACCTGTTGAACAACCTTTACCTGACCCTGCAACTGATGTCCAAACTGATACTGCATCTAGCGACGCTGGTCCTGGCCAATCTGAAAACCCTTTACCTGCCGCTGCACAAAATGCCCCACCTAGCGGAACTGGTTCTGGTCAACCTCAAGAACCTACACCGGGCACAAATAATCCTACTGGTTCTACTGGTTCTACTTTCGGTAAGGATAATGATGGTTTTGATACACCTGCACCTGGTCGTGCTACGATACCTGAAGATCACAACAGAAATACTTCTCACAAGCCGGAAAAGAAAGACTAAAAAAGAAAAGAAAAATTGGACTCGTATGTTTGTAAAGCTGTAAGAGACTGTAATGCTCATTTTTTGTCCAATTAAAACAATAATGTTGTATTGGTCTGTCTTTTTCTAATTGATTTAATTTTATATAAACATTTAATTATGTGATTTACGCAAAAATGATAATAATAAAAACGATCTATTTTTTTTTTTTTTCACTTTTATACTGATGTTTCATCTGGTTGCTCGGGTGGGTTTTGTATCTATATATTGTACCACAAAAGTGAATTTGATTTTCTGTGAAATGCTTTTACAAGTTTTTTTTGGTGAAAAATCATTAGACTGCCACGATACACTGTAGTATGGCAATCTAATGCCACGTATGTCACATTGTGGGGAAACGTGCATTGTTCACATTTAAATCCCATTGCTCGTCCTTTATTTCTTCGCTTAAACAATCTGTACAATTAACTGGTGGTCTTAGATTAGTATTAGAATATGACTTGGGAGGGAAATTTTGAAAACGTAATACAAACGTGTACCAGGAAACCATATCATTTTGAAATCTACATTTGGGACCCTCCCACGGAATCCAGCCATTCAATTTGCTTTTAACTTAGATTACATAGTATTATGGATACAATTACATTACTACATAGCTTATCTTGGTGGTTGTTTTTCTTCTTTCGTAATAGTTAGCATTACCATCTGAATAAAATATGCCTTGTTTATTTTGATCGTTAGTCTCTTTCTTTGATACCGTTGCTTGTCTTATATGTAACATACAGATGCACTTTAGATTTTCCTTTATTTTTATTCGTCCCTTCCCCCCCACACTTTTATCATAGAATCACTGTTGGTCACCCCAGTTTACCCTTGTAAAGAGTAACAAACGACTTAGCAATGCGCATACTGAAATATATACATACATATGATATTACAGCGCTGGATGACTTACTTTCATCACTACGTGTGGGATGCATGTTGTTTTATATTATGTTCAAACTCTTCCATTTTTGGGAATGCCAAAATTTCCCAAACACCGACCAACTCAACTAATTTTTCACAGTATCATGACAATGATACCAGTATACCTTATTATTTCACTATGGTGCAGTTCAGAAAGAATATACTTTAAAAAAAGCTTGGATCGCATGGAAAAACGCTGAAAATACGTATAAATTGAATTTTACTTTTCAATAAAGCGTTTAACATAAGCACAGAATGTATGATACATACATATGATACTGTTCATATATGATATGTATCATATTTCTAATTAAAATGGGTGAGCTTATGTATCATATATATATAATATATAGGCAAAATAAATAAATAAATTACAATGGCAAATTAGGTCATGTCGCTCCATCTTCTTCTGCAAAGACATCAAGAAAAAAGACAAACAACCATGCTCCCCAAATTAAATGATGGGGATTACATACTCTCTTTGGAAGGGAACCATCATGCCGATGATACTGTGTATTGTTGACATTGTTACCCGCTCAAAAAGAAATAATTTCGCGAAGACAATTCAATCCCCGTCCACGTGAATATTTATTTCGTTCCCATATATTTTCCCAACCTCTCTCTCTTTTTTTTCCCCTTCATTTTTTCGTCACCAATTAACTTCATTGAGATTCTGTAGGAATTAGATTAGTGTCAGGACTAGTTTAAAAGAGGTGTCTGAAAGGGATTTACAACATGCATGGGGGAAGCTCATTCATTTTGGATTCAGGATTTTGGACCTACCAGAAGTTGGATTCTTGAAGCTGTCATTAGCTTAGTTTTGTTTTAGTTTGTTCGTAGTTTGTATCTACATTTGAAAAAAATATGTCTATTTTTACATGTTTCAATGGAAAAAATGGCTGATTAGTCTCCATCTGTCTTGTGCAATATATCTCTTCCTTTTTTTTTTTTTGTCTCTTTTTTATTGCATCACCACATTTTTTTAATGTTGGCTGTTGTTATGCTGTAATAATAGATGTCCTTTTTATCTTTTAACGTATTTTTACTATGAAGTATGGTGCCTCCCCACTTGTCCGTTAGATCAGTGTTGTTTTTTTTTTCAATCTGACTTGAGTCTTCCTTCCCCACCCTTCTCCACTCCCTATTCATGCTTCCTTCATTTAGATCCTTTCCATCAAATCGCCTATTACGATGAACAGTCCACACCACCCTCCTTCATTCCTCCTCCTTCTCACCATGCGTTTTTGTATTTACCAATATGTTTTAAATAAAATACGTTATTTTTATTTATCATCGTCTGACCCATGGTAATAGTGTCATTCTGTGAGAATGTTCTACCAAACACTTGTTTTCTCATTCACTCATGATGACTCACTTTTCCTTCTCCTCCGTTTCCCTAAATAACTAACGGAGGACTATTGTAGCAGTCATAGATCACTTGATATCAAAAGGGGTCATGTTCTTGCTTAATCAACTATAGATAGGAAATGGATACAGGGATAGTTTGTCACTATAGTTGACTTTTTTTTTTCTTTTGCCGGATGTAAGCTGGGGTTTGAAATTGAATAGAATAAACGACAAATTGGAAGAGATTTTATTTTTACGTTTCTTGCTGAACTGCAACTATACATACACTATGACAAAAACAAAAAGATAGATATATCGGCAAGGCATAGCGATGTATTCCTAAATACAAGTAACTGAAATGTAGAGAGATCGATAAGGACTAAATATAAAACGCATCACATTCATGGTTGTCAGAGACAGGATAATAACAAAAAAAAAAAAAAAAAAAAAAAAAAAAAAAAAAAAAAAAAAAAAAAAAAAGCTCATTCGGAAAAGTTCTTGCCATGTTTCATCGCCAGGTGATTCTATGGCTAGTGGTCAGTTATCCTTTTTTATAGCAGGTTTTTGACTTGTGTGGTCTGGAGGTTCCCATCACCACAATGTGTATGTTAAATAAAGGCAAACGGCAAAAAAGTCGGTCATCAGTCATCCTTCGTTTTGAGTGAATGTAGGTTAGACCTTCAGACAGATAGATCGGGTTTTTCGTTTGTCGTTGATACTGACAATATCATCCCCTGAAACTGGGTCTTCGGAGGCCCATTGGCCATTTCAAATACCGCTTTAGGATGATTTTTTTTTTCTTTTGGCGCACACGTCGTGCTCCCCCCTCCCTCCTCTTTTCTATCGACTCATAGTACCGCCACCATCGACATGTACCTGACAATGCTGGATGATGAGCTCCTCTATGTTTCGTCATATTGAGGACCGGTTGGCCTACCTCAAGTCGTTAAAGGGGCCCATCCATCCATATGGGTAATTTTTTTTAAGGGGGGGAGGGGAAGGGATCATTATTTACCTGATATGTCATACCAAAATAAGTATACAATAAGAAAAAAGAGATTCAATGGCATCTTGTATTAATCTTACATATAACAAAAGAAATCAAAAAAAAAAAAAGTTCCATGTATCCGGGATATTTGTTTGGTTTTAGCTGTCAGTTGACACACACGCTATTATTTAGAGCAAACCAAAAAAAAAAGAGAGGGGAAATGTCAAAAAAAAAAAAAAAAACCAGTGGTTACTAGTATGACAGGTGTGTCGATTTCGGATAGTGTGTGTGAAAAAAAAAAAGGAAAAAAAAAAGCAAAAGCAAAAGAGAGCTTGGATCGGAATGATTTTTTGACAAGATGAGAAAGAAGCAATATCGGGATTTGAAACACATAGGGATTTGATTCCAGTATTCTCATCCTATCACACTTGAATGAAATAAAAAAAAAAAAAAAAGTAAAACAAAAGAAGGTATGATAGGCTTTTTTGGTTTTGTTTTGTTCATCATGTGCGTGAACGAACGTTTTGATTGTTATTATTATTATTATTTTTTATCGGATCATTCTCATCCGACTTTTGAGAAAAAATGTGGGGAGTGCAGGGCAGGGCAGTTAGAAATCGAGGTATACTGAAGGAAGGGTATTTTTTCAAAAAGTAATATACCATACCGGAGATTTCATTCACTGCAGCTACTTCACCAATCAAATCAATTCCCGACTCCACCGCTTTGCGCTTGTTCCTCTTATTTTTTTTTTTTATTAACCTAAAAAAGTGAACAAAAAAACTTTAGCTCCCTTTTTTTTTTTTTTTTTTTTTCTCTCTTTCTTCTTCTTTATCCCCAACCACAACTATGACCAACAACTACCTTCTTGTCAAAGCCAAACAAGCTATTTTATCTCCTCAACATACCGCTGCTCCCACTCAAGTGTTGATTGACAGAGACTCGGGTAAAATCGTCCAAATCGCTGATGCCATTGAATCGCCCAAAGATGCTGCCTCTGTCGAAGTGTTGACTTTGGAAGATGATCAGTTATTGATGCCTGGTCTTGTTGATGCTCACGGTAAGTTTTTGATTTTTCTTTTGGTTTGCACGGAGACAGAGACACACAGGCGAATCTGACTTTGGTTTTTTCTCTTTAAAAAAATATGATTGATAGTGCATTTGAATGAACCTGGACGTACTGAATGGGAAGGGTTTGAAACCGGCACCAAGGCAGCGGCCGCCGGCGGGATCACCACTGTGATTGACATGCCTTTGAATGCGATCCCACCCACCACGACGCCCGAAAACCTGGACACCAAGTTGACGGCCGCCGATGGTCAATTACATGTGGACGTTGGGTTCTGGGGTGGTGTGATTCCTGACAACAGCCAACATTTACCTGAATTGTTGCGCCGCGGTGTCCGTGGGTTCAAGTGTTTCTTGATTGAATCTGGTGTGGATGAATTCCCCTGTGTGAATGAAGCCGAAGTCCGTTTGGCTATGGATCAAATGATTGGGTCCGACAAGGTGTTATTATTCCATGCTGAAATGGATTGTGGTGGTGATTGTGGCGGTGCGCCCAAGAAAGAACAAAAGGATAGCCTTGATTATCATCGTACTTACAACAGCTTTTGGAATCTCGACCTCAAGCTTTGGAAACCACTGCCATTGATATGATCATTCGTTTGACGCGTGAATACCATCAAAAGGGCACTCCTGTCAATACCCATATTGTGCACTTGTCTGCCGCCGATGCCCTCCCTGCCATTCGTCAAGCCAAGGCCGAAAAATTGCCCCTGACCGTCGAAACCTGTTTCCATTACCTCAACTTCACCTCCGAAGCCATTGAAGATGGTGCCACTCATTTCAAGTGTTGTCCTCCTATTCGTGAAGCCATCAACCGTGAAGCTTTGTGGGCCGCGCTTTTGGATGGCTCCATTGATTACGTGGTCAGTGACCATTCTCCCTGTACTGCCCAACTCAAGAAATTGGAAACCGGTCATTTCGGAGAAGCCTGGGGTGGTATTGCCTCTGTGCAATTTGGTTTACATGTGCTCTGGACCGAAGGTCGCAAGCGCGGTGTGACGTAAGTTGTCAAAAAAAAAAAAAGATATCGTAATGGGTTGCCTCACCATCTCACTCATGTTTTTTTTTAAATCCAAACTTAGGCTTCAACAATTGACTCACTGGTTGAGCAAAGTACCTGCTGAACGCACTCAATTACATGATCGCAAGGGTGAAATCAAGGTGGGCAATGATGGTGATTTGGTGATCTGGCGCCCCGAAGCCTCATGGAAGGTCGATGTCAAGGATATTCACTTCAAGAACAAACTCTCCCCCTACGTGGGTACCACCTTCTATGGTGCGGTCGATCGTACCGTTGTGCGTGGTCACACCGTGTTTGAACGTACTCAGCAAGAATCACCTTTTGCTCCCACTCCTCTTGGTCGTACTTTATTGCAATAGATTTTTCTTTTTTTCTTTTCTTTATGATAATGTGTGTGTATGTGTTTTATGTTTTATAGTATAGTTGTATTTTTTATTGTTAGAAAAAGCCCATTGATATAGCAATTTTGTTTTTTTTATTATTGTTATAGTTATTGTTATTGAAATAAAATATATCTTTGTTTCTTTTTGTCCTTGTGTGATTTACATGAAATCTGAATATTTATATATATATATATATATATATATATATATATTATTTATTTTTAATGGAAGGTGACAGAGGGGGTGGGGTTGGAATGTCATACATATTGGGTCATAGTGAGGATGCATCATTTTGCTTTTGGTTTTTTATATATTAGGACGGACAACAAGTATGGCAACCTTTGAGTGTTTTTGCCACCATATTTTTAGAGGTGCATTCTTGAGGAATATCTGCACAGATTTTGATACACCCGTCAGCATCGGTCGATGCAGCTATCACGATGCCCACCAACAGAACGCCAAAAATCGTTATATGTGTCATTAATTTCATGTTATATATACACGTAAAATGTGGTGGTAGTAGTAGTTTGAATTTCAAAACAAAAAAAAAAAAACAAAAAAAAAAAAAAGGAAAAGAGGAGAAGAGATGGGCAATGAGGTCCAAATTGCTTTTATATAAATAACCATTTGGACCAATGTCATTTCTTAAATGCCGAGCTTTTTACCGAGATCACCCTTTTTTGTTCAATTTTCTAAAAGAATCAAGGGATCGATTTTTTTATTTCATTCTATTTTGATATATAATTGAGACAACTAGCTCAGCATGAGAACTAAAAAAGAAACGACGAAACGCCATATGGCCGTAGAATATATGCATGAAACAAACACAACCCAAGTCAAATGAAAAAATCCATCATTGACAAAACAGTGACCTGCATCCAGTAAAAAGTTACTTTTCATGCATATGCTAACTACGTAGATCTTTTATAGACATAAAAGTTTAACAGGAACATGGATCATAGCACTCCAAAAAAAAAAAAAAGGCGAGGTAGACTTTATTATATGACAATGAGAAAGGTTTTATTTTATCACATGGCACGATGATATATAAACAGAAGCGAGGGAGAATAGATATGGTAACTAAATGACCAACGAAGATTGGTTTGTGTGGAGTAATGAAGTATATCTAATCTACTGTACAGTACTGTGTATATAGTATTGCTATGGGGATGCCCGCCATAGTGAATCAGACCGGCAAATTTGCTTAAACCGAGCTAACCCATTCCAAATCCATCATCACTAAATCACACCTTGAACCCACCGCTGCTTCATCATCATTTCACACCAGAAACCATGTTGTTGCCAACCAGTCAGTTTATCTCTAAAAAAAAATAAAGCCAGATCACCACGCACCTGATCATTCATCGCAAGACAAAGTTGAAATGTACTAAAAATCCTACATCCAAAATAAAAGGGTTTCCTCATGTCCTTTTTCAACCCCCCCTTCTAAATCTATTAAAAAACGAAAATCCGACTCCATGATCACTATACCTTCCTTGGAGGACATCAACGTGAAGGGAAGAGAAGGATGATACGGGATATGATAGAGGGCAGGGCTGAGATTAGGCGCTCACATAAAAAAACAAAAAAAAGACTTTCAGTAAATATTTCTCTCACTGTCATATGGGGTCATAGGATGGTTCACTAATGAAAGGAAATATATTTTATTGAAGTCTATTGATAGGTACTAAATATTAAAGACGGGAGGAGTTCATTTGTCACTAGAGATCTTAATGGAGGTAAATATGTGGGAGAGATTAACAGAGAGAGACTTGTGGGGATTCAGAAGAATGGTCAGCTCTCATCTAAAGATGAGATCGCAATAAGTATTTCTAATATACTACAGAAGACGTAATAAAGAACTGGAAGGTTATTTGTCACTGAAGCTCAACATCAGTCTAAACTAATAAAAAAAAAAGTGGGGGCGAATGGTAGTTAAAAAAAAAAAACAAAGAGAAAGGGATCTATTGTGCAAAGCATGAGGGAGACTTATGGGATATTTTTCTTTAAAAGCATGTAAAAGAAAAAAGACATATATTTTATTGTGATGTTGATACAAACTAATAACAAACTAAGACGACAGTGAGCTAATGAAGACTTCAAAAAAAAAAAAAAAAAAAAAAAAAAAAAAAAAAAAAAAAAAAAAAAAAAAAAAAACCAACTAATGGTGGATCCCAAATCCTAGATCCAAACTGAAAGGGTTTCCTCATGCATGTTATAATCCCTAATCTGGAAGCGCTTTAAGCTAGTCCTGAAATTATTCTAAGTGGAACCTTAACCCCATAGAAGTTGAATGATGAAGAAAAACAAAAACAAAACGAAGAGCCGAGAGAAAATATAAGATATATTTCACGTGGGCGGGATTTAAATTGGTTGGAATTTTTAAGAAAACGGGCATGGTGGATGCGTTAGAAAAAAAGGATAGACATTGAAAAGCAAAAAAAAAAAAAAATTGATACGTGCATGAAACATAGAACAGTGGAAGCGCATTGGAAAAGTTTTGAGGAGAAAGTATTTGTTCAATCCTAATTGACCTAGACCGCATTTTTTTTTCTCCCAAATGACATGTAGAAATAAAAAAAAAAACAATCAAACAAACAAATAATGGGATAACACAAGCTTTTTTCTTTATTTCATTATATAACATTTCTTTTGTACAACTAACTAACTAATTAATCAACTAATTAACTAACGAACTAGGAGAGGGATGCATGGGTCGACCATCTTCAAAGTGCATGGGAGGAGTGGCTTGGTTGATAAACGTAAAAAAGTATTCCTTTGGGCTTTATTTCCAGGAATAGGTATAGGGGTACCGATATAGATAGGTGGAAGGCGATGAGAAGAAGATGATGACGACGATGACGATGATGACGATGACGAAGAGGTAGGGGCAGTGAGAATGGTTGGTGGTGGTGATGGTGATCGCGATAAAGAAGGATCATTGTTGTTGTTGTTGCTGCTGGCTGCGGTTGTGGTAGTGGATACATCCATGTTTAGTGATGATTGTTGCGGTAAAGTGCAGGAGGAAGTGGAAACGTTCGGGGAGAGGGTATCAATCTTGATAGAAGAGGCTTGTTCCAGAAATGCACTCCAAACACGAATATGACCTTCCAATAGCCCAGATTTTCTATTGTTGTGTTGAATAAAAGAAGAATCAAACGCTTGTTGACTAGAATAGCGTTTCTGCGGATCTTTTTCGAGTAAACGAGTAAGTAATTCCTTGGCTTAAGAAAAAAGAAGAAAGATGAGTATTTAATAAGTCATCACATTTCGTCGCATCCATCGCGATCTGTATAAAGTTACCATAAACTGAGACCGAGGACCAAATAGGATCTGTTTCCAAATCCAATGGTTCTTCTAGAATCCATTTGCGATGCTTATCCCATGTTTCAAATTCATCCATATCAGCAGCCGTTGTTGTACGGTTCTTTGATTCAAACGGAAACGTCATGGTGAATAATTGGTACATGATCAATCCTAGACTCCAGCAATCCACTTTGTAATCAAATGGGGTACACGACGAGTCATCCATCACAATTTCAGGGGCAAGGTAACTAGAGAAAATAGAAAATGAGTTGAGGCATGGTGCGTGATATGGTCTCGTTACCTTTTGGTGCCTTCAGAATGAGACCATCGTTTTTCCGTCTTCACATTCACCGCCAGACCAAAATCCACTACGACTATCCTAGGGTATTTCATGCGTGTTTTGTATACCAGGATATTGCTTGGCTAGTAATAATAATACAAAAGGAATTGAGCTATACAAGAAGGAGAGACTGAAGAGAGCGGAGGGAAGGAGTTTTACCTTCAAATCTATAAATGATCATGCCAACAAAAGATATATGAGTGACGGTTTACGAAAATAAAATAAACATATACGTTCTTTTTTTTTATTATTACCTTTATGTATAATGCCACTTCCATGAATGTACTACAAAAAAAAAAAAAAAAAAAATTCCAAAGTGAATTGCTTGATTTTTTTTGGGGATCTATTTGTTGTTTTTACCTTTGTAGCGGAGAAGAGTTGATACATGATGAATTGAATTTGTAATTGATGAAGTGATCTCTTACCATGTTGTATGCTGGTGTACCTTTCCAAATTGACGCCACACACCAGAGGAAATAACATGGACCACGTTTGATCAGGATTGATGGTATAAGAAAGCAGTCGAATGATATTGGGCTACACGAAAAAAAATAAAATCAACCAATCATTAGTAACACGTCCAAGGACGCTGTGGCGCAGTACTTGCTTACATGGCGTAGTTGGAGAAGCATGTTGACTTCGTTTTTCAGTCTCTTCCGATGGTAATCGAGCTCATTTCCAAACAGTTTGACAGGGTGAGTGCGTCGACAAACAAGTTGCTGATGACAAGGAAACGTAGTGCCAACAAGGAAGACTTTGGATTGTGAGCCTTGTCCAATCAATTCGTTGGAAACCACTAATTCTCTACCGTCGATCCAATTCTATAGTCAATAAAAGAGATAAGTATCTCTATCTTTTTTTTTATTTTTGCTGTTGAAACACATACTTACCATTGGTGTTGTATGTAGCCATTTGCCATGGGCTTTTCCGAGTCCAATAAAATAAAAGGCTATGTCATGAAAAAAAAAAGAAACAGTGAGTTACGTAGATATAGAGTGTATGCGGAAGTGAAGACTTACTAATTGGTTCCAGGGCAATCGTCAAAGTACACCCCGTAAAAAGTACCTTATAATTATGTTTGGTAATAAGAGCACCATTCACTATAATGAAGAAAGGAAAAGGTGATAAATTTGATAGTATTCATACAAAAGAAGAAAAAAAAAACAGGTCTTACCCCAAGTGCTCGATTCATTGAGAGCCTGTCAAAGTAAAATATGAATGAGTTATGTAGATTAGACTATTATTTGAGCTTACCTCTACACAAGTCATATGTATACCATCACTTGTAACCAACTGTTCATTTCAAATATATCAGCATGTTAGTAACCGGACATTGGGAATGAGGTCTAATCGCGAGACGTGTTTCTTTCTCTTCAGCTGGTTTTTTTTTTACCGAAAATATTCGACAGTGTTGTTGACTGACAAACGGTGAGTTGATAACAATAGTACTATTTGAAAAAAAAAACCCTCTTCATGTCAATGCACTATGTGGTTTCCTTTTATGACAAAGGTCTTTCGTAGCTTACTTGGACTCGGCGCGACCAATGGTGATATCTTTGTTCTTTAATAATGGTACCACTAGAAGGAAAAAAAAAAGACAAGTCAGTTCACATCAGTTCTCGTCAGGTTTCAAATAGAGTCACATGAATTATTTATTTATTTATTTTTGTTACCTATAGAACCAATATCCTTTTTAGCACCTCGAAGAGCGCCCACGATATTTGAATCGACTTTCATTTCTTTGCCCAGAATACAAAAAGGTGGAAAAAGAAATCAAAAAAAGGCGGGGATTGAATATCCGGTTCTGTCTTTTTTTTTTTTTTTTTGGACATCAGGGTCGATTTTCTCTTTTCTCCATTGTTTTTTTTTTTTTTTTTTTTTTTTTTTCACTCCATCATGACTTCTTCTTCCAGCGAACCAGCAGCAACGACATTGATTGACAAACAAGCGAATTCACCTCTCTCAATATGGAGTCTGTCAGCATTGTGTAAGTTTGAACAATACACACACACACACACACACCCGGTGGTTGTTTTTGGTTTTTCCTTTTACTAACCAGCCATATCAAAAATAGCCTTAGCCACTGTGCCATTGTCAGCAAGAAAAGCACCAGGTATGCCATCCGTGATTCAATCGCTATTATTTTCGGCCATTTATGGAGGTGCTGGGTAAGAACAATGTGATATGCAATAGATATAATATCAATAGACTCAACCTTGTCTTTTCTTTTTTTTTAAAAAAAAAAAAGCTATGTGACTTTTGTAGGTGATCATGAAAATGGTGCAGGGATTGCTACGGCGTGGTGTTTATCCTGGTCTTTTTTAAATGCCCGCACGGCCTTGCAATCATGTAAACCTGTACCTTTGGCCATGGTTGCTGCCACTTCATGGAATATTCTGGTGTATGGCAAGAAAACACTCAAGGCCAATGGCTATCTCTAGTTTGTCATTATTATTATTATTATTTTATTATATACCATCATTATCATCATCAATAAAAATTAGAAAGGGGTGGAGGAGAGATTTTATTTTTTCCATTTTTAACCCCATGACCAGAAAAAGGTGGTTTGGATTTTTTTTTTATTCTTTGAATTGGCACATATGACATTTTTTCTTTTTATTCTTCTTTCTGTTTCATACATATACCGATTCCTCATGGAAGCAAGACGACTACGTATCTTGGACAGACAGCGACAGGCATCTCAAAGTTGGCGTGAAGCATTTGCCTCTCTTCATTTACTGACCATGGTATGTGTTGAAACCAAGTAAAAAGTCTTGGCGCCAATAAAATAAAAAAAAAAGCGCTTACCATCCTTTTCTTTTCTTTTCCTTTGTACAATGTAGGTCTTTGGACTTATAGCATCCTGTTGTGGTAAAGTATATATATATATATATATATATATGGACCTCATCATTATGAAAAGGAACTGAACGGTTTTATCTTTAATTAGGCGCTTATTTGATTTCGGGCGACCTTAGTCAAACGACAAGCATGGGGTTACTTTGTATCGGTACTACGGTGGCGCTGGTCAGTTTCTTGGCTTGGTTTGGCACTGGACAAGAACATGCCGGGTTTTTAAGAGTGTATATTATACTGGTGATCCTGTTTGTGGTATTACAAGTATCTGGTCTATGTTGGCTCTATCTTGACTATACCAGGGACTCTACCGTAGTAGATCAGCTTGTCAGTCGTCTATGGGATTTCTTCTTGGATCATGATGACAAGTTCTTGATGGATGTGGAACAAGTGTAAGTGACTAGTATTACTATGCGTGCCCTCTGTATAGTCCGTATGATAGTTAAATGATGGTGTGTGTGCTTTTTTTTATATATAGGTTTCATTGCTGTGGATATGAATCAAAACAAGATCGTGCCGTACCTCGTCTTCTGTGTCAGACTGGCAATAGTGGCTGTAGGACAAAATGGGTTCAGTTGGGTGAACAGTGGCCACATGGGCTTGTGATTGGCTTGGTGATATTCTTGATGATGCAGGTAAGCACGAGAGAAAAAATGATGGTTATGAGAACGCCGATCTCACACTTTCTGAATTCATGCACAGGTATGCTTACTATTGATGACTGTGGTGACTTGTGTGCTTGTGGAAAAGGAAACCATGGAAGAAGAAGCTGAGAACCAAGTACAGAAGCAACATGTGATTCGATTTGGTTGGTTACCATCAGATGGTGGTGGCGGCAGCAATGATTATGATCCAAGTGGTAGCATAGGAGGAACCCCTCGATATTACCATGGAAGCAACAATAGTAATAATAATGCAAGAATCAACAGGCGATCCCAACCGCCTCCTCATTATGGCTCCCTGGCTTAGTTTAGTACTTTTTTTTTTTTTTTTTACAAAATCCTCATCCCTTTAATTTAGTTACCCTTTTATTGCATATAGTATCACCCCTCCCTCTCCCTTCTCTCACTTACTTACTCAAATATCTGTACATTCTTTTTACTATATATATCGAGTTTTTTTTTATTTTTTATATTCGAATAAAGAACAACCAATGATTCCATTTTATTATTGTGTCATCAACATTCCATACTTGACAGCGCTGTGTATAGATATTTTCCCGACAATGTGGTTTATTTATTCAGGAACAATTGTCCGAAAAAAAACAAATATATATATATTGACAATCATGCCTCGATTTATATGTCATGATGTTCCTGTTTAATAATAATAATAAAAATACCTCAAAATCCTGCCATGCCATTTTTGTTGATGTTCTTCTCTGTGAATGTGTGTGTGTGTGTCATTAGTGAACCAATAAAAACTTTATAATATAAAGTTTTAGTAGCATGCTACAGTAGTTTAATCTACTGAATTCCGTCCACACGGGTCTCCCATGATGCTCCTTCTTTGGGGACTGTGATCCAATCAATAGGAATAGTACGACGTCCTTATCACTGTCAAACGTTGCTGGGGAAAAGCGGGAATCAAGTGCATTGGATAATTTTCATCCTTATGTTATGATATCTTTATTTTACTAAACCTTTACATAAACAACAACATCGTGTTTCGGTGATAGACAGGAAAACAGTAAAGAGCGCATACCACACACATACCACACTAGTCGCTGTTTTCTGATTTTTTTTTAGAGTGGCGATTGGAATGAATAATCTGTGCACGCGATTGTCTTGCCCATTTTTGGGTCCATGGTTTCAAATAATATAAAATGTCAAATACGTCAAAAATAAAAATAAAAAAAGGGGGGGTGGAGCCAGCGGTGGCTTTTTTAAAAAAAATACAAAGGAAATATAACTATTTGAATAACGAAATAAAGAAGGAGAAAAAGAAAAAAAAGTGAGGTATACGGGGAGACGAGGGGAAAGGTGGGGGGAGAAACACAGGGCAATTGGGCTTAGGAAACGGGCAAGAAAAAAGAGGGGATCGCTGGGTAAAGCACACCCATTTGCTCCCTGCACAAGCAAAAGAACCCTCCAAAAGTAGTACAATTTGACTTTTATAGGGCCATTTCTCGGACTCATCAGAGAAAAAAGGATTGGTTTGACCCAAAAATAACCACGGGGTTTTAGGTTGAATATCAGCAATGAAGAAAACGTGTGTTTTCAAACGGTTGGAAAGGATGGTTTTGTTTTCTGGATCTTTGTTTTTTTTCGGAACCCTTCGCGCGTTGTTCTAGTTGTTTCTTTCATTCTTTCTTCTTCTTAATTTTTTTTTTTTTTTTTTGAGAAGGAGACTTCTTCTTTAACTTTGGACGACTTTTTTCTCTTCTCTCCTTTTTTTTTTTTTTTTTTTTTTTTTGTGCTTCCCTTCCCTCTTTTACCTTTTTGTATCGTTTTTGTTGGAGGTGGTTAAAAAAAAAAGAAAAAAAAAAAGAGGACGCCCTCATAATGACGCACAACGAGTTAGGCACGGATGATATGTAAGCATTGAACGACAATCTATATATATGATAACAGTATGATTAATTTGGTGGAGGGAGTTCATAGGTCTTTTCAACTATTGATTCGACAACAACCCCTTCAGTCTCGTGTCTGTGGTGTGGGCGAAAAAGGTAAAGCAACCTCTTTTCTCTTAGTTCCTTTTTTTTTTTTTTGGTCTGTAACCCCAGCAACGCTCAATTATTTTATTATTATTCTAAAAAAAAATCACCATCATCATCACCAGTGGATAGAAGACCCATTGACCCACCACTCATAGTCGAATTACAAATAACAACCTCATCAACAATGTAAGCATGCAATAGAATGAATAAGAAAAAAAAAAAGGATCAACAACATCCAAATAAGGGCTCATTTGTTTTCATTTTTCTGTGCTTAGTACCGCCACCTTGAAAGAAGAATGCATGACCCAGTTATTTCTGACTGCCGTATTGGTTCCTTCTTCCTCGATGGACCATGATGATGATAACAACACAAAAAAAAATCCAGCGATAGGGAGCTCGTCGTCGCTTCTAGATCTTTCTCTCCACGCGCAATTGACGGTGGGTCGCACAGTTTCATCACTTTACCATTTCAAAGACCTCGATGGCCTGACAAAGTGCTTTTTTGTGTTTTCTGATCTTTCAATTCGAATTGAAGGCAGTTATCGATTTCAACTATGTTTATTTCAAATCACGGGGTAAGTAAAAATAAAGATACATACACATGATAAAGAGATGGGGGACTGATCTTTTTTTATATATATTATATATTATATGTATGTACCCAGATCTTCGGTTTCTTTTCAGCAATCTATTTTGACCGACGCATTTACGGTGTACTCGGCCAAAAAGGTAATCCCTTTTGCTTTGTTTTTATTTTATTTTTTTATGTGTGTGAATTTGCATCTTACTCAAAAAAAAAAAAAAAAAACATTTTAGTTTCCTGGTATGTTTGGGTCGTGTCCTTTAGCAAGATGTTTTGCAGACCAAGGCTTGAAAATTCGGATTCGAAATCAATCAGGACCAAGACAACACCGACGTCGACATTATCATCAACGATACGCCTCATCTAATCGACATCGATTATATTCTGGTTCACGATCCCCCATTGCTCTCGACGACCCCAGGTAAAAAAAAAAAAAAAAACATACACAGCAGATTCAGAAAAAAATAGTCCAAAATTGGCTTAGTCATAAATTATTAAGAAGGACTCATTATTATTATTATTCTTATTATTTTATATAGAAGTGATCAAGCTCGTTCACCTCTTGATTCAGCTAGTCCATCATCACAACAAAGTCAAAGCATATCGTCACCTCGAATTCACTCATTACCTTCGATAACGTCGGTTCTTTCTTCGTCCTCTTCTTCGTCAACATATCCACCATCACCACAAGCAACAGCAGCAACAACATGTACCTCAACAGCAACACCCATCATACCTATACATAATAATAACTCTACTTCTATTATAGCATCCCACCACAACCCAGCATTATTAGCATCATTACCATCACCAGCAATAGCAGCAGCAGCATCATCATCATCATCGCCATCATCTTTATCACCACCGTCCCAACCAGTGCCACTACCTCGCCTTCCCCCCTTTAGTGATTTTATCCAAAGCATGCATCCTCCTCCCTCTTCTAACTAGTTCTTTTTCTTTTTTTTTTTTTTGTTCACTGCCATTTAACTGCTCTTATGCCCCCAACTTTTTTTATATTCAACTAATTAATATCTATATATAAACAGCATCATTCATCAAGAGGGTGGTAAAGCCTGCCTGCGCCCAAACAAACAATCAAAAAAAAAGAAAAAAAAAAGACAAGATAAGAATCATTTTATTGATAAATAGATGCAGATAAAAAAAGGGGGGAAAGGGATTGGTGTGTGTGTGTGTGTGTGGGAGGGGGAGGGCATTTCTAATCCTAAGCACGTTGGCGTACTACTAAATCCAAAAACTATTATTAAGAAAGAATATAAAATGTCAGTCAACTTATCATGGATATTTTATAATGATAGCGTTTGTGTTTTTCTTTTTCTTGTACCTGGTCATAGCTGATTTGAATCCATCCATCGTGGTCAGTATCAATGGCACGATAAGAATCTGTCAAGGTCTTGACTGTCACACATGCTTGCACAAAATTGTCGAAGGTGATATTTCCTTGACCATTGCTATTCACATCGGTTCCTATTTTAACAAATCATGAAATTGCGTATAAATAAATAAATAAATAAAATGAATAGGAAAGACTTCCTTTTTTTATTAGTATTACCATATCGATCAAATTTTTGAATCAACTTGGCAACAAAGGCAGGTGAGACATTGAATCCAAATGCTACCAGGGCTTGATGTAATTCTTGTCGGTCCACAGATCCCGAGCGATCATGATCAAAGGTCCGGAAGCATCCTTTCCATTCTTCAATGTAATGCCATAAACCCTTGAATTCTTCAAACCCAATGGTACCACTGTTGTCTAATTTATAAATAGGTAAAAAAAAAGAAAGGCGTTAATTGCACTTAGGTCATGATACTTGCCACGCTTTTTTTATATTATAATACCTGAATCGTACATGTTCACCAGCATACGCACCTACCAAATTATAAAAGGGTAGGTAAAAAAAAAAAGAGGGCATCGCACACGTGATACATACACGCACATACAAGAGGTGTACTTACCGTTTCAATGTTGAATGGACTCCAGTCACCATTCACTAAAGCCCGTTGTAATTCATGTACTGTCAATTGCCCAGATCCATCAGTATCCACTGCTCGGAACCATGTTCCTAACTGAGCATCAGCAGTAGCATTAGTAGGTGCTGCAGGACCACCATTAGAGTGAAGAAGAAAGATATGTGTCAGTAAATGGTCATATCCCTTCCTATATAATTTTTTTTTTATTACCATAAGCACCTCCAGCAGATGACGCCTGTGCAGTGGCATTGGCGCTATATTCGTTGGGCTTGTACGATGACATTTTTTTTTTGGTTAATTAAAGAATGAGAATGAGAGCAGAAAAGAAAAATCGCGGGGTGTCCAGGTTCAGCCAAGACTTTGGGAAATAATTTAGCGTTATTACTCCGCCACCAATCAGAAGCATTTTCCAATGCAAAAATGAAAAAAAAAAAACCACAAACCATCCAAACCCGTTCCCTCTCCTCCCTCCCCCCACGGACAAGTCCTCGCCTTGAACTCCCAAGTTCCCCCCAAAAAAATATGTGATGGATTAGTTAGATGATATACAGTATGACCCTTTCAAATTGATAAGAGAAATAAAAACGTTGTACATAATGTAGTCACCCCCTTTTTTTTGTAGTCTTTAATTGTATCATGTTTTGAAAAGAATATGTTAATGTATTATATCCCTCACCCCACCCTATGATATAAATATTATCTTCATCATCTCATAGGTTTTCCGTTTTGCTATTTCGATCCAGCTTAAACCCACTCTCGCAAGAGCCACCACAAAAAAAAAAGAAAAAAAGCAATTCAAATCCCGCCCACGTGAAACTCTTATTGACTCCCAACTTTTATTTTTTTCGCTTTCTTTCTTTTCTTTTTAACACTTCACAATTGTGACCCATGTATGGTTACGGTGATCTTAGATTAGTGTCAGGACTAGTTTAGAAGCGTTTCCGGAATAGGGATGACAACATGCATGGGGAAACCCTTTCATTTTGGATCTAAGATTTAGAACCACTCTGATGAGTTGGCCATGTGAGGCCCTTCACCAGCTTAGTTTGTTACTACAACTTGATAGAATATGTCAATTTTATACATATTTCAATAAAAAATGTCCCATAACTTTCCTCTTTCATGTCTTGTACAATGGACCCTCCTCCTTTATTTTATATTTTTTACTACCATCACCCCGTTTTGATTAGTGTAAACCGGCGTTGTTATCCAATAACTAATGTCCTTCCGGTTCTTTATTACGTCATGTGCAGTATATTAGATACCTTTTTTTTTTTTTTTTTGCGATTGAGTCTTTCGATTAGAACTGACCATTCCTTTGAAATTCTATTAGTTTCCTATTCAATCTCCCTCATCCTAACCTCCATTAGATCCTTCCATTAGTTCTCTTGTGATAATGAACTCCTCTCGTCTTTAGTTTAGCGCCTATCAATATACTTCAATAAAATAAACTCTTTTTATTAGTCAATCATCCTATGACCCCATATGATAGTGAGAGAAATGTTTGCTGATGCTTTTTTTTTTTTTTTTGTGAGTGCTTTATCAAGCACCTGTCTTGCTAGGTCATCTCACTATCTCCACGTTTTGCTTCTCTCCCTTCCGCCCCCTTTCAAAACCCCAAACAACTAGTTGACAGTCCTGGGTTATTTTTAATATGAATTGTCGACTTATGGTTTTGCTCTACAAATCATTACTAATGCACCTAGATCATGCCACCAGTGACATGGTCCATCATGTCCCCCGCCCTCCCCGCCCCTCTCCCATATTTCCTCAGTTTCACCCACAACAAGTCCATCGGTTACGTTTCAATGAGTAAATTTAACTTTAATAATAATAAAAAACAACACCAACGGTAAAAAAAAAAAAAGAAAACTACAAACTCAAATACTATTAAAGGAATGTATGAAACTGGCAATGATGGGAATCCCCCGCGTCAAAAAAATTGCTATGAGGCGATGCCACCAAAGTGCAAAGGTATCGATATCTTACCCCCCATATCATTGAATCCCACACAAAAGTCACCAGCCGAGGTGTCGCCCACTAAAGTAAAATAGGGTGAGTGTTCCATTCTATCTCATCAAAACCTCCAGTTCAACAACAACAACAGTCCTTATGGTACCCAATATTTTTTTTTTCCGTTCTTTTGCAAGTACTACCGTGTTTAAATCCTGTATCATCCTTTATTAATTGAATTTGGGAGTATAAAATATAAGTATACCGAACCTTGTCCCCAGTCTCTGTCCCCCCTCCCCGCAACACACACACACACACACACACACATACAAAATGATTCCACTATTTTAATACGAGATATATCATAGTAATAATAATAATAATAATAACAAAATCATTTTTATTTAAAACTCAAACTATAACAAAAAAGAATAAGTGAAGGGAAGGAGGGAGGGGGGAGGTAGATAATATACAAAAAAGAGAATCACATTTTCGCGTTTTGACGGACCGTAGCGTTGGTGGCCCAGGCATGGACCAATTGATGAGCAATGGCCAATTTGGGAGGCATTGTAAACACGCCGCCATCGCCTTTCAATGCACCTAGCACTTCCGATCGACTAAACCAACGAGCACTTTCCAATTCCTTGTCTTCCATCTTGATGGTCGTACTGGTAGCCGACGCCAAAAATCCAAACATCAACGAGTTGGGGAAAGGCTATTAAAAAAAAAAAAAAAAAAAAAAGATTCAGTTAGTCGTCACATAGACCATCTCCCCTTAAAAAAAAAAAAAAGAAACAGAATGTCATATTTTTTTTTTTTTTTACCCAAGGTTGTGTACTATGATAGGAGACATGATCCACATGAACCCCTGTTTCTTCTAAAGCTTCACGACGCACGGCTTCTTCAATGGATTCCCCGGCCTCGACAAATCCAGCAATACAGGAAAACATGCGTGCAGGCCATTGTTTTTGTCGTCCCAGTAAGATCTTATCTTCTGTTGGATGTACAATACATACAATCACCACCGCATCTATATTTTTTTTTTTCGGGGAAAGTCAAAAAAGAAAATGAATACAAAGTGAAAACGCAGGTGGGCAGTGTTTGGGCGTGAGGGTTTACCTGTTCGAGGGTAGGCGAAATTGTGGACACCTTTTTGACTGATGCAATCCGATGAGGAACAGTGCAGTTTATGCCCAGCTTCCTTGGATACGACAGCACCACCACATGCGGGACAGAACTTGTTTCTTGTATGCCAATCCACTATTTGCAAGAAACAAAGATATATAAAAAAAAAAAAAAGGAAATGTAAGCAGGGAAAAAGTCATAAGGGAAGAAAAGAGGAGTGGATGTGTTTGTGTTTCTTACTCATAGAACGTGCTTGGGCAAGAATAGCAGCTGTGTCCTTGTTCAATTGAAATGCAAGAGGTAAGGCGGGGGAGAAGTCCAGTTGGTTCTTTTCAAAATCTAAAATAAAATCATACATGAATAAACACACACACACGTCCCTACCCCTTTTTAGATATACCTTACCTTGATGGAGTTGTTGTAATGATGAATGGAATGGATTGGTTTCTTGTTTCGCCGCCGATACGTCCAATGCCCAATAAGGAATCCCCTCACTGGCCGCGCCGGCTGCTTTGCTGTCGTCTTTATGTTGTTGTTCATCCACACCCAAGAAAATCAATCGAGGTCGTAAGCTATCTTCCGTGGTAGTGTCATCGCTGAACTCGCCAATTAATCCGGCTACTTGGTCATAGGGAGCAAAATAGAGCTTGTTGTCTTGGTCGAACAAAGGGTCCAATTTGTTCAATAATATAAACCGGGCATTGCTGGCCTTCACGAGTTGATTCAGTTTGTCATTGTTGGTGCGATACCATCCATATCTGTCCAAGTTATAAAAAGATGAATAAAGGAAAAAAGAGATAGAGAAAGAGAGAGAGAGAGAAGCAGAGTGGGGGAAAACATTACCTATTCAAGGGGCTACCAGCAAAGAAATTGACATGATTGACTTGTTGTGCCAATGCCACGGGACCACTAGCACCAGCCGCAGGTTGTTGCTGTTGTTGTTGTTGCTTGTCATCGTTGGTTGCTGGAGTCAAGAGTTGCGCCACTTGGTCATAGCCCCAGAATTGAGCAAGTTGAGCAGGTGTCTTGCCTTCATTGTTAACTACTGCCAATAAATCCGGTGCCTGGTCTCGTAAATAAGTCGCCACTTCCAGTTGTCCATACCGAGCTGCAAAATGCAAAGCTGTCCATCCACGTTCATTACGATCCTTGAGCGCTTTTGTTTGTGATTTGATAGTGTCGAGATCACCGGTAGCTGCAGCTTCCAAAAGAGAGGCACTCATGTGTGTATATGTGATGTTTAAGAGACAAAAAAAAAAAATAAAAAAACTGTAAGGAGCGGGGAAAAAAGATGAATAATCGCCCTGAGAACGGTTTTGGTTTTTTCGGGTGTTCAAATCCCGCGGGTTGGCTGTTTGCGGCTGCATCACTTTATGACATGACACATCAAAATACCATATATTATATAACAATCATTTTATTACTAAGCAATAAATAAAAAATACACATCTACAATACATAAAACTAATACTATAAAATAAATATATCTAAAACTAAACGGGTGGGGGATATCAGGCGACATGTTTTCGCATGACATAGGTTTTCAGTCCAAAAGAGACAAGTAAACCAGCCGCCACAAAAGCCAAAGAGCCATAAAAAGAAATCCGAATGGCATCCATATAGGCATTTACCACCTGGTTTTGGATCACCTTATCAGTCAATTGCCACATATAATCAGACGATTGTCGAATGGCTGATGCTGACACTCCCGGAATATTTGCCACTTTGGTACCCAACGTATTGGACAAGATACTTCCGGCCACCGTAATCCCTGTAATCCCACCCACTTGATCACAAAATGTCATAAACGTCACAATCACAGGCACACTAATAATACACCCCGTTCCCAATGAAAACCGATGAATTTTCCAAATGACAAGGTTTGAAAAAAAAAAAAGAAAAAAAAAAGAAAGAAAGACTTACTGTTCAATGACCACGGACCCTTGAGCAGCAATGATTTCGGCGTTAATCATACCACCTGAACCAATCCCAGCGACCACCATCAAACCTACTACCAGACCAATGGAGGATTCGCGGCCCAGTAATTGCATCAAACCACATGCCAAGGTCAAGACTGCTAAAGCCAATCGAATGGCCCAGACGTACTTGCCAGTCTTGACGATCGTAATTCCTGTGATGACATTGGCAATACATGCAAATAACACCAAACATAAAAGTTCCAGATTACTTGTCATGGCATCGTCCCGTCGAATCACACTGAGGTAAAGAGGTACATAGGTCATCAATGATTGGAAACACCCGCCATATAAAAATGCCGCCACCAAAATCAATACACTACTTCGGTTGTGGAAGATCCGCCGAGGAATCATAGGATAAGGTGCCCATTTGTTTTCCCATACACTGAAAACGATAATAACACCAAGCGAAACGCATAATAAGGTGATGATAATTGGAGATCGCCATTCTATCATAACAAAGGAGGAGGTGTGAGTAGGAGGAAAACGGTCATATTGGTGATATTTTTTTTTGGTTTTTTACCATAGGTAGTGCCACCCCAGCTGAGACCCAATACCAAACAAACCACAGCCACGGCCCATAAGCCAATCCCCAAGAAATCAATCCGGCGTATTTGAGTTTTCACATCCACTTTATGTTGAGGGGCTTCGATAAATGCATATACCATGATCAACGCTACCACACATAATCCAGTTGACATCCAAAAGATCGTTCTCCAATTCGTTCGATCCACTGCCAACCCACCCACTAAACGCAATAAGTAGAAAAGATGAAAAAAAGAGGGAGGGAGAGGTGAGAAGAGAAAAAGAAGGATACGATATCAGGTTTGGAATTACTTACATAAAGCACCTACAACATATCCCAACCCCCAAGAAATACCCAATAAGGATTGATAATAGCCAATATATCGTACAGGAATATAATCTAAACCAAAACGAATTCCCCATGTTAATAATTCATGAGAAGGGAAGAGGGAAGACGAAACTTACCAGCAACAACGATTTTCATCAAACTATCAAAAGCACCAATACCAATACCACAAAAGGCACGTGCAATGATGAACATCAACATGCTCTGAGAAGCCCCACAAAGTACACTGCCAATCAAATAACTAAATATCGCACATAAAAAACATATCCGACGACCAAATGCATCCACACATTTCCCATAGATCGGTTGACAGGCGGAGGCTGTGAGTAAAAATGCCTATAAAAGAAAAAAAAATCTAGGGTGAGTGTATTTGTAAGTGACGACAGGGGAGACTACACATGTGGTGAGGGGGAAGAGGGATTTACCGTATTCACCCAGCCATAGAGGGTAAACGCATTGAATTCTATACAAGATCAAGAGCGAGAAAAATAAGTTTTTTTTTTATCACTACCCAACAGCCATTAGCTAAAGAAAAAACTCTTACCAGCAGCCACATGAGGGGTATTACTTGCCACTGTCATGTTATCAAACGCAGCAATAAAAGAAACCATACACAACCTATGAAAGAAGAAGAAGAAAAAGGGAACTGTATGAGTATGATATTTATACTTATATATATATAGATTAATATATTACAAAATTGACTTTACGTTGCCATGACACAGTAAAGGACTACACGAGGTGGTAGGTTTCCTTTCATATGGGCCAACCCAGGCGGTAACATATCTTTGGTTTGATCAGTCGATGCCAGGGAACCTTGTGTTGTTGAATGTTCATCTTTGTGTGGTTGTGAGTTGCTGGAGATGGAGGTCTTTTCCCCCGTTGGGATCGTTTCCAAAGGTTCCAATGGTATTTCCATGGGTGGGTTGAAAAGAGATAAAAAAAAAAAAAAAAAAAAAAGTTTGCAGTTGCCCATACATCCACCCAAAAAAAAAAATTAACCTTTTTTTTTGGAATGCCGACCGAGGTACAACCCGAATTGCCCATCCAAACAGTGCAACCATCACCACCACCACGCTTTATTTGCAAATGATTGTGCTTATTAAGAAGGCCATTCTTTGACATGTTATCAAAAAAAAAAAAATATTACCACTGTAAGGTACATTGAGTAAGTGATATTTCACAACAAAAACCATTTCTTATCCTGCAATATATGTATCTTCGATGACATCTTTGTATACCATGTCCCTCGAATGACGTCAATACAATACATACTGTAACCGCAAGTCCCCGTAACGCTCCACACTGTACTTTATATGCATACTATGATATTGTGTAGTAGTATGTTTCTTTAAGGGAAAACAAAAACTGTCTTTATATCCATAGCTCATTGCACTATACAGTACTGCATGTACTGTACCGTACTGTATTTATAGATATACTGTATCATCCATCATAGGTCATCCATCATTGTTGTCATTTAAAAGGCCTTCATTTTCTACCTCCAAGCTTATCATAGAGAACGAATATACCTACTTATATACATGCAATGTACAAATATTTATATAGCGCGATAACGGGATTTCACCTTCTTTGCGACTGTGAAGTAAGACATCTTATGATGGTCGTTGTCCTTCATCGCCATTAGAACCGCCTCCCCCCCCCCCCGTTTTTTAGTAATTTGATTTCGAGCTTATATGTGTATGGTTACTGTATTCGTTAATATTGGTTTATTATAACGAACAAGTACAGATATCGTAAATGAAACCATCAAAGGTATACTAAGCAATGGTTTTTCGCCTATGCACCGTACATATGACAACAAAGCATATTATTTATGATACTGTCTGATGCAATTCAGCAAGAACGTAAAATAAACGATTCACTGTTGCCAATTTTTTTTTTTTTTTTTTTTTTTTTTTCGTAGCGTTCAATTTGAAACCATTTGTGGTACCAAATTTGCAAGAAAGAAAGAAAAAGATCCACTTAGTGTCTGGGGGTGAGGTGGCAAGTATTGCCCTAGATAAACTTGAAAGTGGTTTAAAATTCACTATAGTAAAAGCTGAAATCATGTTGCCAATCTTATGATTTGTCGAACAGGAAATAGGGCTATCTTATTTAATCTCCAAGAACCTTGAACTGACAAAACAGACTATGAGGCTCTAAAGGAAAAAGCAACCACATTAGGTGAATTGCAAAAGCAAGTGGGTTTGGTAGGACACTCTCAAAACAACCAATAATAGCGACACTTTTTTCACCATACAATAATTCGGAGAATGGCTAATAAAAGGGGCATATTTTATTGATGCATATTGGAAGGTAATAAAACTAAAGATGAGGGTGAGGGTGCTTCATTGTAACAAGAGTCTAGTGTAATAAAGATCTACTGGAGGAAAACATGAGGGGAGAGAATATATCCGTGAAAGATTTGTAAAATTGGTCAATTCTAATCCAAATGTATATGTGTGAAGCTGGAGGCAATACATATAGCAAACATTAAAAGCTATGAGAAACACTAAAAGAATATCTCTCATTGACATATAGGTATAGCAATGGATCGAAAACGACGACGGTAAAAAGTGATCACTTGCGCAAGTCATGAGAGAAACTAATGAGACATTTTTCCTTAAAGTATGTAGAAGGGGACATATTTTATTCAGATGCAGATACAAAATATTAGAGAAGCTACAACTAAGCGAATGAAAGCTTCAAAAGGCCCACTAATGGGTGGTCTTCAGATCCTAGATCCAAAATGAAAGGGTTTACCCATGTATCTTGTCATCCCTGAGCTGAAACCCCCTTTAAACTAATCCTGACACTAATCTAAGATCAACATAATCTCAAAGAAGTTGAATGACAGAGAAAAAAGAAAAAAAGAGGAAAAGAGTCGAAAAAATAATAAGTGGGAGTAAATGAATATTCACGTGGACTGAGTTTCAAACGTTTTTTGGCAGTCGTTCTGGTAGGGGGTTTTTTTCCCAGCAATATCCTAAAAAGGAAGTCTGCCTATTTTTTCTTCTCTCTATTTTATTTTATTTTACAGCAAATCAACACGATGCAACGTAGCCAATAGTGTAGTTCTCTTCTCAGTACTATAACAAACGAACACTGACAAGATGGTGTCTCCCATTTTGTTTTCCAGCAGACATATGATATGCCACACCAGCAACATCGTTCCAACACCGTTTTTTTTTTTTTTTTTTTTTTTTTTTGCAGTTTCTTGCTGAGGTGTAGTTTTGACCATTTCCCTGATTTTGTTTTCTTTTTCATTTAAATAAAATAAAAAAAAAAGGTTCCAAAAAGACCTTTGAACTACTAGACATAGTATGGATACACACCGCAGAGCAGCGATATTGTACACAATGACAATGTTATTTCACTTGTTCCGACAATATATATGTATGTAGAGGGTAGAGGTCAAACAATGCCATCAATTTTTCGACGTGCCTAATTGTGAGGTTGCTTGTGATGGCTCCTTTCTGTTTCTATTTTGTGACTTGAATGATAATTGTTAAACCGTACTGTACGGTACTGTGTTTGGTTGCTGTTATTACTCTTCTGCTGGTGCTTCCTTGTATAAATAGAAACTGAGTCTAATAAGATCATCCTATGATTACAATATGGTTGCCTTAGGTTGTACAATTTTTATCTTTCATGCATCATATTGTTGAGAAGACCGGGACACTACTTCACCTATGACATTTTCAGCATTGGATCGAAGTGTATCATTCATCCACCAACGACCTTTTTTTTTTTTTTTTTTTTTTTTTTTTTTTTTTTTACAATTTTAATAGAATGCTTCGTTTTATATATAGAGCTAATATTAGTCAAGTGATGATATTCTTTTCATTGATTTTGAGGCTTTAGCATACAGTGATATATAAATCAAATATAATTCTTCAAAAAAAAAAAATACCAACCTTTTGCTTGTGAAGTGAGAGATGCAACTTCCGTTATTTTATTCATGTGATTGGTTCATTTACTTGGAAAAGCCTACATTTTTTTAACATAGCGCTTGAGGGTTTTACGCACCGCTATCGGTGGCAGTGGCGGCCACTGGAACGCACGCATACATACGTAATTTAAAAAAGTCTCCCGGGATACAATCCGAAATCATTTCATTCGCCCCTCGAACTTTACCCCCGCCTTCCCTTTGAAAGAAGAGCAATTGTTTATTGACAACGGGGCTTAAGGAGGTCAACATTGATTATTCTGTGTATGTGTTTGTGCCAATTTTTTGGGATTTTGTGGTTTTTTAAATTCTTAACATTTATTATTCTTCAATTCATTATCAAAACTATATCAATGATGAGTATGACTGTGCCAAGTTTGATTGAAATAAAAGAAGGTTACCCAAACGATTCAAGGCCATTGTTGACATGTGCGCCAGGCAAAAAAATAAAAATCAGATCACCAGCTGTGTTAATTGTAAGCAATAACGTGCGCGCGCACTATCGGTCTTCTGGGACCAGAAACTCTTTCCCCACTTCCTTCATATAAAATAAGGATGGAAAGAGGTTTTGATTGGTTTGTATAAAAATATGGATGAAGATATGTGACACATATATGTAAAAAGAAAGTCTCATATATAAGAAATCAGTGGTAAGGTTTGAATGAGGTTGGTATTTTTCTGTCTCCCATGTTCATTCTTACTACTGTAGGCGGCGTTTGAAATCCGCCACGCACCAAAAAGTTAAAAAAGGGTTGGTGGGTCGGGTGAGAAGCCTTCTCCTTGTTCTTTTCTCTTCTACTATTTTTATTCCCAACAAACAATAACAACATCATGGCTGAAAGCACTTTGCCCCCTCATCATCCTGGCCTTGAAGGTGTTGATCTTGAAGGCTTGAAGCACAAATGCCCAGCCTTTTCTTCTGGTTGTCCTTATGCCAAGGTCGACCAAGTCGAATCCCTTGCCATCAACAGCGCCGAACTTGCCAAATGGTAAGTGCAGTATAGTTCTATTTTATTACTCGACACGGCCCGATTTTTTTAATCGATATCTTTCTTTCTTTTTTGTGTTTAGTCCTGCTTTCCAAAAAGGTATACTCTATTTATTACCCACTACCTCTGAACTACGTAACACTCATCCTTCTCCCTCCTTTTTTTTTATTCTTCATAGGCTGCCCATTTTCCAACAAGTCCAAAGATGAAATCTCCACACTTTTGGCGACTATTCCTAAAGAACATCCTACTTTGAATATGAACGGTAAGCCATACAATATAATATAGCTTGTGTGTCTTTGTCTTATCGTATTTTTTTTTCTTGAACTATAGAATTCCCTCCTTGCGATGATGGTATTGCTTTGGTCAAGGTACTCAACCAATTCTTGACAATCACCGAACTGGAAACTGTATTCAATGAAAACAACGTACCTACATTGCAAGACGAAGCCATTCTTGAAGATCCTCAATTGGCTCAAGCTATGCGTGAAGGTACCAAGGTGGTTCACCGCGCTGCTGAAACAAGTGTCTTCACAAGGTAAGTGGTTTGTCTTTGTCTTTTTCGCCTCATCATAACCTTTTTCTTTTTCTTTTATTTTTTAAAAAAATATAGACGCTTCCTGAAAGGGGACATTTCTCGTGAAGAATATGGCCGGTACATCTTGTCTCTTTACTTTGTATATCAGTAAGTTTATCTTTCGATTAAGGGGGGGGTTGCTGGGATGGGCGGAGAAATCATACTGACATCACCTGACCTTTTGATAATATAGAAAAATGGAAGCATTATTGGCTCAACACAAATCACATCCATCTGTGCAATTGATTCACTTCCCCACCGAACTGAACCGTGAAGAAGCTCTTTTGGAAGATCTTGACTATTTTTATGGCAAGGACCGAGCACGGGCATTGGTGGAAGATAAATCCAATGTGACACCAGCGGTACAACAATATTTGACGGCCATGGACGAAGCATGTGCGAAGCATCCAGCATTGATGATTGCCCACAGTTATTCCCGTTACCTTGGCGATTTGAGTGGGGGACAATTATTGGCCAAACGACTCAAGCAGGCCGTGATGGGATTAAAACCAGGATCAGCGGAATGGGATACCAAGGTCGGGTTAGCGTTTTACCATTTCGATCATTTGGGCAATCAAGCGGAATTCAAGGACTTTTACCGTCAACGACTCAACAGCGCTCAGGTCAATGCTTCTACCCGTGAATGGATTGTTGCCGAAGCCGTCCGTTCCTTTGAACTCAATATCGCCGTCTTTGATGAAATCCAACACTTGTCCGACACCAACTGTTTGCCTCCCATGCCTTCTGTCAGCCAACGTGTCCAAAAACAACAACAAACCATCACCAACCCAGACGGTTCCACCACCATCCGAACCATCACCACAACGACTACCACCACTGCTACCAACGGAGCATCAGAAAAGCATCAACAACGTAAGCAACAACGTCGCCGCCCTACCCCTGCTGACTCCAATATCACTTGCTGGATCATGGGTACCACTCTTGCTGTTACCGCCATTTCTGTGGGTTTACATGTGTACAAGCGCTATTATGTCAAGGAATAGTTTACCTAGTTTAGTTTTTTATTAGATTAGGGTTATGTTTATTTATTTACTATGTTATTGTATTAAGATAATAAAAAAATACTATTACTTTTGTGTAGCACTTGCAAGACGTTTTTTTTTTTTTGCTCATGCGGCGGGGTGTGAAATAGCTTCCAGAGACTTTTTTTTTGTGGGCGCAAGCCACTTTTTTTTTTTCATTCCACCTTTTTTTTTTTTTATTCGTTTTTTTTTTTTTTTTTTTCTTCTTCTTTTCGATCGATCCCCCTTTCCCATTCTTTTTTTTTTATTATAAATATATAAATACAGATGGCCACCACCACTTTGAATCTGTATTGGGATTTAGCGTCTTTGGATGCCGCGGCACGCCAACAAGCCACGGTGACACTTATTCGCACCTTGGTGGATTTCCAATTGGCACACGAAAAATCGATGGACAACAGTACTGCACCAAAGGTTGCCGGAACGGAAGAGGAATTGGATCAAGTATGTGCTTCGGATGTATCTTACGCCGTACGTCGTTTATTACGTGGTTTGCCTTCGTCTCGTCAAGGTGCTCGTCAAGGGTTCTCGTTGGCACTTACCGAATTGTTAGCAGTGATGGATTGTATTACGGCTCCTCTCGTGATGGATTTACTTTGTCAATACACCGAACGGACCGGTGGTATGTCTGGTGAAGAAGTGCGTGATATGTTATTTGGTCGCTTGTTTGGGATCATGGCCATGGTCGCCTCTGGTTTGATGGCTCGCTCCACTACTCAACCTGCTCATGTCATTCGCATGATCGACCTTGTCTCGGAAATTGCCAATGCCAAAGCTTATTTGAATGAAGTGTGCTACCATGTCATCATCAACATGTTGCCCTTTGTAAGTTAGCGGATAGAGTTGCGATGTACAAAATGATTAATCAAAGACCCCTCCTTTTTTTTTTTTTTTTTTTTTTTTTTTTTTTTTTTTGACAGGTCGAAAAAATGCAAGAAAAGGACATGATCATGGAAAAAATTCTCTCCTTGTTTGTGCGTGAAAATATGGCCAATGTGGATGAAGTGAACTTGGTCTTGTCAATTCAACAACAAATGACCAATGTGGATTTGTCTCATGCCTTCAAGGGTTGGGCTAGTGATAACGTCTTTGATCGTGCTAATCTTGAACTTTTAGCCTCCATTGTCAGAGTAAGATTACGAAGGAAATTAGGATTTTTTTGGGGAAGCACCACTTATTCCTTTATGTTAATATATATAGGAAGTACCTTTGGACAACAATGAAAACCAAGTCGATTGGACTCCACAATTACATTCTATCTGGGATCGTTTATTGTCTACTGTTTTATCCAAGAAAGTCAACAAGAACAATGCCTCTTTCCATGAATTCTGGTCCATTGTCGTTGATGGTAAGAAAAAAATAAAAATCAAACAGTAATCCAAAAGCAACGAGGACAGAAAACGAACTCATCTCAATGTATATTTTTTAGGCAACATGTTTAGTCAACAATCTAGCCATGGTCGTAAATACTGGGGTTTCCAAGTCATGAACAAGGTGCTTCCTCAATTATCTACCGACCAAATGCCATTGATCTTCACGGAAAACTTTATGCGTACCTTTATTAACAATTTGTCATCCGATGTCCGTTTCTTGAACAAGGCTGCTCGTCAAACCGCCATGACCATCCAACAGGTCGCTGAACAAAACAAACAAGTCGGCTTTGCCGTTGTGTCGCAACTCATTGGTCAATATGGACATCAACAATTCGATCGCATCACTCGCACAAAGACTGTGGAAAATTTATTGGCTACTATGGATGCCGACGGAATTCGCCATTACCTTGTTTACTTGGCCCGCCTCTTTGTCAACAACCAACAACAACAACAACAGGCTGATGATCAAGTGTCGGAACGTACCATTGAATTACAACGTGAATGGGCTATTAATCAAATGTTGCTTTTGGTCACTCATCCCAAAACGCCCAAGGAAGAATCATGGATCAACGATGTTGTCAAATTTGTTTTGGTCTATACCTTCTTTGATGTCAAGCCTGCCAGTGCCAAAAAGTCCAATAAGAAGTCCAACAAGGCTGCTGCTCAAGATGATGATGCCCTGACCAACTTCCAAACTCCTACACCTGTTTTGACCGAAACTTCCTGTACCATGCTCAAGTCGAAATTCCAATCCTTGGTGTTGGCTCTTTCCAAATTGGCTCCTATCAAAAAGACGGAAACCGGCCACCTCAAGACTCGCCGCTGGAATGGATCCACCAACGATGGTCGTTTATGGGCAGATGTTATCTACAACCACTATCAAACCCTCTTGAAGAAGCCTACATTGACCCTTCGTGCTCAAGCCGATCCTGAAGCCATGGAGGCCTTAGATGAAGCCAAAACTGCCACGCTCAAGGTCATCGATGGATTGAAATCCCGTGCTGCTACCGACGACAACGAACAAGGTGGCGACCATGTGGCCTACGGATTTGAAATTTTGTTTTATCATGTCTTGTTGCACTCTTTGATGGATCAAGAAGAAGGTGCCGGCTTATTGGGTGATTTATTGAATTGTTATGAAAAAATGGACAAACAACAAAGTGCCGCTGCTGCTAGCAAGAAAAAGAACAACAAAAAGAAGAATGCCGCTGCCACTGAACCCGCTGCTGGTGAACCCGAACCCATTGAAGTCATTGTGGATATCTTGCTCAGTTTCTTGACCAGTGCATCTCCTATGCTCAAGGGCATCACTGAACATGTCTTTGAACTCTTCTCTCCTCTCCTTACCAAGCAAGCCATGGAAAACTTGATCAACGTAAGTGCAGCAACAAAAAAAAAACAAAAAAAAAAAAAACGGCCCAATATGTATATATGTGTTCAATTTATTCACTGGTGTTATTTTATTATAGATTATTGTCACAAATGAAAACAAGCAAGGTGGCGAAGAATTGTTTGGTGATGAAGAAGATAACAGCGAAGAAGATGATGATGTGGAACTCTTGGATGGAGATGATGATGATGTGATGGAAATCGACCAAGATGACGAAAGCGAAGACGATGAAGATGAAAGCGATGATGATGATGAAGAAGAAGATCAAAATGGCATGGTGGATGAAGAACTTCGACAAAAGGTGGAAGCTGCTATGCGAAGCCAAGGGATCTTGGGTGGAGACGATTCGGACGACGAAGAATTATTGGATGACGATGCCATGGAAGCCTTTGATGAAAAGTTGGCCGAAATTTTCAAGCAAAAGAAGATGGATAAGCAAGATAAAAAGAGTAAGCCCTGTCCTCTCCGTCCGTCTTTTGTTAAATCATTCACTCACTTTTTTTATTTTTATTTTTATAGCTATGCAAGAAAGTGTGGTACATTTCAAGAATAATGTGATGGATCTTTTGATTATCTTTGCGCGCAAGAACCCCACCAATCCCTTATTACTTGGAACCATTGTGCCTCTTTTACAAGTCGTCCAATCCACTAAGGCCAAGGCCAAGGCCAGCACAGTGCAATTTGTCAACAAGGTGGAATCCTATTTGAAGAACAAGTTGGGTAAGGCCACCGAAGTGCCTCCTTATGGAACCTTTGACGATGCCACATTACTCGATATCATGCGCTCCATCCACACCTTTGCTACCGGTATCCATGGTGGTGGCAAGGCTCATAGCGATATGTGTAGTCAACTTTTGTTGTTTGTCCGTAAATGCATTGTTGGTACTGGCTCCGATGTGACCGTTGATTCTCTGATTGGCGAAAAGAAGACCAAGGCTGCAGGTCAACTCTTGCAACAATACATGGATTGCTACAAGGCAAGTTTAGAAGCCTTCTTGACCAAGAAATCCAATCCTTTACACACCTCTTACTTTGTGGCTCTCTTGCAACGCTTCCCTCAAACTTGTTGGTCCCCCTTGATGGATACCCTGGTCACCCATATTGTGCCCGATACTTGTGCAAATACATTCCGTCATTCCTTGGCTTGTCAATGGTCTGGTTTACTCGTTCAACAATGCGTAGGAAAGGTAAAGAATCAAAAAAAAAAGAGCGGAAAGGGCGGTAATGCTCACCTATTCCTCTTATTTTTTGTTCATAGAAAACAAAGTCTGTCGATCAAGCGTTCACTAGCAAGTTGTTACCTACCATGATCCAACATATTGAAAGCTCTGCAAACAAGTTATTATTAGACTCCACTATCACTGGTAGCCATGAAAAGATGAAATCATTGATGAAGTTGGCCGGTTTACTGGACAAAACATCAAGTCGATTGGGATCCAAGGTAAGAAGACTGTGAAAAATAGTATAGTAGGAGAAACAATGAGAGAGACAGATGGAACCCATACTCACAATTTTTTTTTTTTTTTTTTTTTTTTTTTTTTTTGGAATGTAGATCACAACCTGGGATGCTTCTTTATTCACCACTCTTTCCACGGACAAAACCTTTGGCACACCTCTTATCCGAACCACTTGCAAATCCATCTTGGATAGATCATAGATTTACGTATTATTATATTATTATTATTTTGTTAGTTTTTTATTTTCACTTGTTTTGTATCATCCCCATATCATTCCACTTTTTTTTTTTGCTTCTCTTTTGCTAGTCATTTTTATTACTCTCCTTTTTTTTTTTTATCATGAAAAATAAACTATTGTTGACATTTTTCTTCTCTAATTTGGTATGTCATCCTATGACTGAATTTGTTCTGATAGGTGTGAAGTGGAAGGGAAAAAGAGAGGAAATACAAAAGCATTAAGGCCTACATCAATGACCAATTTTTATTTTTTAATTGAGCTTGGAGAACAGCCTCGAATGGATTGTAGAGATCATCCGTCATTTTTTCCATTGTATAATAACTAAGATACCATCCGCCTGTTGAAGGTATAAAACCTTTATTAATATAAACGTAAATAAATATAAAATAACTACACCGACTGTTCCATTGAGATAATCATCAACGGCCGTAAGTGCCGTAAGTAAAATGGAGATCATCCTTGTGATTGAACCAAAATTGATTTTTTATTAAACTATACAAGTGGGGAGACAAAAGCTCAACCCAAAAATACAAATACAAAGAATAGGGGGGAAGAGGCTAAACTATAAATGGACAAAGAAGGCAAGAAAGATGTATGATGATGGGTCGAGGAAAACTAAAACTAAAACTAGAAATAGACGGGAAAGAGAAAAGTGAAGGGAGGAGAGAGAGAGAGAAACGAAAGGAATTAGGGCGGGCGGGGGGGGGATCATTCCAACCTCAATGCCGCTCCTACAGTCTGATCCACGCTTGCATAACCTCCCGCATGTTCCGTTTGCATTAATTATGTTTACTTGTTCTTGTTCCCGTAAGTTATTATGATATAATAAATAATAACATCAAAAAATAAAATGGGATGTTGGATAAATGTAAATATTGAATAGGATTGTCTATAGGTAAATAGGAAGAGGAGGACTCCTTTTCAGATGAGGCCCGGGCAAAATTTTCAGATAGATTTTCAAATGAGGACGAATCGGCATCTTGACAGACCCGGACTTCCGTCAAAAAGAGCGATCTTAGTTCATGATGCGGGTTGGTGAGAGACTGGCATGGGCAAATCTGAAAGGATAAATGTCGTAGTGCAAAATTCAATGTGGGCGCAGTTGATTTCATGATGCGGGTGAAGGAATCTCCTGTCGCGGTGTGATGTATGTGGATGCGACTTTCTTTTTTTTTTTTTTTTTTTTTTCTTATTGATATGGAAGATATGCTATAACAATTAACAAAAAAAGGAGAGTCAATCATACCAAAATTTTACAAACCATGGCTTACCTTGGTCAGTCCAAACAATGAAATAAAATAAGAAATGATGCGACAACTCAAGAGTCGAAATAAGAGATGGCCAATGGCCGTAAATATATTTATATATATATATATATATATATATATAATACAGCCACGCAATCAAAACTATTTTTTTTTTTTTTTTTTTTTTTTGGTGATGGTGGTAGAGATTCATACACATATTTATCTCTCATTCTTTTAAAATCGTGTAATCTAGCGAGGAATCAATGTGAAATGGGAGGGGCGGGGAAGGGGGGGGGATGGCTGACTATTTGGAAGTGTTAATATTTTATATTAAAAAAAAAAAGGGTCTACTGGGTGTCAGGGGAGCGACGTGGTAGATGTTGAAGTGTGGTTTTGAATAAAAATCGAAACACAACACACACGCGATCTTGCATCATAAAAACTTGGCCTCTTGTGGCTCAACTTGCTTCAGTTTGGGTTTTATTTACCACATGTAAAAAAATAAAAAAAAAATAACGAGCTGGATACCTATAATATGCCCAGTCTAGCTAAAGTTACGCTCGCTGTATGACCTATTATAGGTTGATAAATATAAATGGTAGAGATGGAATAGGGGGCATGTAGACATAGATCTCCTCTCAGGGTAGTGCACAATGCTTTATCGTGACCGGTCTCACGTACTTGTCGGATCCATTTGCATGATCAGTCAAGCAGGCATGTGATTCTCTTTGATTCTCAGTGTCTGGAATACTGCCAACCCTTCCCCTCCCCCTCATGGGAAAAGTGGTCATGGAGTGTGAACCAGCATGCCAATATTTGGCATGCCATCGACAAAAGCAGCTACAATAGCGACGACATTTGCTCACACTATACGTGGAGTAGAGAGTATGGGTAATAAAATTTATTGAACCGATATTATTAGACACTAAAACTAAAAACGAGGAGTTCATTGGAACGAGGGACTTTATGGAAGGATCTCTGGAAGAAAAGTGAAGACGAGACTAATGTGAGATGGTCTATACCAATGTAAAGGGAGAGTCGTAAAAAAAACACGGAATCTCTTTTACAAGGTATGAGAGAGAAACTAATGGGGCATTTTTCATTGAAGTATGTAAAAAGAGACATGTTTTATTCAGATGTGGATACAAATTACGACACATTAAGACTCAACAAACACTAAACTAGGCTAATGTAGGCTTCAGAGCCAACTAATGGTGATCCTAAATCCTAAAAATCAAAATGAAAGGGTTTCCCCATGCATCTTGTAATCCCTGGTCTGCAAACCCTTCTAAGCTAGTCCTGACACTAAGCTAAGTCAACTGCGACCCCATAGGAGGCAAAAATGTGAAAAACAAGAAGAAAAAAAAAAGAAATTGGAAAAATTTAGGGCGAGAAGAGACTATATCACGCGGACGGGATTTGAAATCCCCCCTCATCATGAAGATTATGGTCAACTTGGATTAGTGCCTAGACTAATTCAGAAAAGCGATTTCAAGCTTGCAGGAGGAAACCCTTTCATTCTAATTCCAGGATCATTCTAGGATCTTGGAGGTGTCTTCATTAGCTTAGTTTGTCTCTTTTCTTCAGTAAAACATATCTTTGCTTCAGTAAAACTTGCCTTGGCTTCAAAAATAACATGTCTTCGTTTTGAAAAGTGTGTGTTTGCTTCCATATTGTGTGCGTAAACTTCATTAGCAGTTTGCAGATCCCTTTTAGAGATCTCTTTTTAAGAGATCGCTTTTAAGAGATCCCTTTTAGTAAACCTATCCTTGCTTCAATAAAACTTGACTTTTGCTTCAATGTTGTGCGTTTAAACGTCACTAGAAGTGTACAGATCCCTTTTTCTTCACACCATTCTTTTAGACTAGCATGTCCTCAGCTATTATTGGCCCCAATTTACATTTTCTTTCCTTTAGTATAGACTTGACTATCGTGATTCAATAAAAGTTCTTTATTTCACAATGAACAATGGGTGACAAAGCTATTCTACTGTGGTAGATTAACCTACATACGATTCTATTGCGGTAGACTACTCTACATACTACTCTACTGTGGTATACTATTCTACATACTATTATACTGTGGTAGACTATTCTACAGACTATTCTGTTACGGTAGATTATTCTACAGGCTATTCTACTGTTGTGAGCTACACTGAAGCGTAGAGGCAGGTTATTATAGCTGTAGGCTTTCCAGATTTTTTTTTTTTTTTTTTTTTTGACGGACCTCTAGATTTTTTTGTGACGGGATTTAAAATAAAACTTCGGGCAGCTTGAATTATTTTTCAAGTGGGCATTCCCCATTTTCTCTCTCTCTCTTTCTCTTTGTTTCCCTTTTTCTTTAACAAAAAATCATTTTTTCGTCACCGTTTTTGGCTGGTTGTGGACCTGGTGGCCTTGGCTTTCTATTAGGACTAGTTTAGAAGGGTTTCAGAAAAGGGATTACAAGATGCATGGGGAAACCCTTCCATTTTGATTCTAGGATCTTGGAGCTGTCTTGATTAGCTTAGTTTGTCTGTTTTCTTCAATAAAACATATCTTTGCTTCAAAGAAACTTGTCTTTGCATTTATATAATATGTGTTTGATTTGTTCAGGAATGTTTCATTAATAAAGGTTGCTTTTACAGATCCTATCCCTTCTTTTCTGTAGCGCATCGGATGTCATCGCTTTCTATAGGCCTTCAGGATGAACATTGTAAATTAGAACAAACGTGGAGTCAATAAAAAAAAAAAAAAAGAATGGATTCAACATTACAATTACGGTGTGGTGCTGACGATGTATCGTACTTTTTTTTTCTTGTTTATTCCTCAACATTATCTGGCCCCTTGTTTCCGATTCAAGTTCAGTATGGACGATTTGAAGCATGCTTGAATTATAGTTTTTTTGCATGGTATGTCCGTAAAGCTGGTGTGCTCCTTGAGCATCATGTCCTAGAAATATTTATGGAAACCTTTTTTTTTCTCTTTATGTACATTGTGCCTTTTGCAAACCTTTTTTTTTTTTTTTTTTTGACACAATTCTTCTACATTAGTGCTCTTCTCGATTACTTTTGAAGCCTCTTCACATTTCCATCCATTTAGTATTTTATCAACTGTCATGATTCAATAAATTTTTTATTTTTATTTCGAAATAAACAATGCGCGACAAAGCTATTCTACAGTGGGTAGCTATCCTATTATACTGTACCTTGTGTTATATTATAGAATAAAATAGGACTTGTTATCAAGTATTGTGAAACTTTTGGATAATTCTTTATTTCTATTCAAATGTATTGTCTTATTTATACTGACGTGATGGTATGTGGTTATGTAAAAATAGGGGTGATGAATATGATAGGAATTTGTGTAGTGTGTGATTCGGGGTCTGAATTACGTATTATGGAATGATCGCATATGCATGAACTAAGGCATAGGAATAAGTGTATAGATAAATATGAATATGTATATATGAAAAGGTATATGGTAGATGGAATCATAGGTGAATGTGTTGGTATACAACACCTTGCCGGACAAGGTACAATTGTTGAGTTGTGATAGATAACCGGACGAATGATATGTATGGATGATGACAAATGACAAATACGATTCATTTTTGAAGCGTCATATCACAAAAGGTTTCAATCAAAAAAAAAAAAAAAAAAAGGAGAAAGGGAGGCGAAGACTAAAAAAGAAAAGAAAAGAAAACAAAAGAACGAGAGGCAAGAAACGGCAAAAAAAAGACAACGATTGAAGTATCAAAAGCAAGCAATTTTTATTCCAGAAAATGATAATGTATAATGGTATAATAAAAGTAAAAAAGTAATGCCAAACTAAATATCTAAACTACGTGGTATGGATTCATCGGATGAAAGTTCTTCTATTACTGAGCCAGGAATTCCAAGAGAATCGTAAGGTAGTTTCGGTAAATGCGCTTGAGTGAACTTGCAAAGGCTTGAGTTGACTTGAATATGCATGCATAGGTTTGAATAGTCTTGAATTGGCTTGAGTTGATTTGATTTGGTTTGCATAAGCTTGAATAGACTTGAGTTGACTTTGATAAGCTTGAATTGATTTGAATAGGCTTGAGTTGACTTTGATAAGCTTGAATTGATTTGAATAGGCTTGAGTTGGATTGCATAGACTTGAATTGACTTGAATTGACTTGCATAGACTTGCATAGACTTGAATTGGTTTGAATTGGCTTGAGTTCACTTGAGTTGGCTTGCATAGGATTGATCCGGATTTACTTGGTTTGCAGAGGTTTGGCTTGACTTGATTAGAAGAGCTTCCATCCGACAAAGTAATACCAATCTAAAGAAAGAAGGGAAAGGAAAAAAAATGGAAAGAGTAGACCACAATAGGCTTGGAATCGGTTTGGAATAGGCTTGTGTTGAATTGAATAGATTTCAAATTGGCTTGCATAGACTTTCATAGGCTTGGAAGGACTTGACATGGGCATGAATAAGCTTGAGTAGGTTTGTACTAGTTTGAATAGGCTTGAATGGTTTGGACAGGCTTAGATTGGTTTGGAATAGGCTTGGGTTGACTTGAATAGACTTGGACAGACTTGGAATATGCTTGAATAGGTTTGGATAGGCCTGGCTCTAATTGAAGTCGGGCCGGGCGGGTCGGGGCAGATGCCATCCCCATGGGACATCGGGACTCTTCTCGATAGCTGGGGCTGGGTCGGGTCGGGGAAGATGGTATCCCCATGGGCATTGGGACTTTTTTTACCGAGAAGCGGGCAATCGGTAATTGTTTTTACCGATTCCGAGTAAATTTTTTTTATAATTCTCAGGTGATTTTTTTATTTTCGTCAGCCCCATTTTTGTTTTTTATGTCAACTGGGTCAATCGGGTCAATTGGGTCAGTCGGGTCAGTCGGGTTAGTCGGGTCAACTGGGGCAACTGGGGCAATTGGGTCGGGTATTTTGCCAATCGGGCGGGGACCGGGGATTTCTAGATATAAAAAATACTGGACCGATGACCCAGCCCGATGTCGGGGCTATCGGGGCAATGGCCCGACCGGGGCAAAGTAGCCAGGCCTAGGTTTGGACAGGTTTGTACAGGCTTGAGTTGGCTTGGGTTGACTTGAATAGGTTCGAGCAGGCTTGGACAGACTTGGAATATGCTTGAATAGGTTTGACCAGGCTTGGGTTGACTTGAATAGACTTGGACAGACTTGGAATATGCTTGAATAGGTTTGGACAGGTTTGGACAGGCTTGAGTTGGCTTGGGTTGACTTGAATAGGTTTGAGCAGGCTTGGACAGACTTCGAATATGCTTGAATAGGTTTTGATTGGCTCGGAGAGACTTGGCGTAGGCTTGGATCCACTTGAATATACTTGAATAGGCATGGACCCCTGGAATGGTGTGCCTATATTGAAAGTGCAATACAATGCATGTCAATACAGTATAACACTTTTATATTGTAAAAAGAAAAAGAAAATACCACTTACCTTATGTAATCGAGATGGCCAAGGACTAAGCAGACTTGAGAAGACTTGACCAGAGGGGGGCTTGACCAGGTGAGGAAGGGCTTGACCAGATGAGGAAGGACTTGACCAGATGAGGAAGGACTTGACCAGATGATGAAAGACTTGACCAGATGAGGAAGGGCTTGACTAGGGGGGAATTGACCAGAGGGGGGAGGACTTGACCAGGGAAATGGAGGCGGGAAAGGAAGAGAGAGAAAACTAAACTAAAGGGGGAATACTAATTTTCATTCTAGGTCTACTGTCAAGCAGCTGCGACCCTTGAGCCCCGTAGGGAGGGGTTAAGAGATAAGTTTGGTATCATGGTAGTTGAAACTTATCAATCCCAAGGAAAAAAAAGAAAGAAAAAAATAATTCTGAAAGTTTTTGGGGTCTATTTATATTTTAAATCTCGCAGTCTCATATGAAAATTTTTCCAACTTTCTCTCGTAGCCAACCAATTTCAAGCCACCATTAGTCAGACAAGGACAACAGCCTCATAAAAAAATTAAATCGCCGTCCGACAGCCAAGCATAAATGCCTCATAAAAAATTAAACCGCCGTCCGACAGCCAAGCATAAATGACTCATAAAAAATTAAACCGCCGTCAGCCAGAGGACAAGAGCAGTCGCAAAGAAAAATTAATACAGCACACGTGTACACCCTGTATCATAGACATACTGCATACTGCTCTATACATATCAGAGAAAGAAACTTCATTTACATTGTATGTGTTAACATTAAGCCAACAAAAAAAGCAAAGAAAAAAAAAAACAGATTACCCACTACAGGGTTGGAAGACAGAGGAGACAAAAAGAAAGACCCCAGTAGTACTATTTTTTTTTTTTTTTTTTTTTTTTTTTTACACACACAAAAACCAGTTTCCTTCTGTAACACATTTAGCATACCATATAACTCATTAGGCAAACAGATGAACTGTAATATTTGATAAAATAGAAGACGCTATAAAAAATAAGTGATATAACAGATATGGTTTTTATTGAATAAAATGAGGAAGGGTTTTTATAATAAATTGGGAAAAAGAAGGCTGTGCTAGTTGTGGCTGTGGATATGGTCGAAGAATGGTAATTTGAGGCTATGGGAAGTTGGTTATCTGTAGATATAAGTACATATGCCTAAGTAGTGGATACTTGAGGCTGTGTCTTATACCTGTATAGGAATGACAAGTGCGATAGTGTGGGAAATCATTAGTGACAGATGACAAATACGACAAGTGTACTTGCACCTATAGTGATAGGTGTGCACGTCAGGGGAAATGGATAGAACGGGTGATTAGAACAATGTAGATTAGCATGACTATTCTCGAATGGGGCTTATAATAATAAAGAACAATAGAAGTATATATTTATATAGTGTCGCGAACGTGGTACAGACAGGACGGAGGTTGAATTAAGACTTTGAGACGGACAAGACAGATTAGAAGATAGTATGTCAAAGTTTCAGGAAGATCTTCTTATACAGATGCGATGGAATCAGTAAATGTATAAGAACGAAGACGGAGAGGGAGAAAGAGATTTATTGATAAAATATTTCAGAGACAGGATAATAACAGGATAACAGATGAAGAAAATAAACGAGAAGTGCAAGAAAGGGGATATATTTATACTAAAAGATATGCTCAGCATGGTGGTACAGCCAAGAAATGCTGAGCAGAGAAAAATGGCGTGATAAAACATAAAAACAAACTAAAAGAAAATCATACGATCTAACTACGCCTCCGTTGTAACACCACTTAAGTTGTGTTACCCGAGGCTTCGGGTTGTTCATGACATATAGTATTGGAGAAGACTAGGCGTGACTAGATATATAGAATACTAAAGTATACAATTAGACAAATGTATTATGCAAATAGGCATACGGTAATGCCGAAGGACACAGCGGAGATCAAATTACATTTTAGGAGCGAGACAATTAGATTCAACAATGGATGACGAGACAACCAAAAATAATGTCTGCTGAGGACAAGGAATTATACAGTATAGCGTGATATATAAAAAGGAACACTGGAAAGATAAGTGGATCTTTGATAGTAGTGTTTGATTTGTTTATGAAAATAAAACAGTGATATTTGAACGTTGGTAATTGAATGTCTTTTTATTGGATTTGATTTGATTCATTTTTTTATATTAAATCGGTGGAATATTCCGATTGGGGAAGATGGTAGTAAAATGCTAATAGTGATAAGGGTTGGAGTAGTAAAGGATGTTAGGGAATATATAAGAGAGTGGTGGAAGTAAAATAAAATAGTTAACTACAGTATACAGTATGTATAAAAAATGAGGCAATAAACTGTTGTATTTGTGATACCCAACCTATTTCCCATCTTCCATCTTTATTTATTTATACCTCGCTCCGCATTTCTTTTACTTTGACATTTTGACAGATACTACCCTATACCTTATTTTATTCATACTTCATCACCCGCTAAATTACTTCCCCAATATCACTCCAAATTATCCCAATCTGTAACCATTTCATTATGACTCACTTAGCTATAGAAAAAGATATAAATATGACATGTTTGACTATTAAATAAAAAGAGTAACCAATTGTATCACATATTTGTACCTTTGCATTTCTTTCATTTTTTTTAAGTGAATTCCTTTTTTTTTATTATGACTGACTCTCCTCCTTTTGTTTCCGATGAGCAAGGCGCTCAAATACTCGCTGATGTCCTTTCCGCTTGCTCCCCTCTGACCGCCTCACCTGTTGCCTCGAATGATGATCCATATGAAGACAGTAACATGGTTCAAGCTCCCCAATTTTCTGAGGCCACTAAGCATGCCCCTCCATCTGACTTGGAATTCACCATTGATCGTTTGAAGGAAGAAGCTGCCTCTTTATCATTTGCTCTGGCACCTATTGACTGTGGGGACCCTTCGTTTAAGGAAAAGAAACTGGAATTTGATCTACTTAATGGTAAGATTTCTACCCTGTGAAATGGATGTGAGATAAAAAGACAAGAGTAAAAATAAGTGATACAATTGATATGGTTTTTTTTATTTAATTGATAAAATGTCAAGTCTTTTTATAATAAAATGAAGATATTTGTGGCTGTGGATGGGAGCATGATATCGGTGTATTTGAGACTACGGATAATTGAGGCTGTGTGCTACCTGATGTGTTGAAGGACAAGTGTGAGAATAAGTCGGGAATTCAGGGGTAAAAAATAGAGTGAAGAGTTAAGTCGGATATACAAATGATGATGGCATAGATGCTTTTGATGTAAATATTGCTAAACAGGAACCAGGAATACGACACCCTGGAAAAAACTTTGGAATGGAAGTCGAAGCAAGATGGACGTGCTCTCAAGGATCCAAAGCTCTTAGGTCAAATTCCCATCTTTCAAGTTCGTGGCCAAACTCAAGTGGATAAAAATTATCAAGTGTTCGATTCTGTTGGCAAATTCATTAGGCGTTTTGAAAAAACGATGGACCTTCACCAAGTGAACAAGGATCGATGTTGGAAGCTTTATTTAACGTATGCAATGGCTGGCGACGATGTTGACTTATGGTTCAACAAACATCTTCGACCTCAAAATGTGACTTGGAATATGGCAAAGAAGATTTTGATGGACAAGTTTGACGACATGGATTCTGCCATTGACTCTCCCATGGAACTACTCTCGATGGTGATGAACAAAAATGAATCATTGGCTGAATTTGGATTGCGCCTGCAAACGGTGTATCAGGAAGCTGGATGGAAAGACGGCAAAACCACTGCTATCATTTGTATACGGGCACACCCACGCGTCCTTAGGGAAAATGTTTTGGTTCTCTATCATTCAAAAAAGCAACGCCATGACCTACCTCAAACTTCCGAGGAAGTTTTACGTCTCGCTGGCAAGCTCTCCCAACAGAAACGGTCTTTTGCTCGCGACGACGAATACGACCAACGCAAGAAAGCTTTCCCTACAAACAAGACCTTCCACTGTACATATCATGGTATGCGATCAAGCCACCCTACTGCAGACTGCAAGAAACTGAATGGAATTACGTCCCAAGCTTCCTCTTCAACACCATCTTCTTCCACTGACAACGTCAAGATCAACCTATGCTATTTTTGCAAAAAAGCTGAATGGACCCCTTCCCACACATGCAAGGAACGAAATGTGCGTCGCCAAGCCAAGGCGCCCTCCATCCGCTCCACGACCACCTACGGTCATGTTGCTGATCATGGAATGTATCAATTGAATGAATTTATGGACTCTGTAAGAATGTAAGCACTGATGAAGTAATGACAGGTAAGATATTTAGAAAAAGCAACAAAAATAGCAATGCAATAACACATCAATCTAACAGAAATTTTGTTTTCCCACTTCTTCTACAGAATAAACAATCCTTCGACCTCCTAGGCACTGGTGCCGATGTATCCATTATTAGTTTAACTTCTGACAAAAACAATAAAATTTTATTCAATAAAAAAATTCATGATGATTTTATAACACACTAAACCTAGTTGGTAAAAGCAATACTGGCTAATGTGTAGTATATGTTCTCACCCGATTTTTTTTTTTTTCTTTTTAAAAATAATATTTTCAGGTCACACATAATTTGTATTACATACCATTCATCAATATAATAAAATAAAAACGTTTTATTTTTAAAATTCTGTATATGTACTATTTCTGACATTATCGTCATTATATTGCATAGATATGTTTTTTAGTGCTTCTATGAAACTGTTCCATTCGTTATTATTGTTTTTTCGTCTCCAAATAAATTCAATCAACTTCCATGGCATGATTTCTTTTGTACGATCACGGGATGAAATGTTTATTTTTATACCATTCCAGGTTCCTATAATCATAAAAAGTTAGATTTACAAAAAATCGGGTGAGAAAATAACAGGATAACAGATATTGAAATAAAACTAGAGTTATTTATAATATTTGGAAAGTATGGCCGCCGAGAGGTCGGGTAACACAAATGGGCTTAGCTACCAAGATTTTCAGGGAGTACAAAAGATAGGGGAACTGAGAAGGACAACGGATATATGTTTCTCCTTGTATTTACTATTATATTTATAATCCAGAACTTATTTTTGAGGTGAGAACATATACTACACCTGATCCGCAATACTATTAAACCTTCGGCGAAACACACCCAATCTTAATCCAATCCAACCATATATCCATATCACATCCATTTGAGGTCCTTGATCTTACTAATGGTGTTGATTGCTATATCGGTAATGACTTGCTGGATCGTTTCGGTGTCACCATTAAAAATTTACCTTGTACTCGACCAAACCAGGATTTACGCAAAACAAAGGAAAACCGTCCATTTGATAATCCACCATCTGGTACAGTAAGAAAACATGATAAAAGAAAAACAAAACAGGAGAAAGTCTATAAAAGATGACATGACAAAAGAAAGACACTGCAGTCTCCAGAATAAAGAACATATAAGAAGACATTATAAAAGAATGGCAAAACAGAATACAGTATACAGTATAAAATAGACATGATAAAAGAATGACAAAACAGAACACAGTATATAAAGGAGACATGATCAAAGAAAGACAATAAGTCATACCGTATAAAAAGAATACAAAAATGCCAATATAGTATACAGAATATTGTAAAAAGAAAGACAACACATACGAACAGTAGATTTACTGGTTGGTAAAAAGAGGAGACATAATTTTATTGATTGGTATATTGTAAGACAAGGTATTTTTCTTCTATCGCTAACCCCCCCACTATTCACATATTGATATAATCTAACAAGTTCTTTTAGCGTTACCCAGGTGCCACCACGAGGAGGTAAAACTTGGCCGGCACCCACCACTCCAGAAGGGCAAGGCTCTCTCCCTAACAGAGCCAGGAAGAACAAAAATACATCTTCCTGTAGCCAAAGGTGAAAACTTCCCTCAAGCGCCCTGTATCTGTGCTTTCATTCGTTTTTTTTTTTTTCGTGCTTCGTGCTTCGTGTTTTGCTTCCTCGTACCTTCGTCGTTGTCCTTCGTCCGTCGTACCTATGCACAAACACAGAGCAACTAGCAAGGCACGAATACTAATGATTCTTCGTTTTTTTTTTTTTTTTTTTTTTGAAAAAGAAAAGGCGGTTAGTGCAATATGTGTGTTGATTTACCTGACTTATTATTGAGAGAATAAGAAAGAAAACGAAAAATGTGGGGATTTCTTTTTTTTTTTTAAAAAAAAAAGGAAGTTCGAGCGGGAACCAATAGAAATCCGTCACAACATTCCAGAGGAAAAATCATGAGTTCCTGTAATATTTGATAGAAATAAGAAGACGTTATAAAAAATAAGTGATATAACAGATATGGTTTTTATTGAATAAATTGAGGAAGGGTTTTTATAATAAAACGGGAAAAAGAAGGCTGTGCTACTTGTGGCTGTGGATATGGCATGTGTAATATTGGTGTAGTAGATGATAAGTCAAAATAAGTGAAACAAATTTATATTTTTATTTCAGTAAAATGATGGAAGGCTTTTATAATAAAATTGGGGAAGCGGTTGTTGGAATAATAAATTTCTACTACTAATGTATTATTGGGATGAGATAGAGATGAGGGAATAAATCATTGGACTGTGATTAGATGATTGAATGATTATTGGTGTACTGACAGATCGGGATTGAATATGACAGTTGACGTTTGCTATATTTGATACATTGATTTATAATGTAAATATAAAGGATGACAAATACGACAGGAGGGAAGCAAAAAGGAGAGAGAAACACTGTTGGGGCTTGGAAGTATTCTCAATCATTTTTGTCGTATTTGTCATTTGTCATCATCCACACATATCAGATACGCTGTTATCCATTATGACCCAACAATTGTACCTTGTCACTCTCCAGCATAACCTCACACTGGCTATGTTTCACTTTCTTGTTGTTCTTGAGCAATTTTTTTGAGGCTTCCAATAATAATACCATTAATTCTTTCGACCATTCCATTGCATTCAGGATAATAGATAGATGTGAGTTTGTGATTTGTTTTTATAATTTCCAAAAATTGTTTGACAGTGTGATTAAAAAAATGCACCCCATTGTCCGACAAGAGATGAGTAGGAGGGCCGAAATTACAAAACAATTCAGAGTACATAAAGCTAGCAGCTGTAATGGCATCGTTATCCTTAGTAGCGAGGGCAATTGGCCATCTGGAAAAATTTTCCACGCCAGGACGATGAACTTATTTCCTCTTGAAGTGACAGGAAAGGGTCCAACAAAATCAATGCTGAATTGTTCGAAAAGTCTTGTACCAACCACATGGTGTGAATAATATGCCTCAATGCCACTTGAAAACATTTGGCAGTCGTGACGTAGTTGCAGAAAATGTTTGAGGTCTTTTTAAGCGAAAGGCCACCAATAGTGGAGGTATAACATTGACCAGGAAGATTGGGACCCAAAGTGACCATGTCCATCGTGAATCATTTTCATGATACCTTGGCGTTCTGGAATAAAGGGGACGACCACTGACCGTTTACCGACTCGTTTATTTAATTTTACTTGGTGAATGAAGAAAAATCGAGCTTGTTGTTTGACCTTGGAGTTAAACCGTTGAGACCATGGGTGTTGTAAGAATTGGAAAATCATTGCGAGTTCAAGTTCATAGAAAGCATCCATTAATAGTAGACCGTGATAAAGAAATTCAATGTCGTCTTGTCCGTTTAAGAGGGGTTCTTGTGGCGGAGGAAACCTGGAGAGCGTATCTGCAACCACGTTTTGCTTGCCCGGGAGATGTTTCACAATAAACAAATACTCCAAACAACAAAGCGTCCATCTCTGTAATCTTTGGGAGGCGTCTTGTTTAAAGAACAGATAGGTAACGGCAGAATTGTCAGTAAAAAGGAAAAATTCCTTGTCCAAAAGAAATTTTCGGAATTGTTTGAATGCATAGACTACAGCTAACAGTTCCTTTTCCACCGTGGGATATTTGATTTCCGCAGCTTGTAACTTCCTTGATATAAAAGCAATATGTACGTAGTCATTTTCATCTTTGTGACATAGGGCGGCACCTACACCAATGTCTGAGGCGTCAGTAAACAGATAAAAGGTTTTACTTGGATCAGGATACACCAGCAAACATTTTTGAGACAACAACGTTTTTGCTTGTTGAAAACACTTTTCCATCTGTTCGGTCCAAGTAAAATAAGCATCTTTTTTAAGAAGAAGAGTCAATGGAGCTGTTTGGTCCGCAAATAATTGTACATGTCGACGATAGAATCCAATAATGCCTAAGAAAGCCCTGACATCTCTTTGACACACAGGTCTGGGGAATATCTGAATAACTTCTACCCTTTTTGGATCGGGATAGTACCCAAATTCGTTTGCAATAAACCCCACAAAGAAGACCGATCGATCAAAAAACGAGCATTTGTTGGCATTAAGAACCATATTGGCCTTTTTGATACATATAAAGAATTCTTCCCGGTCAAGGAGATGTTGGTTGGGAGTGTCGTATCATGAATAAAAATGTTCTGCCTGAATAATAAGCAGAGCGGCATTTGAATAAATTCAGGTACCAGTTAATCATTTATCCATTTCAAAAACCAAACCAATGATCTCTACATAAGATATGAACATACACTTATCATGATTATTTTATTTGTAATCATTATGATATGATTTATAATCCTTATAAGAAAACCAACGAAAAAGTTTTCTTACGAGTTCCAATTGTATTAACACCGATCATGATCAAAGAACCAATATCATAGATTACCCGGTCTTAAACGTTATTTTATTTTTATTTTGTATAAATAGTCTCTAGTATTTTATTTTTATTTTTTATTATCAACAGCAATATTAAAAATAAAGATATCAAAGAATCTCACTTATTTCTTACGTCTTTATTTTCTTATACAAAAACACTACATTCAACAGTGTAATAATTTGAGTATAGAAGACGTTATAAGAATAAGTGATATAGCAGATATGGTTTTTATTAAATAAAACGACAGTGGGTATTTATAGTAAAATTAGGGGAAGCGGATGTTGGAATAATAAATTTCTATGATGATAGATGATTGTAGATGATAATGGATTATTGGTAGAGTTCGAGATGAGGGAATAAAATAGTGTATTATGGAAGAGATGGATGATTAATCTTTGATATTGATTGTAGACCAAGTGAAACATAGCCAGTGTGAGGTTATGCTGGAGAGTGACAAGGTACAATTGTTGGGTAATGATGGATAACCGCGTATCTGATATGTGTGGATGTGAAATAGTGTACATATAAAGAAAAAAAATAAAAAAATAAAAAGTAGAAAATAAAAAGTGGGACAGGTAGAATTTGTAATAATTTGATAATAAGAAGACGTTATAAAAAATAAGTGATATAACAGATATGGTTTTTATTGAATAAAATGAGGAAGGGTTTTTATAATAAAATGGGAAAAAGAAGGCTGTGCTAGTTGTGGCTGTGGATATGGTCGAAGAATGGTAATTTGAGGCTATGGAAAGTTGGTTATCTGTAGATATAAGTATATATGCCTAAGTAGTGGATACTCGAGGCTGTGTTTTATACCTGTATAGGAATGACAAGTGTGATAGTGTGGGAAATGATTAGTGACAGATGACAAATACGACAGAATTAAGTGAGATTCTTGTATATGGTTTTTATTAATAAAATGTCACTCTTTATATACTATATCTTACGTTTCATTGGAAATAGATATTACGTGGGTTTATTGTTATTATTATTTTTTTATCATGATCATTATTTTTATTATAATCGTATGATGTTCTGATGTTAGGTGTATGATGATATGATTGATGTTATTGCAAGGGTATTTTATTTTCTTTTATTCTATTTTATGGGACCTAATGATTTCATGAAGTGAATCATTATTTTCTTTTCTTCTATCACAATGTTGCGTGATTATTTATTTTTATCATGCAGTGTTCCTAATCGGAATTTCAATTTCTTCAGGAACAGGTTTTATTTTTATGCCATCATTTTTCATGATGCGACAGTGGATGATGACAAATGACAAATACGACAAACAGTCATCCTCTATATTTCAATTATAAATCAATGTATCAAATATAGCAAATATGAGACTCAGATCAGGCACTAACTGTCATATTCAATCCCGATCTGTCAGTAAACCAATAACCATCCAATCATCTAATCACAGTCCAATGATTTATTCCCTCATCTCTATCTCATCCCAATAATACATTAGTAGTAGAAATTTATTATTCCAATAACCGCTTCCCCAATTTTATTATAAAAGCCTTCCATCATTTTACTAAAATAAAAATATAACTTTGACTTATCTACTACAAACATTACAATAATAAAAGAAAAATATTGACCTTTGTTGGGTCAATAAAATAAGTGTATAAAACACAGTAAAAATAAAAATAAAAAAAAGGACTTGTAGTCAAAAATAAAAGGAGGTTTCTATGATCCAATAGAAACGGTAGATAATTTGTTGGTGTAAAAACCTTTGTACTAAGTTTTATTTGTTAATATTGAGAAAACTGATAAGAAAAAACTAAAGGGAAAAGAAAAGAGGATAAAAAAAGTGGGATATTTATACTAAAAAAATAATAAGGTTGGTCAAAAGCAAAAAGTGTCAAAAGCAGAAAGTGTCGAAAGCAAAAAAAATGTTATTTTAATCTGAACGGGCCCAGTCCAAAAGTTCCTGCGGACCGAGGATCTGAGCGAACACATCCTCCAGTACACCAAAGTTCAAGTCCGTTTGGGGTTGGGGTTGTTCTTCAACATCCGGGCGGCCTGGAGGAGACTGTCCCCCAGTCGACCACCAAGGGTCAGCTTGTTGTATGTGTCGAAAGATCACCCGGCGCATACCAGTAGTGTTGAGATCCACAAAGCGGGCATAAAATAGGGACTTGAGCGTATCTTGGTATTGTCGTGGTCCTAAATATGTTCGAATTAAGCCATGGGCATAGGTAATAAACGCCGGAATTAGTTCTTGTTTCAAAACTTGGAGTTTCTTCCAATGCACTCTTTTTTCCTCATAATGCAGGAGATGGTATTCGTGTTGCTTGTTCTTCATTATTTCATCTAGGGTATAAAATCCTTCCGTCATTTTACTGAAATAAAAATATAACTTTGACTACTACCCAACATTACAAGATGCCATTAAAAAAGGGATTGCTCCATTTCAGAGATTTCAGGTCAGATAAATTACACAAGAACAACCGTACCACCATGCATTGTGTCGGCGATGGTTGAAATTATACTGCACTTTAAAATTTGAAGTGTGACATTTACTTCTTTATCCTCTGTCGCGTTTTTTCGCTTTTGTATTATTATCAAAACATCTACATCCACTATTATTAGTATTATCATGACCAATTTAGTCTTATTGGAAAAGTCTACCCTACCAAAGATAGTATGATGTAAGACGTCAAAGCATTTGCTAGAAGAAATGGGGTTGTGTGGTGTCAGAAATAATACACCTGTTAAAAAATAGGTTTTTTGTAAAAAATAAAATAAAAAGTACGATGAGAATGTTGATAACCTTTATTTGATATAAATCAAGCATCTTTTTATAATGATGTGATTATGGTATGAAACAGTATAACTACTACTACGGTTTGATATAATAAATGGGTTTCTTTTTCAAAGACATGAAAAAGTGAAATCAGATCATGACACCCATATATGATCTGAGCCCTTGCATTGTAGCGCTGTATTTGAATTTATTTTTATTTCACTTACAGTATGCATGATTTACATCAATGTCACACTTTATTTTATTTCATTGCTACATTCATATGCAAAATACAACAACACCTACCCATCTGAGTATGAACAGGATAATAAAAGCCGGATTAAGGAACGACTATGGGAATAATTAGTCATAATAATTACTGAACATCCGTAGCAAGCATCTAAATGGGGCATCTGGATAATAAGCACTAGTTTCACGTTACTCAATACAAACACCGCTCTTCTTATAAATAACGGGATGGTCAGCACAAATAAAACCACATCGAAATCTCGTTTATTTTTATTTTACTACAAATCCTGCCCACTTCACAGTTTGCAATCTCCAGAAACTCAAGCAACAATGGGAGCAGTCAAAGGGGAAGCGGTTGTGGTAGAAAGGATGAACTTGGATTAGTGGTTAGAAATTGGTTCAGGGGCATTTTGAAAAATGCAGTATAAACGTTTATGGTGAAACCCTTTCATTTTGGATTGAAGATCCCGGACCCACCAATAGATTAGGACTTTCATCTTAAGAGATGAGCATCATGAAACTGTCATTATTTAGCTTCGTATTAGTTTGTGATAGGGTTTAGATACATACGAATAAATTAGGCCTCGTCTTTTTACCATTTAGCACCAATTTGCCTCTTTCATACGGTGTGTTTTGTCTTCTAGTGTAGAGATCCCATTTTTACATTCGTCACCTCAACCTTTAGATTAGCAAGTTGACCATTCCACCGGTTTATGCCTATTTATACAGTACTTCAATCAAGTATACATTTTTTTTAAAAATAACCTTTGAATCATATCCATGTTGAACTCTATTGAACATATTTATTTTGACATTGTACGTAGCTCTTTGTCCCTCTAAAATGATACTTCTTTACGTTGTATCATACCTTCACTTTGTAAAAGCCATGTCCAAATTTAAATGCTTTTGTTTTTTATTGGATACAATAGCAAATAATATGAAGTACTAACACTATACTACATTAATTCGTTCCTACTCTATACAGCTAATTGTAAATCGTAGCTTCTGATATTTTTTATATAAATATATTTACTATTTTTTATACATCACGCATAAAATAAACAACGTCCTTTTTTGACACAATGCTATCGCGCAGTATAATTTCAACCATCGCCGATACAATGCATGGTGGTACGGTTGTTCTGTGTAATCTATCTGAGATTCCGGAGAAAAAAATTTTCTCTGAAATCTATGAAATCTCTGAAAATTCTCTGAAATTTCTCTGAAAAGTTCTTAGAATTTCTCTGAAATGGAGCAATCGCCTTAAAAAAAAAGAGGATAGCTCTAAAAAAAAAAAAAGAAAGGGGGTACCGTCAAGAGAAGGAGAGGGCGATGTATACAAAACGGGGGCCTTTCACGTACTGTAGATCTCTGTAACGGGGTAGAGTTTGTAAAAAGAAAATGACGAGATTTCGATATGGTTTTATTTAGTGCTGACCATCCCGTTATTTATAAGAAAAGCGGTGTTCATATTAGTAAGATGAAACTAGTACTTATTGTCATGATGACACATTCGATGCTTTCTAATCAATGTTTAGGATTTATCATATCATGACTAATTATTCCAATAGTCGCTCCTTAATCTGACTTTCATTAGGATGTTAATACTCAGATGGGTAGGTGTATTATTTCTGACACCACAATCTCCAAATGGGATCTGCAAACTTCAATTGAATTGCTCTCCATTAAAGCGACAACACAATGTTAAACAAAGGATAATTTCATTCACGCAAAGATACACTGTATTTCATTGAAGTAAATTAAACTTTTATTGAGGTAAAGATATGCTTTATTAAAACAAACACACAACCTAAACTAATCATGACATCCCTAAGATCATAGAATCAAAATGAAAGGGTTTACCCATGCATCTTGTAATCGCTATTCCCAAAACCCTTCTAAACTAGTCCAAATAGAAAGCCAAGGCCAACAGGTCCACAAAGAGACAAAATCAGTGCAGAAAAAAAAATCTTACAAAAAAAAATGGAAAGAAAGAGAAAGAGGGAGAAAAATGCGGATGCCGCCTTTTTTAAAGGAAAGAGGGAGCGGCGTTCGAAATCTGATTAGTCCACCAGATGTCTCTTATATTAACGTAGACAGAAATAGATGTCTAAACTAAAACATATTTTCAAAAGTGAATATAATAAAATAAAAACTTTTTTATTGATACATGTATGTAAATTTTAATTATTTTTAAAATTATGTATATGTATTACTTCTGACATTAACTTCATTATATGGTGCGAACAAGTTATAACCTAAATATCCCGACATCAATCTTGAAACCCTAAGGCTTTTTTTTTGGTGGCGGTTTTCTTTTTTTTAATACGGATTTGAATAGTATAGGTCATGGCAAATATGAATCCGTATTTTTTTTTCAACTTTCATAATAAAAAAAAAAGCCTTAGGCATTTAAAGTTGGTCGGTCCAGGCTGTGAGGGGTGGAAATTGAGACAGGTCTTTTACCACAAAAGGAAAACATATGGGTGAGCGGGGTTATAAATAAGGCAATTCTCTGTGCAACATAGCTCCGTTGCCAGGGGCAAAACTGGCCACTGTTATTTGTGGCTTGCAAACCATAAGAAGAAGAGTAACATCACCGAAAGAAAAAAATACATTAACTTATTTCATAACAATGCCACGCCCAAAATCAAGAATTCGTTCTGCCAAAGCAAACATCTCCAAGAGATGGACGACCAATCTCGACGAAAACAATTCTGATAGCGATGTGATCTTCGATGATGGTGACAATGAAGACGATATCGATTTTGACTTCGACGCGGATTTGATATCAGCGTATGATAAAATGCATTCCTTCACTGAGGGTAGCGACTCCCATATTCGTGCGGGATACACTGGTGACTCCAGAGCCACGAAATACCGAAATATCAGTGAAAAGGTCGCAAGGGAGAACAGCATGAAGGGTTCAAAAAAACTTTCAGCGTATTTTTCACCATTATCTACACCCACCAATGGAGTGAATAATACTGTACCCGACGCTGGATTGAACGATACTGCACCAGAAAATGAATTTGACTATACTTCTGGAGAGTTAGTCGAAACAACCGAGGACATGGATGCACTCCTACAAAAAATAAAACTCGCGATCGTTGAACTCGAACTTCCAACAATGCAACAGCAAAAGGCTCAGATGATGCGGTATCAGGCAGTACAACACTACTTCATTATTTTGAAAGATAATCCTGATATTGTCAAATCCAAGGCGGCAAAAGCTGCAGCAAAGCTCGTGTACAAAAGCAGAAACATTAACAGCGATCAGCAATGCAGAAGTTATGCCATTCGACGTTGGGCCGATGTATTTATGCGTGAAGGTGCCATTCCATTAAGCCAGCAAGGAAAGCATACAAAAAATACGTCAATCCTCGCCACTCCAGCAATGAAAAAAAAAAATGTTTGGAATGGATAAAGGCAAGGAAACCAATGGAACGGGATATAAACGCCCTGAAAAAAATGATTGATGGAGATTTTCCTGACGGAAATGGTGTTTCCTTGACTACTATAAGAACATACAAAATGGAATGGGGGTTTTCAGTCCGAGCCAACACCAAAGGAATTTATTTTGATGGTCATGAAAGAGCCGATGTGGTAAAATACCGTACAGAATGGGCAAAGTATATGATGGATGTTCGGGGGTCAATGGCGATGTATGAAGGTGATGAAATGGAAGAGGTGGCCCCATTAATTGCACCAGGAAGAAAGAAGTACGTGATGGTGACCCATGACGAGTCAGTATTTTATGCCAACGATGGGAAGTCAAAGGGGTGGTTCTTACCTGGTGAAATGCAGTTGACGAGAAAAGGTCCAGGCCTTTCAATTATGGTATCTGAATTCCAGTGTTCATGCCATGGTACAATGCGATATGGCGAAATGATATCTCGAAAGCTCTTTGAACCCGGTGCTAATCGTCAAGGTTACTGGACTCATGCAGATGTGGTGAAGCAATTGAAGGATGAAGTAATTCCAATCTTTAAAGCCTTACATCCTAATTGTATGGGACTATTTTTATTTGATCAATCTTCGAACCATAAAGCTTATGCCCATGATGCCTTGGTTGCCGCACATATGAATCTTGAACCTCATATACATCCGGAAGGACTGCCATGTTACAAGGATACCAAGTTTGAATTCAATGGAAGGCAAATCGATCAAACCCTGTACGAAACCAAAATAAAGCGCACAAAAAATGGCACTGAAAAGCGGTACAAGTACTTCAAAGGGGTGAAAAAAATTTTGAAGGAGCGTGGACTTTGGCACGACAAGGATAACAGTCCTGGAAGGGAAAGCAAAATGTGGCGCCTTTACTGCAACAGTAACAACGGCTCACCAAATAACAATGGAAATGTAGAATGCTGCGCTAGGCACTGTTTGGCTAATCAACCTGATTTTTTATACCAACTCTGCGCTCTCCAAGAAACACTCAAAGCCGGTAACCTTTTATGCCGCTTTTATCCCAAATTTCATTGCGAGTGTAACTGGATTGAACGGTGCTGGGCAGATGTCAAAAGATATACTCGAAATCATTGCGACTACTCCTTCAATGGATTGAAAGAAACTTTGGGCGAAGCATTCGACGCTGCATCACCACCAAACCAAACCCCTATCAAGATACGTCGTTATTACATGCGCTGTTGGAGGTATATTGAAGCCTACAGCATCAATCTTAATGCCGAAGACGTAGAAAAAGATGTGTGTAGCAAATTCCGTCAAAAAACGTACCTCTCCCATCGTAAACTATGTCATCTTGATTAATTTTTCACTTCCAATAAATATTTTTTTGTCTTCTCATTATACTGTAAACTAACTATCATATATAACAGGGGCAAAATATCAACATAATATCCATACATGCATAAAAGTGATCAACAAGGCATGTCGTTTTTTATTCAGTAAAATGAAAATAGGCAATATAAATGTACTAAACTAAATCATAATACGATGTACTGAACTAATTCATGATATACGTGATAACCAGTCCTTTCTTGCTCCAGGTACGGATCTATTTCATCGTCCCATGTAAATGCTGTTAAATTGGTTGGTTGTGTTGAGGAAAAAGGACAAAAAAAAAATAATCGGAATTTGAAAACCAAAAATTGAGACAATTATGGTTCATTTAGGTTATAACTTGTTCGCACCATATTGCATAGATATGTTTTTTAGGTCTTCTAAAATTTGTTCCATTCGTCATTATTGTTTTTTTCATCCCCAAATAAATTCAATCAACTTCCATGGCATTATTTCTTTTGTACGATCACGGGATAAAATGTTTATTTTTATCCCATTCCAGATATACTTCTTTTAAATCTAGTCTTTCCATTTCCTTAATGGTAATATTTCTTTTAATATATCTTTTGAATGTGTCATCGAAATCAAGCACGATTTGGTCACCCATCTTTTTGTCATATATGTCGCATCATGAAAAATGATGGCATAAAAATAAAACCGGTTCCTGAAGAAATTGAAATTCCGATTAGGAACACTGCATGATAAAAATAAATAATCACGCAACATTGTGATGGAAGAAAAGAAAATAATGATTCACTTCATGAAATCATTAGGTCCCATAAAATAGAATAAAAGAAAATAAAATACCCTTGCAATAACATCAATCATATCATCATACACCTAATATCAGAACATCATACGATCATAATAAAAATGATGATCATGATAAAAAATAATAATAACAATAAACCCATGTAATATCTATTTCCAATGAAACATAAGATATAGTATATAAAGAGTGACATTTTTATTAATAAAAACCATATACAAGAATCTCACTTAATTCTACCTGTCCCACTTTTTATTTTCTACTTTTTATTTTTTTTATTTTTTTTTCTTTATATACGTTATTTCACAATATATATTTTTAAATTTTATTACAGTAACATACAGTAATAAGCTCAATGTTTCTTTCATTGTCCATTTCAATATCTATTTCAACATCCATTTCAAAAAAAAGCGTGTTGGGGCATGTCAAGATGTAATGTTGTACATAATAGTACCTTTAATAGTATATCTCTATATATAGAATATATGGATAAATGTTTATACATATATTTACCTATTATATTTATAATCCAGAACTTATTTTTGAGGTGAGAACATATACGCCACCTGATCCGTGAAGTCATAGTCCGTTGGAAGGTAGATGGCGCACATGTGAGTCCAAATGGCATCGTCAAGAATTCATAAGTTCCACGCTTCGTGTCGTATCATGAATAAAAATGTTCTGCCTGAATAATAAGCAGAGCGGCATTTAAATAAATTCAGGTACCAATTAATCATTTATCCATTACAAAACTAAGCCAATGATCTCTACAAAAAATATGAGCATTTTATTTGATCATTATGATATGATTTATAATTTTTATAAGAAAACCAATGAAGAGGTTTTCTTACTAGTTCCAATTGTATTAACACCAATCATGATCAAATAACCAATATCATAGATTACCCGGTTTTAAACGTTACTTTATTTTTAGATACAACGAATTATACCGACAAATGACAACCTTGACCGCCAACAATTATCATACCTGTCGGACTTGTCCTTTACATCCCTACAGAACACCATCACCAACACTCGACAGCAAATTCTTCATTGTGTTGAATACTTACAGGACCCTGAACACCAGCAGGATTTGTTACCAAGATGCTTTACCCCTGAAGTCGATCACTTGATGAAAAAGCAACAAGTTTACAACTTGGTGCCGAAACCGTCCTATACAAAGAAATGCATCAAAATCGACAACACATCCATGGGGCAAATCCTACGACAAGTGGGTCTCTCACAATACATACATGGCGATGAAATATTGACGAACATCCTCAATATCGACAAAATCAGAAAAGGGAATGGAATGATATTTTCGAAGTACATCGTGACGAACGGGTTTTCTGTATCAATCTCTTTCGACAAGCCAATTAGAAATGATGCTACACTTCCAGATTTGAAACCTGAAGACTTCCAAGAATAATGATTTCCCGTATTTATGGGGGTGTAGATCCTGGCGTGAATTCAATCTATGTAGCCAGCAATGGTTCAAGTGATGACGTTTACAATTACGCAGTGGAACAGGAGGGTAAGTGGCTATGGTGGTTTTTTAAAAGAACTATTGTTTATGTATTGACTTTTTCTTTTTTCTTTGGTTCATTTACTAATATCGTTGCTAGGAGCTGCCCAAGATAATTTTTATCATCAATATCAATATTAAAATAAAGATAACAAAGAATCGCACTAATTTTCTTACGTCTTTATTTTTCTATCATCACAAACCCTATATTCGACACTTCGTGACAAAACCAGTTTTTTCAAAAGAAGATTCATTCATGGGTGTAATGGTTGGTGTAGTAGTCAAAGTCAAATACGTGAGACAAAGTTATCTTTTTTATTTTAGTAAAATGATGGAAGGCTTTTATAATAAAATCGGGGAAGCGGTTATTGGAATAATAAATTTCTACTACTAATGTATTATTGGATAAGATAGAGATGAGGGATTAAATCATTGGACTGTGATTAGATGATTGAATGATTATTGGTGCACCTTGGGAAAATCACCCGGCAAGATCCGGCAAATACAAGTTTATCCCGGGCCGGTTTATCACCCTGCACCCTGCCAAAAGTGCAGGGTGGACCCGGTGCTTTCGGTAATTCGCAGGATTTTGGCCGGTTACGAACCGGCCCAATGATCCTGCGCCATCCGACGTTTACCGGCCTAAACAATATGAAATACGATCCTGCGCTTTTCCGACCGACCCTACTCAAAAATGCAGTATGCAGTGAAATGATTCTATACCATCCTCTATTCCATGGCCTTTAAAGACAATTCATGTGTATATGTGTGTTTTTATTGCAATGTCAAATAAATGATTAAAGGGTACTAATCTAAATTGATAACAGCGACACTAAAAATAAACTGAAAAACTAAGCACATCGCGTTTTTTGTTCCAAAAAGACCTAGACAAATCATACAGTACAGACTAAATAAATCCTTCCCTTTGTTTATTGTCATCATTGGAAGAATCCCATATAGCAGCAGTTATTTCGGCAGTGATTGGAGTAGTTGTCAAATCGGCAATCAAATGGAATCATATTGCAAGCGTCACACTGAATGAATCATCTAAAAAAAAAGAAGTTAGTATCATATCACCATCTCTCTTTTTTTTTCATTTGCTTGCCTTGATGTTGTTAGACTCCAAGTTTACGTCGTATAGAATGAATCATCTAAAGAAAAGGAAGTTAATATCATATCACCTTCTCTCTTTTTTTTTCATTGGCTTGCCTTGATGTTGTTTGACTCCAAGTTTACGTCGTATAGAATGGATCATCTAAAGAAAAAGAAGTTAGTATCATATCACCATCTCTCTCTTTTTTTTTTTTTTTTTTTTTTTTTTGGCTTGCCTTGATGTTGTTTGACTCCAAGTTTACGTCGTCGTATAGAATGAATCATCTAAAGAAAAAGAAAAAAAGTTAGTATCATATCACCATTTCTCTCTTTTTTTTTCAGTGGTTTACCTTGATGTTGTTTGACTCCAAGTTTACGTCGTCATATAGAATGAATCATCTAAAGAAAAAGAAGTTAGTATCATACCACCACCTTTTTTTTCAGTGGCTTACCTTGATGTTGTTTGACTCCAAGTTTATGTCGTCATATAGAATGAATCATCTAAAGAAAAAGAAGTTAGTATCATACCACCACCTTTTTTTTCAGTGGCTTGCCTTGATGTTGTTTGACTCCAAGTTTACGTCGTCGTATAGAATGAATCATCTAAAGAAAAAGAAGTTAGTATCATACCACCATCTTTCTTTTTTTTTTTTTTCATTGGCTTGCCTTAATGTTGTTTGACTCCAAGTTTACGTCGTCGTACAGAATGAATCATCTAAAGAAAAAGAAAAAAAGTTAGTATCATATCACCATTTCTCTCTTTTTTTTTCAGTGGCTTACCTTGATGTTGTTTGACTCCAAGTTTACGTCGTCATATAGAATGAATCATCTAAAGAAAAAGAAGTTAGTATCATACCACCACCTTTTTTTTCAGTGGCTTACCTTGATGTTGTTTGACTCCAAGTTTATGTCGTCATATAGAATGAATCATCTAAAGAAAAAGAAGTTAGTATCATACCACCACCTTTTTTTTCAGTGGCTTGCCTTGATGTTGTTTGACTCCAAGTTTACGTCGTCGTATAGAATGAATCATCTAAAGAAAAAGAAGTTAGTATCATACCACCATCTTTCTTTTTTTTTTTTTCATTGGCTTGCCTTAATGTTGTTTGACTCCAAGTTTACGTCGTCGTATAGAATGAATCATCTAAAGAAAAAGAAGTTAATATCATATCATCATCTTTTTTTTTTTTCATTGGCTTGCCTGATGTTTTTGACTCCAAGCTTATGTCGTATAGAATGATCATCTAAAGAAAAGAAGTTAGTATCATATCACCATCGTTCCTTTTTTCTTTTTTTTTTTTGGCTTGCCTTGAGATTCTATACACGTAATAGCTCTATGAAGAAAGAAAAAATTACAAAAAAAAAGGAAAGGCGATTTTTGGTTTGGGGTACCATTAATTCTCCGCACAATATTGTATGACAATCGAAATTTTATTTTTGAATAAAACTTTTATTTTTGAATAGAAGCAACAACATTACTATACTACTAGTCTCGCGCCTTTGACTATCTTGTCAATCGGCTACGAGAAGGAGGTGGAGGGGAAGAGGAAGAGGAAGGGGAAGAGGGGGAGGGAGATGGTGCGGCTCTTCTCTTTGCTGGACGAGAAGGAATGTCATCGTTGTCGTTATCGTCGCCATCGCCATTGAGATCAATGTGCAGGTGGCTCACAGGCTCGTCTTCGTCAAATTCACCGTCAATTTCTTCTTCATCGAGGGTTACCTGAGATGGGTTTTCTAAAAAAAAAAAAAAAAAAAAAAAAAAAAAAAAAAAAAAAAAGGTCAGTTTATTGTACATACAGTATTACAGTATAATCTTTTACCCTTCTGTTTTCGAAGTTTGTTTCCCCACCGTTGGCTGATGATGTTGCAAAGCCAATGGCCTTGAGCCCGGTTGATAGGGATGTTGTAGGGATAGCGCCCTAATCGCTTTTCAAACTCGGCGATCGACCAAGTTTTACACTGCTCAGGCAGGTTAGTCCAAGACGTTTTGACGAACTGGGGGTTGTTGGCCTTCAGCTCTGCGCAAATGGAATTCGCCATGTTGTTGAAGAAGATCAAATCTGCTTCCACATCTTCCTTCTCCATAAGCACCTTGAGAGCCTCCCTGTAGTCCACTTGCGTTGTCGTACGCGAAGCAGCTGTCCCGTCTTTCTTGAACTTCTTGTCCGAACGGGGGGCGGGGAGGTCACGTTCGTGAGTTTCATACAGAGGTTGATGTACGCTGTTAACGTCGTTGTTGTTGCTCCCCTGCATGTTCTTTAAAATGTCCAGAATCTGAACATTCTGCTGATGAAGCTGCTGGTTTTGTTTTTGCAGCTTTTTGTTTTGTTGTTCCAAGCGCGTCAGTTGGTGACCTTGGTTGTTGAGCAAGGCTTTGTATCTTTGCAGATCGCTTGATTGGTTGGCGAGGGCGCGTTTCATTTCACCAAGAGTCGCTTTAATTTCGCTGGAGTTGTTCATGTTGTAATTAGAGTTAATGTTGTGGTTGAAAAGTGCCGTTACTATTTTTTTATTTTTGTTTTTTTAAAGGGGGAAATTTAAAGTGGCGCGAAGTCAATTTGATATACTAAATTTGAAGTTCAATGCAGTCGTTTCTTTCTTGACACCTTTTTATTATTATTATTATTTTCTCCAACTTAAACATGCACCAAAAATATATACTAAAGCAATGCTCAATTTGCGAGTTTTGGTTTCCTGCGAAAGATCTTCCAGGCCATATCTTGGAAAACCACCAACACGATATTGCAATGGCTTCTTCTGTGAATGAGGGAAGCATGATACTACCAACGCGCAACAATGATACTATGGATTCAAGTGATGTTTGGTTTGAATCTACCTTCGATGATGTCGCTGAAGAAGAAGTGGAATTAAGCTCGAAGGAATCTAGTGACAGTGAACTTCCTGATTCCGAACCTGAATCCGAAGGGGTTGTGACATTGCCTCCGATCCAAGTGACATTCCCAACACAACATCTGCAAAAAACGTATATGGAGTACATGGGTATGAAAATGGAAGAAATGGCGACCAAAAACAAGCTCACCAAGGCGGCCAAGGATGACATGGTGAAGTTTGCAAACGAATTAATCCAACATATTAGACCAGGTAAGGTAACAATAAATAGTAGCAGTCATTTGGTGCTTAACTTTTTTTTTTTATTTTAGGTCATGAACTTTTATCCACATCTTTTCGTGCGAAAAACAACCTTGCATCTGATCTTATGATTACTCCTGACCGATATGATGTTTGCATAAACGGCTGTAGACTGTTCAAGGACGATGTCGATACCTCTTGTTCCACATGCAATGTACACAGATATGACCGGTACTTACAATCAAAACGAACAATCAGCATGTTACCTTTGGATCAACAACTTGGCCTATTGTTTTACAATCCTGAAACAAGGAAAGATCTTCTTTACCGGTCCGATTATAAGCAACAACAAGATTATGACAGCATCTTTAGCGGGACACACTATCAATCTCAAAAGCATGCCCTCTTCACAAGTCCATATGATCTTGCGATCGGACTCTATGTCGATGGGTTCAAGTCACCGCTAAAGTCTTCCCATTCTCTCACCATGGTGAACATTGTTGTTTACAACTACCATCCGTCGATTAGGTAAAAAAAAAAAAAAAAAAAAAAAAAAAGTGGAATCATTCTTGAAAGACACATTATTAATATTCATCTTCTGTAATTTATAATAGATATAAAAACGAAAGAATGATTCAAGTTTGTGTCATGCCTGGACCTGTCACACCAAAGGATGATGGTTTTTGGTCGTTCCTGGAACCATTAATTGAACAAATCAAGACGTTGGCAACTCGTGGAATGGACGTACATTGCAGTGATGGTGTTATAGTGCATTCGAAAGTTCGGTTGATGATTGCCACTGGTGATATCGTTGGTCTTTCTGTGCTTTGTAACCACTCCGGCCATATGTCGAAATTTGGATGTCGAATTTGTCTTGTTGAAGGCATTTCAAATGGAAGCAACCGCGGGATGTACTTTGAACCAACAGCAACAAATCTCTCGATGCCATGGAGGTCCCATGATTCGTTTTTGACTGGTGATAGAATGGTAAGCCAAAAAAAAAAAAAAAGTATTTTTCTAACATGAAATCATTCCATCACTGTAGCAAGGATTGAAGAAACCATCACCCTTAGCAGAACTTACCGGATTCGTTGGACCGACTAGTTTTGGTCTTGATGAAATGCATATGCTTGGCTTGGGGATATCGCGACAGTTGTTAAGTTTATTGGATGGTGGAAAGGGTTCAAAAAAAAACCATACCCGGGGCGATTTATATATTGGTGAAAAAGTCGCAAAAATATTCTTTGCAATGATGGAAGATAGCCGATCAACAATCCCTGCAGTTTTCAAAGGTTCATTCCGGCAACCATATAGCACCTTTACGACCAGAGCTGTGGATTACATTGATATCGTGCGCTATATTATTCCCTCGTTGTTTGTCCCTGCATATTCCAATCGTTCCGCAATGGATGCTCTCTTGTCGCTTGTAATGATTATTCAAATTGCTATACAGCCTGTTATCAGTAACGATCTACTAGATCAAATGCAAGAGTAAGTCTAAAAAAAGAGTATTATGGGCACAGTGCTAGTAACTAACTTGATTTAAAGCTCTTTGAATACATGGAATAGTTTTCTTATGGATCAATGCAACGGAGAAAAACTATCCATCAATGTATTTGTCCCAAACCAACATTACCTGAACCACCTGCCGCTAATGATCAAAAAGTTGGGTCCACCAATTGGCTTTTCAACAAGATGTCTCGAACGAACAATTGGTGTGTACAAGTCTCGACTTCGGTCAAAAAGGGATCCTGGTGTTGAAGCAGGCAATGTGATGGTGGAACTTGCAGCAACCAAGTATCAAGAACTGATTCGACAATCAACCAGCACAGAAGCCAACCTGTACCAGCTGTCTGGTGTGATTGAAGTTGAACGTATTCGAGATATGCTGCTTGGTCTCAACCTTGTGGATGCGATAGGGGCTCGGGATGATGATGTGATCACCGTTGGAAGTGATTTAATACGTGCGGGAACAACTTTGAAGTCAAGAAGAAGCCAAAGGACACCAAGTCGCAAGGATTATTTGATGGTATTCAAAGTTAAAGTGCAAAGGCAAGTTTTTTTTTTTTTTTTTTTTTTTTTTTTGCGTAAGCATCATCTAACTTTTTTTTTTTTTTTTTGCGACAACATTATAGGGATGGTATCGAAGATGAAGTGTTTTATTTTGGGGATGCAGAACTTTATTTCCAGCACAACAACAACTATTATATCATTGCAACATTACAGCAAGCATCATACGACCAGACAAACCATATGTTTTATTCAACAATAGGCGATTTGGAAGGTGAACGAAGAACAGTAGTATTGGATAAAGAATCAATTGTCGGGCCAGCTGGACTTGTTTATAATAACCATCGATGGCGTTACTATATCATTTGGGAAGGCATGATAATAAAAGCTGACACAAGACCAAGTCTGTGCGGGGATATTTCATTGCTATAGTTTAGTTTTGCTCTCTGCTATTGTTTTTTAGTCTAGCTATCTTTTTTTTTTTTTTTTTTTTTTTTTTTTTTTTTTTTTTTTTTTTTTTTTTTTTTTTTAGTAGTCAATCAATCAATAAAATATTTTTATATGGCATCTATTATCTTATCTTGCCATTAGAAGTAAACTTGGGCTGTTTGAAAAAGTATAAGCAGATAATTTTTTTTTATCCTGCGTTATATAGCCATTGGCAGGGTTGTATCTTGTATTTGCAAAAAACAAACCGTCATGCAGGGTGATGATCTCGCATATACAAGGTCAATCCGTCATGCAGGGTGATGATCTCGCATATACAAGGTCAATCCGTTAGGCCGGGTGATGCAAGGAGCACCCGGCGTTTGATCCGACGTTTACCGGGATTTGCAGGGAGAATTTTGTATTTACCGGGTGATTTTCCCAAGGTGGTGTACTGACAGTTAGTGCCTGACCTGAGTCTGACATTTGCTATATTTGATAGATTAATTTATAATGTAAATATAGAGGATGACAAATACGACAATTGGAAGCAGATATCATAACAGCTTTTGATGATTGGATTGTCTAAGCGTCGTTGATGGGTCGTTAATTGGTCTTGCAGAAATAACGCCACGGAAGCCAGGGTACCACTTAGTTGTCCATCGTTCACTACTGATGGCACTAGGAATAGTGCCGCTTCGCACCAGCATTGATCTTTCAGTTCCAACGCGTGTTTCAAAAGGGACGTCGGGTGCATCTTTTTTATCATCGTATAGCTAAGTTCATTTATTGCTATAGTTACGAATAGAGGCCATCGTTTGTATATCATGTATATTGAGGTTGAGTAATGTATTAGCCGTCATAAAAAGTCTTCATTCACACAATTTTGAACCTCTATGACAATGGGAGGATCGACGTCGGAATGCAACAGGATGCCACACCGGCTGCCGTCAGGAAACACGGTGTCGCCAATGGTACAAGTCTTTGCGTCAAATCGGAGTTCGTTGATAATAGCATTTCTTATATTTTCATGTTTAAGTACAAACTTACTGATAAGATCAGATCCAGGCCGGTATCTCTCGGGCAAAATTTCCATGGTAAATAGATTAACAGATGTTTATGTTCTTTTGTGGGACTCATCACCTTTATTTTATAACCCCGTCGATACTGTTGTAATTAAGGTTTTTGTAAAAATAAAATAAAAAGTAAATAAAAAAAAATAAATAAGATGAGAATGTTGATAACCTTTATTTCATATAAATCAAGCATTTTTTATAAGGATGTGATTACGGTATGAAACAGTATACAGTAACTACTACTACGGTTTGATATAATAAATGGGGGTTTTTTTTTCAAAGGTATGAAAAAGTGAAATCAGATCATGACACCCATACATGATCTGAGCCCTTGCATTGTAGCATGGATTTGAATCTATTTTTATTTCACTTGCATTGTGCCTGATTCACATCAATGTTACACTTTATTTTATTTTATTGCTACATTCATATGCAAAATACAACAGGATTGTTCTGTGCGTGTATGGGTGTCGTATTTGTCATCCTCTATATTTACATTATAAATCAATCTATCAAATATAGCAAATGTCAGACTCAGATCAGGCACTAACTGTCATATTCAATCCCGATCTGTCAGTACACCAATAATCATTCAATCATCTAATCACAGTCCAATGATTTAATCCCTCATCTCTATCTTATCCAATATTACTTTAGTAGTAGAAGTTTATTATTCCAATAACCGCTTCCCCAATTTTATTATAAAAGCCTTCCATCATTCTACTAAAATAAAAATATGACTTTATGTCACTTATTTGACTTTGACTATCTACTACCAAACATTACAATGGGGATATTGCAGGGAAAAAAAGAAAGGTATGAGGAGAAGGAGCAAGTCACAAGAAAGCGGATCCAAGCAAACGTGGGTGTCCAAGTATATGTGTGGTTGCATGGTGGGCGATAGCGTACAGGCGGTTATTATGGCTGTAGGCGTTAGCTGTGAGCTTATAGGCGTAAACTTTAGAGCATTGTACAATTCATTGTATGAGACATTGGAGGTTGATTTGGTGACAAAAAATGATTGCATAATATTTCTAAAGATGCATGGAAAATTTGAAGTCAAACAGTTTCGTAGTTCGTTTTATATAAAGCGAAGAAGAAAATATTGCAGGTTAATTGGATTTTGCAGGCTGTAAAGCCAGATGGGTGTGAATTCAACCGCCGCCGCCGGCAGCCTGGATTGTTGATCGAGAAAAAAAAATGGGAGCGCACATCCAAAAAAAAGACAAGTCAGCGGGAATGAGCCAACATCTGTTCACTGTTTTTGGCTCATTATGGACCTGGTGGCTTTGGCTTTCTGTTTAGAAATAGTTTAGAAGGGTTTTAGAAAAGGGATTTCAAGAAGCATGGGGAAACCATTTCATTTTGATTCTGGAATCTTGAGGAAATGTCTTGACTAGCTTAGTACATGTAGATGTCTCTTTTCTTCAATAAAACATATATCTGCTTCAATAAACCTTGTCTTTGTTTGAAAAAAGTGTGTGATTAAGCTTCATTAGAAGTTTGGAGATCCCATTTATAGAGATCCCATTTAGAAATCCCTTTTTTATTGTGCATCGTTCCTTCTTCTACACCATTCACTCTCTCAACTACTATTAGCGGCCCCCTATTTTTGCATCTTCTTTCCTTTTAGTATAGTATTGACTACGTATCATTCTGCATACTAACGAACATACTATTATACTGTGGTAATCTATTCTACGGACTATTCATGTTTGGTACTATATCTCTATAGTATGGTTGTAATAATTTGTAAAGGTGTAAAGTCAATCAAATAAGTGATATAACAGATATGGTTTTTATTAAATAAAATGATAGTGGGTTTTTATAGTAAAAGTATGGGAAGCGGATGTTGGAATAATAAATTTCTATGATGATAGATGATTGTAGATGATAATGGATTATTGGTAGAGTTCGAGATGAGGGAATAAAATAGTGTATTATGGAAGAGATGGATGATTAATCTTTGATATTGATTGTAGACCAAGTGAAACATAGCCAGTGTGAGGTTATGCTGGAGAGTGACAAGGTACAATTGTTGGGTCGTGATGGATAACCGCGTGTCTGATACGTGTGGAAGATGACAAATGACAAATACGACAATGGTGATCTATTTTCCAAACCAATTTTGTACGGTAAATGTCTCTACATGCTATAATGTTGTAAACAATACTGAGCCATAGGCCTTGTTATTATGGCTGTAGGCGTTCCCGCCTTTGTTTTTGTTTGTTGACGGGCCTCCCGATTTTTTATGACGAGGTTGAAAATCTAAGCCCGCTCCTGCTGAATTATTTTTCTCTCACTTTCCCTTTCTTTTCTTTTTTTTTTAAACGAAAAATAATTTTTGGTTACTGTTTTTGGCTCATCGTGGACCTGGTGGCCTCGGCTTTCTGTTAGGACTAGTTTAGAAGGGTTTTGAGAATAGCGATTACAAAATACATGGGGAAACCCTTTCCTTTTGCATCTAGGATCTTGGGCCTCATGATTAGCTTAGTTTGTCTCTTTTCTTCAATAAACTTTGACTTTTCTCCAATAAACTTTGTCTTTGCTTCAATAAAACTTGCCTTTACTTCAATGATGTGTGTTGAAGCGTCAGTAAAAGTTTGCAGATCCCTCCTAGAGATCCTCTTAGAGATCCCCCTTAGAAATCGTTTTTAGAAATTGCTCTTAGAAATTGCTTTTAGAAATCACGCTTACAGATCCCTCTTACGGATCCCTGTTACGAATCCCTCTTAGTGATACATCGTAGTGATCTTTTTTTTAGGGAATTGCTCCATTTCAGAGGATTTTCAGAGGCTTCAGAGGATTTTCAGAGGATTTTCAGAGGGTTTTCAGAGGAATTTCAGAGGATTTTTCAGAGACCGTCCCGTACCACTTTTATTGTATCGCCGATAATTACCAGATTAAACAAGCTTTGTGACATTAGCGATATAAAAAATTGGCATTGTTTATTCAATAGAGTAATGCTTTAAAAAAATAAAAATAAAAATCATGATAATCATTTTCGTTTTGGAATGAAATTTGTTTGGCATATATTTTCCTCATGACGGACTTTTTTTTTTGGTAATAGTGCTTGATGATCGTTTTTGTCTTAGAGGTTGTTAGCGGTGGTGTTGCGTTTTGATAAAGATGGGTTACTAGTAAAGGTGTAGGTGGTGATGGCGCTAAATTCGATACTGAAGGAGGGAGGTGGTGGAACCGTTGGCAAAGTTTATGTGATTCCAATATAGACGGTGGTGGCTATAATGGTTTTTTTGACAGATCTTTCAATCGACATTTTGAGAGTCCTGATAATTGGTACTGCTCAGGTGAGATAATCTGCTGAAAAAAAGGAAGCATACACCTTGGGAAAATCATCCGGTAAATACAAAATTCTCCCTGCAAATCCCGGTAAACGTCGGATCAAACGCCGGGTGCTCCTTGCATCACCCGGCCTAACGGATTGACCTTGTATATGCGAGATCATCACCCTGCATGACGGATTGACCTTGTATATGCGAGATCATCACCCTGTATGACGGTTTGTTTTTTGCAAATACAAGATACAACCCTGCCAATAGCTATATAACGCAGGATAAAAAAAAATTATCTGCTTATACTTTTTCAAACAGCCCAAGTTTACTTCTAATGGCAAGATAAGATAATAGATGGCATATAAAAAGATTTTATTGATTGACTGACTACTAAAAAAAAAAAAAAAGATTATACGTACAATAAACTGACCTTTTTTTTTTTTTTTTTTTTTTTTAGAAGCCACATCTCAGGTAACCATCGATGAAGAAGAAATTGACGATGAATTTGAAGAAGACGAGCGTGTCAGCCACATGCACATTGGTCTCAATGGCGATGGTGACGATCTCAACGCTTCTCGTCCAGCAAAGAAAAATAAAAATTTCGATTGTCATATAATATTGTGCGGAGATTTAATGGTACCCCAAACCAAAAATCGCCGTCCCTTTGTTTTTTGTAATTTTTTCTTTCTTCATAGAGCTATTACGTGTATAGAATCTCAAGGCAAGTCAATTTTAAAAAAAAAAAAGAACGATGGTGATATGATACTAACTTCTTTTCTTTAGATGATTCATTCTATACGACGACGTAAACTTGGAGTCAAACAACACCAGGCAAGCCAATGAACAAAAAAGAGAGATGATGTTATGATACTAACTTCTTTTCTTTAGATGATTCATTCTATACGACGACGTAAACTTGGAGTCAAACAACATCAAGGCAAGCAAATGAAAAAAAAAAAAAAAAAAACGATGGTGATATGATACTAACTTCTTTTCTTTAGATGATTCATTCTATACGACGACGTAAACTTGGAGTCAAACAACATCAAGGCAAGCCAATGAAAAAAAAAAAGAGAGATGGTGATATGATACTAACTTCTTTTTCTTTAGATGATTCATTCTATACGACGACGTAAACTTGGAGTCGAACAACATCAAGGCAAGCCAATGAAAAAAAAAAAGAGAGATGATGTTATGATACTAACTTCTTTTCTTTAGATGATTCATTCTATACGACGCAAACTTGGGAGTCAAACAACATCAGGCAAGCAAATGAAAAAAAAAAAAAACGATGGTGATATGATACTAACTTCTTTTCTTTAGATGATTCATTCTATACGACGACGTAAACTTGGAGTCAAACAACACCAGGCAAGCCAATGAAAAAAAAAAGAGAGATGGTGATATGATACTAACTTCTTTTTCTTTAGATGATTCATTCTATACGACGACGTAAACTTGGAGTCAAACAATATCAAGGCAAGCCAATGAAAAAAAAAGAGAGATGGTGATATGATACTAACTTCTTTTTCTTTAGATGATTCATTCTATACGACGTAAACTTGGAGTCAAACAACATCAAGGCAAGCCAATGAAAAAAAAAGAGAGAGATGGTGATATGATACTAACTTCTTTTTCTTTAGATGATTCATTCTATACGACGTAAACTTGGAGTCAAACAACATCAAGGCAAGCCAATGAAAAAAAAAAAGAGAGAGATGGTGATATGATACTAACTTCTTTTTCTTTAGATGATTCATTCAGTGTGACGCTTGCAATATGATTCCATTTGATTGCCGATTTGACAACTACTCCAATCACTGCCGAAATAACTGCTACTATATGGGATTCTTCCAATGATGACAATAAACAAAGGGAAGGATTTATTTAGTCTGTACTGTATGATTTGTCTAGGTCTTTTTGGAACACAAAACGCGATGTGCTTAGTTTTTCAGTTTATTTTTAGTGTCGCTGTTATCAATTTAGATTAGTACCCTTTAATCATTTATTTGACATTGCAATAAAAACACACATATACACATGAATTGTCTAAAGGTCATGGAAATAGAGGATGGTATAGAATCATTTCACTGCATTTTTGAGTAGGGTCGGTCGGAAAAGCGCAGGATCGTATTTCATATTGTTTAGGCCGGTAAACGTCGGATGGCGCAGGATCATTGGGCCGGTTCGTAACCGGCCAAAATCTTGCGAATTACCGAAAGCAACGGGTCCACCCTGCACTTTTGGCAGGGCGCAGGGTGATAAACCGGCCCGGGATAAACTTGTATTTGCCGGATTCTGTCGGATTTTTTTCCCAAGGTGCATATATGCTGTTTGCCATTTTCCCATCCAAACTGAAAAATTACAAGTCGACCATCCTTTTATGCCTATCATCTACTTTGTAAATTTTGTCGCCAATTTACATGGTCATTTAAAAATGCCAACTAGTAGGTTCCATAGCCATGATTCGACCGTGAATCATGTAATCTTGTTCTATGATACTGTCCTTACTTATAATTTCTAGAAAATAATTGCGTTGATCATTTTTGTCGTTATTGTTCATATTATCGGATACAGTCAGAAGTAGTGTTGCATTGCAATACGTTTATTCGGTAGAATAAATCTTCAACGAGAGGGTCAATGCTTTACATCCTGGACCATACTCCTTGATAAAGATAGATTTCTCCCATTGGAAGATGACTAGTCATAACAAAAAGAAACAATAGCGCGCCAAACAATATGGTAAAAAGAGGTAAAGAAGTAAATGTCAATTTATTTTTTATTGCTAATGTCACAAAGCTTGTTTAAATTGCTAATTACCGGCGATACAATAAAGGTGGTACGGGACGGTCTCTGAAAATCCTCTGAAATTCCTCTGAAATTCCTCTGAAGCCTCTGAAAATCCTCTGAAATGGAGCAATTCCCTTTTTTTATTCATTATTCCTTCTTCAGGCCATTAGGTTGAACAGAAAGCAGCTGGTTTTGCTTTTGACTCAAACTGAACCGGACTTATTTTTTAGCATATCTCTGCTTCAATAAACCTTGTCTTTGTTTGAATAAAATGTGTATTTGTTTCAATGATGTGCGTTTAAGCTTCATTAGAAGTTTGAAGATCCCTTTTATAGAGATCCCTTTTAGAAATCGCTTTGTTTGTTCACGGGCCTCCCGATTTTTTGTGACGGGATTGGAAATCGAAACCCGCTCCTCCTGAATTGTTTTCTCTCGCCTTTTTGCTTCCTTCCTCATCACAACAATCCTCACCATTCAACTTTGGATCTGTAGAATAGTATACATTAGAATACCTCAATCTTCATTCATGAATAAAAACTTTTTATTAAAACATCGCTAAACTTAAGTCACTAAACTAAAGGGAGGGAGTGAAAGGATCTCCGGAGCAGTCGAGGGATCTTGAGGGATGTCATGAAAAAAGAGAGAGATAGTTCCTTTTCCAAAAAAATACCCCGCACACCCCCCAAAAAAGACCTCCCCCCATAACACCCCCAAGAAAGACCTCCCCCATACACCCCCCCAAAAGAGACCTCCCCCCATACACCCCCAAAAAGAGATCTCCCCCATACACCCCAAAATAAAGTCCCCCCATACACCCCCCAAAAAAGACCTCCCCCCATACACCCCCAAATAATGTCTCCCCCCATACACCCCCAAATAATGTCTCCCCCATACACCCCCAAAATAATGTCTCCCCCCATACACCCCAAAAAAGACCTCCCCCATACACCCCCCAAAAGAGTCCTCCCCCCATAACCCTCCAAAAAAAGACCCCCACTACCCCCATAACCCTCCAAAAAAATACCGCCCAAAAAAGTCTGGTTTATTTGAGCCAAAACCAAAATCAGTAGGTTTAACTAACCAAAAGGCCTGAAGAACGAATGATGTATAAAAAAGGGATCTCTAAGAGGGATCTGTAAGAGGGATCTCTAAGCGGGATTTCTAAGAGGCATTTCTATGAGGCATTTCTATGAGGCATTTCTGTGAGGGATTTGCAAACTTTTACGACGTTTAAACACACATCATTGAAGTAAAGACATGTTTTATTAAAGCAAAGACAAATTTTATGGAAGCAGAGACATATTTTATTGAAGAAAAGAGACATACTAAGCTAATCAAGGCATTGGCCAAGATCCTAGAATCAACATGAAAGGGTTTCCCCATGCATCCTGTAATCGCTAATCTCAAACCCCTTCTAAACTAGTCCTAACAGAAAGCCAAAGCCGCGACCTTCACAACGACTAAAAAACAGTGACAAAAAATGAATTTTTGTTTAAAAAAATGGAAAGAAAGAGAAAGAGAGAGTGAAAATGAGGGATGCCGCTTCAAAAATAATTCAGGCGGATCGGGCTTTGATTTTCAATCCTGTCACAAAAAATCTGGAGGGTCGTCAACAAACAAAAGCAAAGTCGGGAAAGCCTACAGCGATAATAAAAAGTCCTTACTGTATGCTTCAGTATTGCTTACAACATTATAGCATGTAGAAGGATTTACCGTACTAAATTGGTCTGGAAAATAGATCACCACAGTATAGGGATAGACTACCAAACAAGAATAGTATGTAGAGAAGGTTTCCACAGTATATTAGTATGTACATTAGTATGCAGATTAGTCTATCATAGTAGAATAGCTTTGTAACCCAATGTTCATTGCAAAATAAAAAAACTTTTATTGTATGATGATAGTCAATACTATACTAAACGGAAAAAAAGGTGTAAATAGAGGGGCCGCTAATAGTAGTAGAGAGAGGTGCTAGTCTAAATGAATGGTGTAGAAGAAGGAACGATGTCAAATAAAAAAGGGATTTCTAAAAGGGATCTCTATAAAAGGGGATCTCCAAACTTCTAATGAAGCTTAAACAAACATTTATTTCAAACAAAGACAAGGTTTAATGAAGCAGAGATATGTTTTATTGAAGAAAAGAGACATCTACATGTACTACGCTAATCAAGACATTTCCTCAAGATTCTAGAATCAAAATGAAAGGGTTTCCCCATGTCTCTTGAAATCCCTTTTCAAAAACCCTTCTAAACTATTTTTAAACAGAAAACCAAAGCCACCAGGTCCACAATGAGCCAAAAACAGTGAACAGATGTTCGCTCATTCCCGTTGACTTGTCTAGTTTTTTTTTTGGATGTGCGCTCCCATTTTTTTTTCTCGATCAACAATCCAGGCTGCCGGCGGCGGTGGTTGAATTCACACCCATCTGGCTTTACAGCCTGCAAAATCGAATCAACGTGCAATACTTTCTTTGCTTTATATAAAACGAACTACTGCACCGTTTGACTTCAAATTTTCCATGCATCTTCAGGATAGTTATATAATCATTTTTTGTCACTAAACCAACCATCGATGTCCCATACAATTAATCATAGAATGCTCTAAAGTTTACGCCTATAAGCTCACAGCGAAAGCCTACACCCATAATATAATATCCGCCTCTACGCTTTTGTCCACCATCAACCACACACATAGTTGCACACCCAAATTCGCTTGAAACCGCTCTCTAGTCACATGCGCCTTCTAATCATACCATTTTTCCGTCCATTATCCCCATACACTCACAGAGCATGCCCGCCATACCGCTAAAAACACATAAATCCCCTAAAAAACGCCGAAGTGTGGGGAGCTTTCAAACCAATAAAAGAATAAAGAAAATATAAATAAAGGTTAATAGTAGTTGATAGAGGTACTAGCCTAGAAGAATGGTGTTAGAAAAAAAAAAAGGTCGGAGGAAGGAATGGTGTACTGTATAAAAAAAGGGATATCAAGTGGAATCTGTAAACTTCCATTGAGGCGCTTTTCATTAAAGCAAAGACATACTTTATCAAGACAAATGCATGTTTCCTGAAGCAAAAATAATGTTGTTGTCATCTTTAATGTGGTTTGTTTAAATCAAAGTCACGTTTTATTAAGAAAATGACACAAACTAAGCTAATCATGAGCCTGAATATCCTAGATCCAAAATGAAAGGGTTTTCCCATGCATCTTGTAATCGCTAATCTCAAAACCCTTCTAAACTAGCCCTAACAGAAAGCCAACGCCACCAGGTCCACAACGAACCAAAACAGTGAAGAAAAAATGATTTTTTGTTAAAAAAAAGGGAAAGAAGAGGAAATGGGAGATGTCGCTTAAAAATAAATCAGGCTGAACGAGGTTTTATTTTAATTCCCTTCGCAAAAAAATCCAGAGGTCCGTCAAAAAAAAAAAGGATTCTTGCTATCTATCAAACAAAAAGCGGGTTCCTTCTATCTATATATAAAAAAGATTCCTGCTATCATTCAAAAAAAAAGGTTTCTGCGATCATTCAAAAAAAAAAGGTTCCTACTCTCTAACAAAAAAAAAAAGGTTCCTATTTTCTATAAAAAAAAAAGGTTCCTGCTCTTTTCAAAAAAAAAAAAAAAAGGTTCCTGCTCTCTATCCAAAGAAAAAGTGATTCAAACAGGAGAAGAAGAAGCAGTAGCACGAGAAGAGGAAGAAGACATAGTTAGAGAGATAAGGTATGAGGTGTAAAGAAGCGATAAAGGTAAAGCAAAAAGAAAAAAGAAGAAGAAAAAGGTGTTCTTATATAATATTTTTTTAAAAAAAAGCCAAGAGATGAGTGTAACAGTGTCGTATTTGTCATCCTCTATATTTGCATTATAAATCAATCCATCAAATATAGCAAATGTCAGACTCAGATCAGGCACTAACTGTCATATTCAATCCCGATCTGTCAGTACACTAATAATCATTCAATCATCTAATCACAGCCCAATGATTTATTCCCTCATCTCTATCTTATCCAATAATACTTTAGTAGTAGAAATTTATTATTCCAATAACCGCTTCCCCAATTTTATTATAAAAGCCTTCCATCATTTTACTAAAGTAAAAATATAACTTTGTCTCACTTATTTGACTTTGACTTATCTACTACCAAACATTACACAACCCCTAAATCCTAGAATCAAAATGAAAGGGTTTCCCCATGCATCTTGTAATCCCTTTTCTGAAACCGCTTCTAAACCAGTCCTAACAGAAAGCCAAGGTCACCAGGTCCACAACTGAAATGGTTGTGATAATAAAATAAAACAAAGGTAGAAAATAAGTGGTACAATTGCATCTGCTTTTTATTTAATAAAATGTCAAGTCTTTTTATAAGAAAATGAAGATATTTGAGGTTGTGTGTGTAATCTGGTGTGTAAAATGACAAGTGTGAGAGTAAGTGGAGGATTCAGGGGTAAAAATAAAATAAAGTGATAATCGCGGATGCACAAATGATGACGATTTAGCTACTTTGATATATACAGTATATTGATAATCAGGAGCTAGGAATACAACAATTCTCATTTTATTTTGATTCATCAGGGTGCAACACATCAGTACAATCCACGTTGTTTTTTTCTGCTTATTTATTTCGCGACTTGGTTATCTTCGTATTCGGCTTGTTTCTATTGGTTAAAATATTGAGGAAGAGATGGAATTTGCTGAATATCCTTGAGATGGTCTTTGTTCTGGTACTTCTGTTAGCTGTTTTCCTCGGTTTGTTCTTTTTCGTTTCTGTCGTATTCCTGCTTCCTGATTAGCAATATTTACATCAGAAGCATCTATACCATCATCATTTGTATATCCGACTTATCTCTCCACTCTATTTTTTACCCCTGAATTCCCCACTTATTCTCACGCTTGTCATTCAACACATCAGATAGCACACAGCCTCAATTATCCGTAGTCTCAAATATATCGTTATCATGCTCCCATCCACAGCCACAAATATCTTCATTTTATTATAAAAAGACTTGACATTTTATCAATTAAATAAAAAAACGATATCAATTGTACCACTTATTTTACTCTTGTCTTTTTATTTCACAACCATTTCAGTTTCTTTGGTGATTGCTGCTTTTGTTGCTTTAATTTTCTACTGAAGAAGAGAAAGATCATTTGTATTGAAACCTATATCGATTTGCGTGTAACATTTTTACCTGTGGGAACCCTGGTGTGAGAGGCGTAACAAAAAAGACCTGCCCTTCCATAATTGTTGTTTCTAGCATCGTCTGCAGCATCGTCGTCAGAATCGATTGCAGTGTCACTGTCAAAATCATCATCGCCGTCGCCATCCTCGTTTCCGCTGTTGCTTCAATCGACATCACCCTTGGCTTTCTAAAGTAGAAAAAAAAAAAAAAAAAAGTAAGCGTTTCTCGTGTGGCTTTCCAATTTATTTTTAAATGATGTCCAAACGGATATTGGATACATACCTCGGATTTCTTCTTGGCGCTTTTGATGACATCGGCTACATTTCCAAAGTGCATGCTTATAAAATGATTTGCCCGCCAGTCACCCTCTGCCCTGCCTAGATGGACGCCATGTTCCTGCGCCCATTCATTCAATTGATGCTGTAGCTGCTCCTTGTCCGTATGAAATAAGTGTTTATTAGGCACGTCGTTTTGATTCATCCACTGCTTTATCGCATACAGTTTTCGTCATGTTGCGCACGAGGTCATACAGTATATCAAGGCTGATGAACGTAGTTCTCACTCAAGCTTGCCGTCGTGAGTTTCGATTTCAGTTTGTTGCGTTTGTCCGTCACTCTATGTTTGGTGAAGGTTGTAATAATTTGTAAAGGTAAAGTCAATCAAGTAAGTGATATAACAGATATGGTTTTTATTGAATAAAACGACAGTGGGTATTTATAGTAAAATTAGGGGAAGCGGATGTTGGAATAATAAATTTCTATGATGATAGATGATTGTAGATGATAATGGATTATTGGTAGAGTTCGAGATGAGGGAATAAAATAGTGTATTATGGAATAGATGGATGATTAATCATTGATATTGATTGTAGACCAAGTGAAACATAGCCAGTGTGAGGTTATGCCTGAGAGTGATAAGGTACAATTGTTGGGTCGTGATGGATAAACCCTTATCTGATATGTGTGGATGATGACAAATGACAAATACGGCAAAGGTAATGGTCGCATCCGAAAGCATGTACTTCATTACGGTTTCTATTACGAGGGTCGGCTTATAGGAGTAGCTTTGACTTTGTTGTTGGCCGTGGTATTAATTCTTCAGCACTGTACAAAAGTGAACAATCGGGAGTGCGTTTTTGTCATTTGCGTAAATGTTGTTCGATGGTATCTAATTGGGCTTGTTGAGCATGGAGAAGGCGTAAGACTTTTGTCATTCTATCCAGATCGACATTGCTTATTTTTTCCGGTCCTTGTGCTGATGCCATTTTTGAGATATTTCCAAGAAAAAAAAAAAAAGAGCCCATCATCCTTTTCTATTTCTAATCAGCCGCAGGGACCTGAGAGATCCCTTTTTTTAGCGCATGTGATTTGGATTTTGCATTGTGAATGCAGGCAAACAACAACAATAACAATAACAAAAAAAAAAAAAAGAGAGAGAGACAAGATAGAAAACGGATAAAAAGGTCAACGACCATCGTTTTATTCCATGACTACTAATAACTAACACCATCAGGATCAAATGGAGAATATATACTCTATACTCCTTCCTACACTACTACAGCACACAAAAACTTGTTTTCCAATCATCCTCATCGATCCGTGCTCATGTGGAGAGACCAAATCATTGAGCTATAGTTCGTTAGAATGTGTGTTTCCATTCTTCGATCCCAAGGAATATAAGGTTATGTTCAATTCGTCAAATAGTCATTTATCGTCATGAAAGTGTTGTGGAGGTAAAACCGAATCGCATAAAGTAGACTATGACACTAAAAAAAAAAAAAAAAAAAAATCAGACGAGACCTTTTAATATTATTATTACTATCCTTAATAGCTGCTGTATTGATCGGCTTACATGAGAATAGATATCGTCCGTAGTTAGAGTCATCATTGTTCATAACATCAAATGATTATCCATTCTTGAATTACTTGCAATCATAGTTCATCCATCGTGTATAGTTCAACATTGAAAGCCCACATTATCGCCACCTATTAAAAAAAAAAGGTATAAGCCTTAGCCATCACTCTCATCCCTCCTTTCACGTTACATTTTAATAGATTCAGTTCCACTGTTCGTCGGTAGATCAGCCATGGTGTGCGCGAGTTGTCGATTCATGTTGCAGGCTAATAATGAACAACCAGGAAATATGGCCATCCGTATGATTCCAATATTGGGAGATGCCACTTTCGATATTTGCTGAGGGGTGGGGGACAGGGTGATGGTGATTCATGGTAGCATCGCTGTTGATGGGACTCAATACATGATGACAGTTGTGCGCGAGGATTCATTCATAATAAAAAGTTCATTTTGATTGTGTTGTAGAGTCGTCTGGTCCGTATACTGTTGCACTGTGCTTGTATGTATTTCATTGCCTGTCGAATCACATCGTGTTCATGTCATTAATACTATAAACAAGATCAGAATCTATTCCTTTTTTTCCATATATATGTATGTGTGTCCTTACAGAAGTAAATCTTGACGACAGATAGAAATCGGGTTTTGTGCTAAATCGACTGTTCTATTGAGTACATTTGTTGGAAATGAAGAAAGGATCGTAGTCGAAGGCGCCAGTGGATTGGAATAGAAAAAAAAAAAAAACAGGCTTGCTGCTTGCCATCGGTTTGGTGAAAGCGTTTTGTGCAAGGTGGTGTTCAGGTTGATGTTGACAGACGTTCACGATGAAGGACTAAAGTTCAAAAAAAAAGTCAATCTACGGAAGAAAAAGACAGTAGGGCGATAAACTTGTATGTACCTTTTTTTTTTTAAAGAAGACGCAAAATGGAGGTGGAATAATCCATAACGCAACAGAGTCCATCAAAGAAAAAGAAGAAGGCTGTTTTGGTTTTCCTTGAGTCCCTTAGTGATAACATAAAAGTGGCTGACATTTTTCCTCAGGATATACAAGAACTATGTTAAAGAAGAGAGAATAAAAAAAATAAAAAATGAGTTCAAAGGAAAACGCATCTTGTGATTTCCGTTAATAATAAATCCCACCCCTCCCCCGAATTGCCCTATGGCTGTTCTTTGTTTTGGATGCTAAATTGCATGATAAAACAAAAATTGTGTACGTACCGATATCAAAAGTGTGTCAAATATGATAGGGCGCTATGAAGGTCGCTGTGTTGTACAATTGACGTGTACCATCTATTCGTAAGGAGAGGATGAGTATAGGAAATGAGTAAAATGTACACTGCTTTACCCCTTTTTGTTGGTCATGTTTAAATCAGTTTCTATCAATAGTATTTTTATTGAAAGTAGTTTAGTAAGAGAGTAAAGCGAAAGTCAAGAAGAATGGTCGGCTAAAAAAAAAAAAAAGGAAGGAAAGAAGTGGATCTCAGGATCTCACTAGACCGGTTTATTCGGTATTTGAAAAAAAAAACCACGCCCTGGGTCCCAGAAAAAAAAAAAAAAAAAAGTTCGAGCTTTTACTTACTCTTTCTTAATGAACCAACCTTCAATTTATTACCCAATGCCTATAAAGTAGAGTATTAACTTACAAAACTCATAACAAAAACTCACATGAATACCTGATACATGCTGGGGTAATGATTTCAAAATCTATGTCAACAGCAATAGAAGTATTAATACACACACTTTTTTTTTTTTTTTGCACCACAGAAACTTGGCTGGAACGTCAATCAATAGTGTCATCACAGCACCATTCGCTCACTTCTATTGCCCTAGCCAGTCTCTATATTTGTGCTTAAACGAATACTTTCCAAGAACTACTGTAATGAGCAACAAGATCATCTCGGAAACGAGCAGCTACGCTACACCATTCTGTCAAAGCAAAGCGATCGAGATGAATCACACCACTACACCGAAGCCACCGAAGCCACACCTCAGGCGACTGGACCTCCTCGTGATTCCATGCGCGTGCAGCACCACGGACTACTTTGCATATCCATGAATTATCATCTCACATCTAACGTTCATTGACTTTACCGACTACGATAGACGACTGTGTTACGTTTGGACTGATGGATCATCAAAGATATGACTTGACACCCACACCTGCGGACTAAAGTAACAACCAACACAACTATGTTTCAAGCTTTGATTTGGAAAGGATGATAATACCTGGGGGGCTCTGTAGTAGTTGTAGTGATGGGCTCTTTTGGCACGGGATATATTTGCAAACCGATAAGTGTTGGAAATGGTTTGGACGTTTCGGTACATGCGGTATAGTTGGATATATGCAATGGATAGAAATTGGGTTGGAAATAGCTTCGTCTTAGTCTTACATTAATAGTGTAGTTGCCTATGTTTGTTTTGTAAATAAAGAATAAAAACCGTTTATTGTAATATCATCATCATCATTTTGATTTTTTATGCTGTGCTGAAAAAAAGTGGGATGAGAGGGGATTGCGGATCGAAATGGCAGTTTAGAGGAACATACAGTGAAGGTACGTTGAATACAATGGTAGTACTTCTCACAGAAAAACTATTATATGGAATAAAAAGGGAGCTGATGAACGGAGGGTTACCACTGGTAATCATGAGGGCGACAGACATAGAGTTGCAGAATGGTCGACACTAATCTAAAGGGACATTTGTTATTGAAAGCACAGCAATGGTCAACACTATGTAATCAAAGAGAGGAGATGGTAATAAAAAAGGGAGCTACTACATATGACATGAAGAGAGAGAAAGGCGAGAGGGACATGTTTTCATTAAAGTATGTAACATATATTTTATTCAAATGTAGATACACATTAATACTAGGCTACACTAGGCTAGTGGAAGCCCCAAAAAGACATCAAATGGTGGCTGTAGATCTTAGATCCAAAATGAAATGGTTTCCCCATGCATCTTGTTATCCCTGATCTGAAACCCCTTCTAAACTATTCTAATACTAATCTACATCCATCATGACCTCAAAGAGAATTACGATGATGAAGAAGGAAGCAAAAAAAAAAAAAAACGAAAAAAACAGGGAGAATATAAAAATTCACGTGGGCGGGTCGTGAAAAATGCTATTCATTGAAGTGGGTTGTAGATCAAGTGGATGCAAATTTACACACGGTCTTCTTTTTTTTTTTTTATCACTGATTTTTTATTTCATTATTGGATTGAAAGTTGTAGGCGGCAACATCCAAACACATGAAGCTTGAACGATGCCCCATTCAAATAAAACCTGCTGACAACGTTATGCCGCGACCACTTCCCAACGAAATCGTGGCACTCATTGTCCATCATGTTGACTATCCAGAATGTGAACCTCGACTCAATGATGACCGGCAGATGGCAGAACAACGGGAACTTTATACATTCACCTTGGTCAACAAACAATTTCATGCGATAGCAAATCCTTTGTTGTGGCAAGAACCAGTAGTGGGATTGGATTCGACGTTTTTACAACGACTGCTTGACTGTTTGACGGCAACAACAAACCAACAACCCCTGGGACACCATATCAAAAAACTACATTTACACAACACCACGTGCACCGATCATCAACTTTTACTTTTAATGACGCACATCCCACATTTGGAAACGCTTTTGATCGAAAACAAGAGATACCCCGAAAACAACGATGTCTCCTCGGCCTTAACACCTCTACCATCGCCACCCTTGATCTCCAACGTAAGCCTACAATTTCTTCCTCGTTATTGTTCTCAGCTCACCGTCCTCGAGATCCATTCCATTCACCTGTTGGAACCCACCGCCCGCGCCATAGGTCAGCATTGTCACCACCTCCGTCAACTCACGCTGCATCTCAACGCCGTTCCATGGCAACCCCTGTTTTCTGCTCTTACACATTGTCCTTTGACCCTCCTTAGTATCACTTCTTATGAACGAGCGACGGTAACGTTGACTGAAACAATGGCGATGGATATGTTGACAAGCTTTCCAGACTTGACATCTTTCAAGATGAATAGTTTTGATCCTTCTGGTCTTCTCATGACATTAGCCCACACGGTTCTTACTACTTTTCCGACGCCCTGGCCTCACTTGAAGAAACTCGATCTCATCCGTTACGCTACCCTTGGTGAAAACAACCTTGCCTTGATTAGGTTTATCAAAAACACATCCCCATCTTGAATATATTCGTTTAGGTCATGCGGTGTTGACGGATAGAAGTCTGGATGCAATGGCCATGTCACTCCCCAATCTTCACGAGTTGCACTTGCTAAGAGTGAAAGGGATCTCCGCAGATGGTGTACGTCAACTGATTCGACATTGTCTAGGATTGAAAGTGGTCTGTCTGGCGAAATGTGATTCAATTGTATTGGGTGACCTTTTGCCCGGAGGTAGTAGTACTTTTTTTTTACGTTGAAGGAAACGACACTTGCCATGATACGTTGAGGCCGCTCAAGGCACTGGAAAGGCGAACATTCAAAAAAAAAAAAAAAAAAAAAAAAAAAAAAAAAAGAAGATTAGCGAGGAAAGGGTTCCACTCGGATGCTTTGCTTTAGATTTAGTTTATAATAGTCTTTATATTTATTATAATCTCTATCACATTGTAGTCAAAAAATAAAAAAAAGACATTGTATTCATTATCAGTATTGACTTTTTTTCGAGTTGATTGTGGATTTTTTATTTTAATGGTTGATTTCCATATCTAGATCTCATTTTACTGAACCTTTATACCAAACATATAATAGTGGGTCGACTTCCACCCTCTTATTGTATTGTAGTATTGTTAGCAGTATTAACATTACACCATCATCAATGGTTTTTAGTATGGATTAGCTCATTGCTGTAGAATTAGTATGTACCATTGGTCTCAATGAATTGAAATAAAAAAAAAAAAACTCACGTGCCTTTGTTGTCTCAAACTAATCATCATCATGCCTTTTTTTTTTTTTTTTTTTTTTTTTTTTTGTGAGTTGGTCGCAAACAGCAGCCATCGATTTATCACCAGACTCTCCGTCAATCCGTTTATTGCGTATCTTTTCCTTAAAAAAATTAGGGGGATTTTACAGATTATAGTTTACATAGCATTTATTTTGTATAATTATAATTATTATTATTATTATTATTAATGATACCATATTCCAATAAAACCAAATCCTTTGATTGATGAACGTTTCTTCTTTGTCTATGTTATGCGTGGTATGATTCACGGCGGACTTTTGATGTGTGTGTGCAAAAAAAGGGGGAATTGTCATAACATTGAAACAAACGCTTTCTTTTTTTTTTCTTTTTTTTTTTTGGACATTCTGGACTAGTGTTAAACCATGACTATCCCGAAACATTACCAACGTCACTACAACTCTGATCAGCAATTATCTTCTTCTTCCACTCTGCCGAAGCAAGGCATGGGTAATGAAGTCCCTCAGTTAGTAAGGATACTATGAGGAACGCGATTTTTTTTTTGATACGCTTTGATACTAATACTGTTTTTATTATTGCTATTAGACTCAAAGAACAGATGGAACTAAAGACAATCAATACGAATCTGATGATACTGAACACGGATACTGTCACTTTACACGTATGAAAGAAAAAAGACACGTTCAGGATAACTCACTAGTTAAAAGTGTGAACTGACTTTTTGTACTGTATTGGATTTTTTTTTTATAGGTGGCGATATCAAGCAAATCAAACGCTACACGGAGGAAATTCTTCAGCATGAACGAAGCACCATTCAAGTCAAATCTGATGGCACTGTTATTATTACCCCTCATCCTCGACAACTTCCGAACGAAATCCTGGCACGAATTATTCACCATATCGATGAAACGACACAACCTGCTTACATACTATTTGGTAGCCGACATCCTGATCAACAACGAGATCTTCATGCATGTACTTTAGTCAACAGACAATTTTATGCACTAGCCAATCCATTGTTATGGCAGGAACTCGAATTTCATGATACCATCCATTTACAACGATTACTTGACGGTTTGGCCGCATCAGAACAATCGCTAGGAAACCATGTCAGAAAAATCCAGTTAAATAACGTCGCTTGCACTGACGCCCAACTTTTACTCTTGATGACGCATGTCCGTCATTTGGAAACCCTTTCGCTTGAAAATGTGAATTTTACAAACGATTTCCCACCCATCACCAACACAAGCCTACAGCACCTTCCACGATATTGTTCCCAGCTCACATCTCTCAAACTCTTCAACATTGGTCTGTCGGACGCTACCATCCGCGCCATAGGTCAGCATTGCCGCCGACTTTGTCAACTCACATTGTGTGGTTACCTATCTGATGATGGGCTCGCTACTCTTGCCAGTTGCCCATTACAACGCCTTCAACTTTTCCATGAGGACATCGAGAATATGTTGACTGAAAAAATGGTGATGGACATGATACGATTCCAAGACTTGACCCATCTTGACCTCTCTCTTTTTGAACCTTCCAGTCTTATCATGACCATCTCCAACAACAAGATTACCACTGGTGTTCCCTGGCCTCACTTGAAATACCTCAGTCTTGACCTTTGCTATGATATAGACGACGCTACCTTGATCTGCTTTATCAAAACGCATCCTCATCTCCAGGAGATTCGTTTAAAGGAAGCAAGAGCATTGACCGATGCAAGTCTGGCGGCCATGGCGGTGTCTCTTTGTGATCTTCGCCGATGCATTTTCGAAATGATGAACGGTATCTCCTCGCGTGGTGCACGGCAGTGGATTCAAAATTGCCAACGGTTGAAGCGTGTCCAATTTCGGCAATGTCGCCAAATCAAGGCAACTGACATTTTGGAAACGCTTGATGACGACAACAGCGATTATTTGTGCTTGGATGAACATGATATAGCCAAGATACGGAGTGGTTAGGGAATAGAGGAATATACAGTACATTGGTTAGCCGACCTGATTAGTCTTATCATGTAGATGTTGTAGTCTAATGTAGTTTTGAATAGTGCTGTTCCTTTTTTTTTTTTTTTTTTTTTTTTTTTTTGTCATTGTATTTTCTTATCTCTATTTCAATAAAGAAAACATTGCACTTCATCTATTGACATTTTGTAGGGGATGCTTGCTGGTGAGGGGGTTTTAACAAAGGAGTGAATTCATTGGACTTGTTGATATCATATTATGCAGTAGGGTGTGAAATTGATTTTTTTTTTTTGACGAGGGGATTCAAGTAGACGCAAAGCTCAGTACGAAGACCAAGCTCCCAGCGGTTGTTCGCTACTATATTGTTGTCTTTAGCATACACAGTCTGCTATATTCGTATATGACACAATCTTTTCGCAATGGTGGGGTAAACTCGTCTACTTTCGTCTCCTATCTCGTCTCTTATCTTGTCTTATATTTATTCAATAAATATCTCTCTCTTGCTTCTATCTCTGTCTTGGTATTTATTCATCTCGCAATAAATACATTCCTCATTTCCTCACTGCCCAATTCTTAAACAATTCCCTCTCCGTCTTCGTCTTGGTTTCTCATTTGATTTCAATCATCAACAACTCCCTCTATTCCTGCTTGATCCATGCTGCACCTAGGTAAGATCTTCTGTTCTCTCTTGTCTCTGTGAAGTATATGTAACTTATTCCCTGTCTTATCCTGTCTCATTTCTGACACTGTCTTGCTATTTATTCGTTCCCATAATAAATACATTCCTCATTTCTTCATTGCCCAATTCACAAACAACTCCCTCTCCGTCTTCGTCTTGATTTCTCATTCGATTGCAAACATCATCCAACATCCTCTTCTATTTCTTCTCACCGAACAAGACCATCAACGGCTCACCCGACCAATTACTATGGCGGACCTACAAGCACAAGCCATGCGAGTAAATCAAACCAGCAGCCCGGGGGAAGATGGTTTTGGCTACCCTTTTCTCTCACTTCTCTTCTCTCTACCTCAACTCCAACCCTTATGCCTCCAAGTATACAATCAAGCTCTTGATCTTGGTGTGTTCCCGTCATCCTGGCAACGAATCAAGGTACGTCTACTCCCGAAGAAAGGGGATATTACCAATCTCCGCAACTGGCGACCTATCTCCCTGATCAACTGTGATGCAAAAGTGTTCACCAGAGTGGTCACTCGACGAATGGCTCCTCTTACCGACCATATCCTCAACCCATACCAAACAGGATTTGTACCAGGACGGTTCATTGCGGAAAATGGCATGGCCCTCAAAATCATCATGGAACAAAGTCAACTACGCAACGCATCCGGGTTAGGTTTAATATTGGATCAAGAGAAAGCATATGACCGGGTTCACCCACGCTATCTCCATAAATGTCTTCGTGCATTTGGTTTTCCAGCGTCCCTGGTAAATGCTTTGGTGTCTCTCTTCTTCAACAATCAGGTCACGGTGAATGTCAATGGATTCTTCACAGACACGATACAGCAACAGCGTGGACTTAGGCAAGGCGACCCACTCTCCCCTCTGCTCTTCAACCTGGCTCTCGAACCCCTGTTATTGTCCATTCTACATGACTCCCATTTCCCCGGGTATGTTTTCCCTCCCCACGTTCCTGCTTCGCTTGATCCCCCTCCCCCTGTCAAACTCCTGGCTTATGCCGATGATATATGCGTTTTCCTCCAAACACCCAACCACCTCGATCGTCTTCTGTACCACTTATCTTGTTACTCCACAGTGTCCAATGCAAAATTCAATGAAAACAAGACCGAAGCCTTCTCTCTCAACGGTGCTCAAGAGGATATATGGATCTCCAAATTGGAACAACACGACATCAAAGTATACCATCACCGCCATTCACCTTCCGCCTTCCGATACCTAGGTTTCCCAATCTTCTACACCCCCTACCAACAAGATCGATCGTTGACAAAGCTTTTGGAAGGGATATCAAAACAATTCCAAATATACAGCCAACGCAACCTATCGATCAAAGGCCGCGTCACCATCACCAACATCCTAGTTCTCTCCAAACTTTGGTACTGTCTCCGCCTCACCCCTGTCCCCCAAACCTTCTTCAACAAACTTCGCTCCCTTGTCCATCGTTTTGTTTGGCAAAAGAAAACTCCTATGCTTTCGTACGTCCATCTCTGCCGGACAAAATACGATGGTGGATTGGCCCTACTGGACTCCCCCCGACAACAACTGATACTACAAGCTCGCTGGCTGAAGAACCTCCTGGTTCCATCATTCCACTCCTCTTTGGTCACCAATATGCTCCATCACTATCTCTCTTTGGCTGGCCCTCCTGACTCACCATCACTGCTGCCCCTTCTTTTCCCTCATCTTCGTTACGGGGCTTTGACATCCCCACATCACGTTCTTTCCTTAATATTCAAAGCTTTTGACGGGCTACGACTCGACCTGGACTTTGACAAGGCAACTTCCGACCTGTGCCTCCACCTCCCCCTCACTGTATTCTTCTCCAACACCCCCACCAATCACTGGCTTCTTCAAAAAGGTCACCGAAAAGATCAAGGACACACCTTTTTTGTTATTGATGAAATCCTCCAATGCTTAAGACCGAAAGTAGACACCGATCAAAGAAGATATTCACGATTACTGAAACACCTTCTCAAGGACGATCTTGGAGGCAACATACAGCTCCACGATTGGACGATGGATTTGATCACCACCAGACCTGTCTCCACAGTAACCGCCCCTCTAGCCGATATCATTCACTGGTCCGTCGAACCCACCCAACTACTGACCCCATCTTTCCTCCGCTCTGTCTACCCCCCTTTCTCCACCAAATCCTGGCATCGACATCTTTTGGAAGGCTCCAATGACTCCTGAAGCCCGCACCATTTGGTACAAGATACTGGTTGGCAAAGTCCCCTTACGTCACTTCCTGCGTCAGATAGGGCGATCCACATCCTCCCTGTGTCATCTATGTACCACTAGCTTTGAAGATACACTGCACTTTCTGGTCGGTTGCCCCACCAAGAATGATGTTTGGACGTCAGTCCTCGGTTATTTCTTTCCGCATTTACATTTTTCGATAGATTGTCTCTACACAATCATGACGACACTTACCTGGCCCTCCACAATATGGAATCCGTCTCATCTCCTGGTTGTCATAGGTACTACGCTTAGATGCATCTGGAACGGACATTGGCAATCATCAATTCACAATGTACCCTTCCACCGCCAACTCCTCGTCAAGCGTGCCATCAGAGGAACATTACACATCCTGACGCCACTACCATTAGACGACTAGTCGGTCTTTACCGCCCTCCCCCCCACCCTCGATTCCATAGTAATTTAGCATACTCCTGTCGCCCATACTACCTTATTTATTTTATTCATTTATTTTATTTTATTTATTTTATTCTTTTCACACTATACTCTCATTTATACAACTATCCACCCTTGTGACATCGCTGATTTCGGGGCCCGCCACTCAACGATACGGGTCCTATGAATAAAATTCATAAATTTTTTACAAAAAAAAAAAAAAAAAAACTATTTCTTGCTTGATCTCACTATATCTAGTTAAGATCTTCTGTCGTACTCTCGTCTCTTGTGAAGTACAGTATAACTCAACCCTTGTCTTGTCTTGTCTCGTTTTTGGCACTCATAGCCTCAAATTATCATTTTTCGACCACATCCCACAGCCTTCCTTTTCCTCATTTTATGCAATAAAATCCGTATCTGTGTAATAATTTGTGTATGTAATAGAGTCAATCAAGTAAGTGATATAACAGATATGGTTTTTATTAAATAAAATGACAGTGGGTTTTTATAGTAAAAGTGTGGGAAGCGGATGTTGGAATAATAAATTTCTATGATGATAGATGATTGTAGATGATAATGGATTATTGGTAGAGTTCGAGATGAGGGAATAAAATAGTGTATTATGGAAGAGATGGATGATTAATCTTTGATATTGATTGTAGACCAAGTGAAACATAGCCAGTGTGAGGTTATGCTGGAGAGTGACAAGGTACAATTGTTGGGACGCGATGGGTAATCGCGTATCTGATATATGTGGATGATGACAAATGACAAATACGACAATCTGCCATATCACTTCTTCCTATAACGTCTTATCAAATATTACAAGCTCTCTGAACGTACTGTACACAACTCACCAGCGCTCTTGATAGATGCACTTCCACTATTTTCGTCCTAAGGTATGCATCCCTCCCTGAACCGATGTTTTCGCTTCGCATACCCAATGGCTATTAATTTTTTTTTTTTTTTAGTGAAAAATCTCTGAGTACATTTTACTTTGCTTATCTTAAAACACTCTCGCCCTTCTTTTATGCATAACATTATCATCATCCTCTCCACAAATCACCTTCCACCACACCCATTGTAGCGAAATAGTTTTCATTTACATTAGCATAGTACTGTACATCCATCATTTGTATGAATCCTCATGAACCAAAATAAAGACTTATTTCTTCATATCAAACTGCCAATTTCTATTGTACAGTACTGTATATATTTAACATCATCATCTTTTCTTTTTCTACGTGAAATAGACCCATAACTCATCCTGGCAACTACTAAGCTATAACCTGAATTGTTGTGCGTTTGGCGGCGGGTGGATGTGCGGAACGAAGGCGGCGGGCAAAAAAAAAGACAAGTCGTTTTGTATAAGATCTACACTATACTACCACAATACAACTATTATTGAAAACATACATAATGTACAATATCATAATAAAAATAACATTGTGATTACTATTAAAGAACTCCTTCCGTACATACAGTATAAAAATTACACAAGCCACCAAAACTTCAGTAAAGCTATAAGACATGTATTCCTTTTCTTTTTTTTTTGCAAAGACATACAGAGCAGTATGAGAATGGAAATGTGGTTTTTATTTTTATTTATAAAAAGAAAGCTGACAATTAAACTACGTCTATTGCTACTAACGGTGGTCATTTTGAAGTGATGGATGATCAAAGAGCTAAACGTTGGAATAGGCAATGAATGTAAAAAAACAAAAAAAGAATCGTAAAGAACGATGGAGGCAGGACAATCAAAAAGGGCGTTGTCGGTGAGGGCAAGTCTTGATGGTTCATCCATGGAGAAAAGAGATATTCAAGGACTTGATAGTAGAAGGGATGTAGGGAGAGTAGTCGGACCATTCATAGTGGAAAAAAGGTTGACAAGGTAGGCATGGTTCTTTGAGTATGGAAGTGACATGGGGACAGGTGACAATAGGATGGTGAAAGGAAGACCAAGACTTAATGGTTCTAGCTGATTATTGACTTGATGAGAGATGCTTTGAAGAAAGAAGACTTGATAGAAGCAGGCCATAGTAAAAAAAACTTGATGATGGACCAGAAAAACACTTGATATTAGCATCATTGAAGAAAAAGATGACTTGATAATAACACCATTGAAGAAAAAAACACTGGATGGGAGTTTCAATAAATCAGCCTTATAAGAGCAATATGGAAGGCTTGAAAGAGACACCATTGATAATAACTTGACAGAAACACCGGTACAAGGATGACTTGAGAGAAATTTTCTTTCTGGGAAGAGCATTGAATCAACTAGTTGATGGGGAGGAGGCATTGGCAAGGGAGACTTGATATTGGTGAGACCATTGTAAAACAATTTTTGATTGACCAGAGAAGGGTTGATAGTAGTAGGACCGTGTCAAATAAAAAAAAACTTGATGATGAGCTATAAAATACTTGATACAGGTCTTGATAGTAGAAGATCCAGAGAGAGAGAGAGATTGATGATGAGAGTAAGGGAACTTCATTAAGAGAGCATCATAAGAGGGATCTTGGTAAACACAGTGTCATAAAGGAGAGCCTTGGTGAGACGGGTTTTGGTAAGACCGATGACGATGATGGGTCGAAGTTAGGTGGAAGAATGGATTTTGATGACGGATTGTTAATGACGAATGGGGATTGGGTGATGGCGTGAGAGCGGCGGACATGAGTGAATACCCCATGGTGGCGATATGGAGGAACGGAGTCATAGATGTGGGATCTTGATCAGAAAAAGCAGAAGAATCTTTATGACAAGCGTACCACTAATGAGGAATCTTGGTAGAAAAAGCACCATATCATCGAAAAGGGATCTTGGTAAAAAAAAAGACACCATCGAAGAGAATTTTTGAAGATAAAAGTACAGTATTGTTAATGAGAAATGTGATCAGAAAAGAGAGGAATTCTTTTGAACGTACCATTAATGAGGAGTCTTGGTAGAAAAAGTACCATACCATCGGAAAGGGATCTTGGCAAAAAAAAAAAAAAGTACCATCGAAGAGAAATCTTTAAAGAAAAAAGTGTCGTTAATGAGAAATGTGATCAGAAAAGAGAGGAATTCTTTTGATCGTACCATTAATGAGGAATCTTGGTTAAAAAAAAAGACACCGTCGAAGAGGAATCTTTAAAGAAAAAAGTATTGTTAATGAGAAATGTGGTCAAAAAAGAGAGGAATTCTTTTGAAAAACGTACCATTAATGAGGAATCTTGGTAAAAAAAAAGACACCACTCGAAAAGGGATCCTGGTAAAAGAAAGACACCATCGAAAAGGGATCTTGGTAAAAGAAAGACACCATCGAAAAGGGATCTTGGTAAAAGAAAGACACCATCGAAAAGGGATCTTGGTAAAAGAAAGACACCATCGAAAAGGGATCTTGGTAAAAAAAGACACCATCGAAGAGAATTTTTGAAGAAAAAAGTACAGTATCGTTAATGAGTAATGTGATCAGAAAAGAAAGGAATTCTTTTGAAAACGTACCATTTTGGTAGAAACAGCACCATACCATCGGGAGGGGATCTTGGTAAAAAAAAAAAAAGCACCATCGAAGAAGAATTTTTAAAGAAAAAGTATCGTTAATGAGAAGTGTGATCAAAAAAGAGAGGAATTCTTTTGAAAAACGTACCATACCATCGAAAAGGGACCTTGGTAAAAAAAAAAAAAAAAAAGTACCATCGAAGAGAAACCTTGGTAAAAAAAAAAAAAGCACCATCGAAGAGAACCTTGGTAAAAAAAAAAAGCACCATCGAAGAGGAATCTTTAAAGAAAAAAGTATCGTTAATGAGAAATGTGATCAGAAAAGAGAGGAATTCTATTGAAAAACGTACCATTAATGAGGAATCTTGATAAAAAAAAAGCAACTTCAGAGACAATTTTGAAAAGAGGGCATCTTTAGTGTCAATATCGATGATAACAGCAGATAAAATGGCATTAAGAAAGATCTTGAAGTGAGACTTTGGTGGTGGAAAAAAAAAAGATGAAGAAAAAGACAAGTGGAAAAAAGGAGAAGTGGAAAAGGTATTTAAAAGGGATGGAGGCTATTCCATAGTTGGCAACCCGGAAAGCATGGTTTTCTTTTTTTGTGACTAAGAGTGGTACAATGAGGGTACTGAAAAAAGAAAAAGAGGAGGAGACGTATAATAATTAAGGAGGATTAGTAATAAATTATTCTATAGTTGGCAATCCGGAAAGCATGGTTTTCTTTTTTTGTGAATAAGAGTGATACGATGTGGATACTGAAAAAAGAAAAAGAGGAGGAGATGTATTATAATTAAAAAAATTGGTAATGAATTATTCTAAAGTTGGAAATCCGGAAAGCATGGTTTTTCTTGTAGCAATCAAAGTGGTAGGATGAGGGTACTGGATGCAATAAAAACTGTGTGTTAATTAGGGGAGGGACAAAGTAAAATGGTTCATGAAAAATTCCATAGTAAGTAACCCAGAAAGCATGGGTTTATGTCTGTAGTACTGCAAAGTGAAAAGACTAAACCAAAGATGGATAAAGTTGATAGCACTGCGAAAGAAAAAAAAGTGATATTGTGATGATTATCACAAACAAATAATTCATGATATTGGTGGTAGTGTAAGGAGTAATGCAAATAAATGATCGATGAAGGTGGTGGAAGAAAAAGGAATTAATGTAAACAAAGAATCGGTGAAGCTGATATAAACAAATAATCGATCACGCTGATGGAAGTAAAAGGAGTAATGTAAGCAAGGAATAGGTGAAGCTGATATAAACAAATAATTGATGACGCTGATGGAAGCAAAAGGAGTGATGTAAACAAAAAATAGGTGAAGCTGATGTAAACAAATGATCGATGAAGCTGATGGAAGTAAAAGGGGTAACGTAAACAACAATCGATGAAGCCAATGGAAGTAAAAGGAGTAATGTAAACAAATGATCGATGAGGTTGGTGGTACTAGAAGGAAATGATGGATTATGTTGGCGAGAGAAAATTCAGGAAATGCGGAATACTATAAACAAATGATTGATGATGTTGGTACGACATAGTGTGGAATCCTACAAACAAACGAAGAGTGATGATACTGGCAAATAGGAGAGACAGGTTAATAGAGTGGATAATTGATGTGACAGCAAAAAGGAATGCACGAACCGGGCAAAATATTATTCGATTCATGCAAAAAATTCACTCCCAGCTTTCATGCTCTGTCGATGATATTTTCCTTTTAAAGTAAATGATGTCTATGTCAATGATATTAATAAAGCACGATTACAGTATATTGAATATAACAGTGGACTGGGTATTGTGATAGTATGATTATAGTCGGATACCGCTATGAAATGATCTTGATTGAAATATAGAAGGACTTTCGAGAATTGAAAAAGAAAGATGATGAAGCAATTTTCAGAAGATAAAACTTGGATTTTCTTTTTTGAAAGAAAAAAGATTGAACCATTAGCTCCTAAAAATAGGACATAGTATGGTAGTGGATGAATAAATAAGATAATCCGTGTTTATTTCATAATTATATAGTCAAAAAGAAGATCATCGTAGATTCTTCGCTAAAAAAACAAAGGGGGACCTGGATTTCGGATTTTTGGTGGATCTGAAGATGAGACTAAGATAAGGTTTTGATCTGACAAGAAGTGGTGCTCGACCAATGATATTCATAAGATAAGGCGATATAATGAAGATTAAGATCGGGCGGTGGTCCGTGCGCAGTAATTCATGACGGGTGTGGTTCGCTCGCGGTGTAACATGCGGGGATTTAACATGAGCTATTAGGGTGGACCGGTTGGGAAAAAGCGGATCAGAAAACATAAGCTTTAAGTCTCAAGCGTATTTTTTTTATAAAGACAAGTTATGGGGGACAAAACTATTGGTTTTATTTTTAGAAACGGGGGCAAGTGTTGCGATGTAATGACGAGAGAGTAAGAGGAGACGATGATCAAAAATATTGAAAGGAGCAAAAAAAGGTGGCCATTAGAAACCATAAGCGATAAGGAGACTTAATAAAAAGCACCATGCATT